>BCLK01000191.1:0-117616 GCA_001748405.1 Paraphoma sp. B47-9
GGTATGTGCTACTTTCCCATCAGTCCTTGAGAAGTAATGGGAGTATATACTCGGATATGGTTTGGGACATGAAAGCAAACATTGCACTCTGGCTGCTTTTCGAACATAACGGAAGTAACACTGATGTACACGCCTGCCAGCGACATGATTTCCTCCTGCCTTTGGCTTTACTCCTTGTTCCCGCCTTTCTTAACACAGCAAAAATCACAGAGAAGGAAACTCTTGATGGGCAGCATCACGAATCGAACCTAAGCCACCATACACTGTCGTTGTACTACATCTGCAAAAAGGAAAGATCAGATTTCCCTGCTACATGCTATGGGCAGCACAAACGACCGAAGAGTGGAATGAATGAGGCAGATTTTGTGCAGCGACAGGGTATGTGCTACTTTCCTGTCAGACAGTCTATTTGCTTGTTATATATAGTTTGTAGTGGACTGGACATGCTCACCATACATGTAACAACAAATGGCGCAGTGCGCTTACCTCCTTCTTTCATGTCGGCCCACGTCACCCCTTCCTTTACACGCGCTCATATCTATCCATCCTTCCCCTGCAACCAAAAAGAGCCGTCAACACGCACACCCTGAAGATTGTGCGTTTGAGTGATTCGAATCCGCGTTCTATACGAACAACACAAGGAAGCAAAAAGGAAAGTGCAGGTACGCCTGCGACGAATAGTGGGAAAGGAAGAAAGGAAGAACGCTACAACGCTCGCTAAGAGTGCGGGAAGGTAGATTTTGATGGCGCGGAGGACTGCATGGGGCAGGTGGGGTGAGCTACTTTCCTGAGAGATGCAAGAACTTTTGGGTATATATGTTTGAGAAATGGTCTGAGGTGCAGGAATGTAAGCTTGTAGCTATATATAGGTGCAACTAAGTTTCCTGGAAGTGCTTTTGTGACTGAAGGTGCAGTGCTTTGTACGTGATTGGAAACGATGTGGAAGGGACGAAAGGCTTAGACCCATGACGAGGGAAGAAGTGGTTACAAGAAATAGAGGCAGCTTGAGTTGGAGATCCTACAGTATACATATACGTTATAGATGACCGTGACTACCTTCGAAGTGATGCCGATGGGTACGAAAAGCTTCAATCATCACTCAGAGTATTACAGCATGCGAGTTAGTTGAAAGCTGATTTTTTTAATGAATTGTGCTAGATCCTCGCCGCCTGAATTGCAAGCTGCTTATGGTTTCAACAAAAGCTTACCAGTAGTCTTCCTACCCTCAATGTCCTGGGTCGCTCGCACAACATCGCTCAACGGATACACTTCATGAATCTTGACCTTGAGACCGTCCTTCTCGATAAACTTCCACAGCTCAGATGCAGCCTCTTGCAACTCCTCGCGCGTAGCAATGTAATTGAAGAGCGTTGGTCGCACAAGTCTCACATTCTTTGGAGACAGTCGCCTGCGATCTGATTAGCGTGTGCTACTTCAAAGCAAGCAGAAAGTGAGATAACTTACGCAAGAGCAAAGCCAGTGACAGGGCCCGAAGCATTGCCAAAACTGACCATGGAACCCTTTCGTCGCACCACAGCCAGACTGCTGTCGAAGGTAGACTTTCCAACAGAGTCAAAGACTGCATGAACACCTTCGCCGCCGGTGATTTCCAAGACCTTCTTCACGAATTGGTCTCGATCTTCCTCGTAGTACCCAAGCACAACTTCGGCTCCATTCTCCTTCGCAAGCGCTCTCTTCTCCTCTGTGCTCGCCGTTGCGATAACGTGTGCGCCTACTGCTTTGAGCAGCTGGCACAACAGCAGACCAACTCCACCGGCTGCAGCAGTCACAAGCGCCCACTCGCCATTCTTGACAGGATGCGCCTCACGGATCAGGGTCAGAGCAGTCAGAGCCTGAAGCACCGCTGCTGCGGCCGTCTTCGTCTCAATGGAGTCCGGGATGGGAATCGTGTAGTTGCTTGTGACCGGTGTATACTCTGCGTACGCAAACTGACCCATGTAGACGACCCGCTTACCGACTGAAAGGTCAGATGGGACATTGGGTCCAACGGCCGCAATGGTGCCTGATGCTTCACGTCCCAGTATATAAGGATAGTTTGGCGGTGCATACACGCCTGAGCGGAAGTATCTATTATCTGTCAGCTCTGGAAGAAAGTTCCACGGCTGACTACTCACGTGTCGATGTAGTTGATGCCGATGAATTCGTTCTTGACAAGCACTTCGCCCTCTTTTAAGCTTGGGACCGGCACTGTCTTGTACTGCAAGACATCTGTACCACCAGTCTTCTCGATCAACACCGCCTTCATTGTGTCGGGAAGCGATGACATCTTTCTTGTTCCGATGGATCTTGGATGTAGGTGTCGGTTCAGTGACGCTAGTCTTGTTGATGCAATTGCCGTGCTAGATAGAAACCTTGTCGTTCGTGCAGCGTGTAATGCTAAAGTCATAGAGGTAGCGAATACAGACAAGCTTTATGATCGAGTAAAGTTAAGAAACAGCAGTGCTGGAAGCGTTGGATTGTTAAGCGCGGTGTTAATTCCGAGCCATCTCCACCGAGCCCGATGAGGGGCAGCCACCCCGCAGACGTCATTACCATTGTCAATTGCGACTTTACCACCGACGTCCGGATGTACAATGTTTTCTGTATTACGAGTACTCGCCCATTCGCGGAATGTAGAATTAAAAGCCCACTGATTCTTCAGAAGGAAAAGGTCGCACATATGTTCGTCTACCCGAGTACGATTGGCCAATGGCGATCACAATTCATTATATATCTCACCAATTTCACACATATGTTAAGGAGGTTGATCGTAGAGAGTGCCCGATACTGCTCCTGCAGATACATTGCATTTCGGTAGTGCAACCGCGACTCAGTGAAAGCTGGCTGCGGCTCAGCTGTTCACGACACGCCTGTGACTAAGAAGGCAAGCACATTCACGGTTTCATGCTTGCCCCATTCAAGGCAAGTAACAGCGTGCAGCCAGTCGGCCCCAAGCGACTCACCTACATATCTATTCTCGCACTTGTTTGCAAAATCACTTCGTTTGGGTAATATATACTTTCCATGCATCTCTCATAAGGCTGTCACAAGTCCGATTGTCTTTGACACCCAGCTCGCAGCTATGGAACCGCCATTACTCGCACTTGTCACAAACTACGCTGTTGAGCACTTCCAGGAGGCCTTCGCCAGTCTATCAATCCCACCATTCCTCACCGATGTGACAATAGCCGATGATGGCTCTCGCCCGTTGGTTACCTATGGTCCGCGATTGGGCCACCTCATATTCCAGCACGGCCTTAGGGTACCCATTTATGTCCATTAGGATGGACTAGATATGTGCGTAGTCACTAGACAGCGAGCCCGCTCGAAACCCGCGGATGTTCGCAACTTGAGCGAAGTTTTCCAAGGATACGATGTCTCATACACGCAACCGTTCAACATCCTCTGTCCTCCAGGACCTCGGACCGCAGAGCAATACGAGAACTTGGAAGCAATCTTGAGATACTACTTCCTTGTAAAGGGAGATGAAGAGCCACTTACCTACTGGAATCGTGTCGGAGATCCTGAAGGCTTTGGTGACGTGTTCTGCCGCGCTTGCTTGGTCGTGCGAGAGGCCATGGAGGATTTGTTCAGAGATCGGCAAGAAGAGCGGCTTACCACTTCTACGTACGATACCGGGGATTCGCAGGGCCAGAATCATATCAATGAGACTGAGGAGCAAGTTCTTCGAGCTGTGGACAACATGTATGAGTCATCTAACACAAAAGGCAGCAACGAAAGATTAGCTGCCCGGGAGCCGCCTGGGACTCCAACACCCCAATACATCGCCCATTTACAAAGGGAACAATCGCAAGGATCACTTTACACGGTGAGAATCTGCAACACACTGTAGCGCCCGGTAGTCTAACAAGGCTCTACAGGAACATAATGACTTCGGCATTGCTCTCGACCCCAATACTCCAAGTCGCACTACTGCACACAATAACATAGCCCGACCTGGAGAGTCTCAGGCACGGGACGAACAAGACGCGTTCACAAGATTGATCAGAGGCTTTCAGGAGCGACTGGATCTCTCGAGAAGCCACGGGGAAGATGAGATGGTCTGAGTAGAACACATCGAAGAGGCCTACTAGGTACTGTAGCCACATTGGGATATGCTCTGAGGCTGGTGGAGTGCGCTTGAACTGCGGCTTGCGTCATTCTCTTACTAGTGCTGCAATTGGTGGTGAAGTAGAATTCCAAGGGCACTGAATTGGCGGTGAATTTGCGCACACGAAAGCTTTTAAACCCGCCCCTCCTCCCCTCTTATTCTCAGCCTACGGAGTCCAGGCCCTTGTCCCGATTCCAACAGACCCCATCTCGAGTTCTCGTCAGCAATACCTTGCACTAGATGAGGCGCCCCTCACGTGACCGCCATCGAGTCTTTGATCCATGGTGCGGAGAAGGTGAAAGAGCCTTTTTTTGCGTGCTCGAAAGCGCAGACAACACAGCAGGCGTTGGTGCGGTATTTCTTCCTCCTTAAGGGCTCAATGCAAGCTACCAAGAACAACTTGCAGGGCTTTTCGGCATGCTTCGCGAGTGCGTGTCGAGATGTCGCAGCGGCAAAGGGTGTAGTTCGGGACCAAACGAGAGGGACGGCAAAGACGATCTCAAGTGGTGATACAGGCAGTGCGAACAGTTCTGATGGTTTGGCAACTCTCATGGCGATGATTGTTTTGGCTGACAGTCTTCAGCTCCTGCTTTCACCACTTCACTTTACGGATTTGAAGCCTTCGTTGATAGTCAAGAGCCACGCTCCAACATCGCTCGCGGTACATCACGTCCATCGGAGCTCACGAGGCAAGATCGAGGGTATTCAATCATGCCTTTGATTGTTTTGAGGATTGTCAGCTGATCTAAGTGTTACAGACATAATGCACCATCCCATGACAGCCGTGAGGCAGAAATTCGAAATCTGCGGTCGACAGTGCAAGACTTGACGGGCAGGCTGATGGCGTCGAATAGCCGAGTGAAGACGGCTGAAAATGAGGCCACGTTATGGAAAAGTAACTACGAGCGGTTGCGGAGGAGAATGGAAGAAGATGAGGGCGAGTGAAAATATGAGCGTAGGAGCTATATTTGCTCAACCAAAGATTCAAAACAATGAAACATAAGATTCTTTCTAGGAATCTGTTGGGAAAATTTCATCAAGTCTCACCAGAACTCTTGTTCATTCAACCCAAGTAGCGCATTTTTGTATCTACATGATTAGGGAGAGCCGGATAGCCTCAGAAGGGTTCAATAAAAACAGAGAATGGAAAGTGTTCTCATGATGTCAAGACCTTCATAACACAAATTAAAGTAATCTGCGAGACACCGCCTTCCTGATTCTAGCAGGTTCTGTTGGGCGAGCGAGGTGAAAGTGAGATAGCGTCCAAGCGGTCTATCTACAAATCAATTTTTTTGTTGCGTCGAAGGTTCCACCAATTCAACCACCAAAAATTCGCCGACATCCACCAGAAATTGATAAATAGTCCTAGCAGGAGCCATGGTGTTCATGGAAATCGACGATTTCAAAGCCTGGGCCAACGAACACTGCCGCGATGAGTTGGCCGCCTTGCCGCCAGCGGCTATCCACTCTGCCAAGATGCACGCAAGGCCACACGAGCCATTCACATTTGAGTTCATGAGGAAGTCGAGGTCAAAATCATCGAAGTCCCGCCATACTGTGGAGGCGATATGTATCGGAGAGATACCCGAAAGCGCAATTGATCCCTGTAGGGAGGACTTCGATATGGCCAAAGTCTACGCTTATCTCGAAGGAGATATCCTTTGCTTCTTCACAAACGGTTCGGAGATGCACGATGTCTCTCTGAAGCACGTTCGACCCTGGGAACCATACGCCTGGATGAGCGAGATCTGGGTCGAAGATCCCGATCTGGATGGTATTACTGCTATACATCATTATCACTTGATGGTGGATGAGCGCATCAAAGGCATCGAGGTAGACGACAAATTCCAAGAGAGCTTCTTGCGCGCCTGTCGAGACATATACAAGGTCCAAAACATCAAGAAGCACGCTCTGCAAATCAAGGATTCAGACTGTGCACTGCCAGCTGAAAAAGCTGATCAAGGCTCTCGTATGTCCTCAAATCACTATACGCCTGTACTATCTAATCTTTACCTAGATCAGAGCCATCTCTCGGATGTGAGACCACTTGACCTTGATGCTGCAGATTGTATGACGACTGATACTGCTCAGCCCGAAGACCGTTTGAAACGTCTCTCGGAGGCCGTTGAAACTCTCAATTCTGCTTTCTACCCGTTCCACCAGAACCTCAACAAGGAGATCACCGACCTTAAGGCACACATGGGAGTGCTCGAAGGAGAGAACAAGGAGCTGCAGGCTGAAGTTGAGAATATCAAGAAGACGAGTGCTCGTAAGGATGATACACTTCGTGACTTGCAGGGCAAACACATCGCGGCTATGGAGGCAGCAGACAACTGGAAGCAGAAGTACGAGAAACTGAAAGCCGCCATGCGCGGTGCGACTGAGGAGGCCGACTAGCGTGCTGCCCTCGGAATGCGTGAGTGCAATTGTTCCACGATCGCGGACACAACGCAGGAAGCAGAGGGCTGGATGATGAACGCGGGTTCAATCAATGCCATGGAGAAGACGCATCTCAGATTTCCAGCGTGAGGATATCCTGGGTACCTTGAGGAGAACTTCAGGGCGTGGGATAGTGCAGTGCATCAGGCTCCATAGCGATCTTGGACGATGTCCTCAGATCAACCTCATCGCACCCTTACGATCAAAGCTTAAGAAAATGCGTGCTCCTAGTGCATCAACCAGAGCCTATCTCATGTCTTAGCAATATAGTACGCACAGTTCCGAACATGTTGCATGATTCGCCTCAATTAGTCGTCCTGTTCTAACTGAGGGCTCATCATGTACCACAAGATCTCGTCACACGCTTCAAGTCTTCTACAGACAGTGCCACATGGCTCTTGATAGCTTTTCATTATGTAGCATATCGCTGCTTTTACTTTTCGTCTATTCGTCTACTGCATGCCAAAGCCTCAATGTCCATGGCCATCATCCTCCCCGCCACCTCGCTCTTCTGGATCCAGCTTGATCAGGGTATCAATGCGCATGATGGCTACACACGCCTCTACTGCGGACTTCAACTGCTTCACCTTGCTCATACTTGGCTCGAGAACACCAGCCTTCAGGCAGTCGTGCACCTTGCCATTTGTCAAGTCGAGCCCGTAGTTCTTGTAGTTCTTTGACTTTGCCAACTGCTTGGCGTCTTGAGAAGAAGGGTCGGATGGGTTTACTGTGCGTTGGGACAGTGCGTGTCTTGACCGGAGGTTGGCAACAAGCTCGGTCGCGTCCTTTGCGGCGTTGATGGCAAGGGTCTTGGGGATAGCGAGCAGCGATTGTGCGAACGCGGCTATTGCCAATTGCTCACGGGAACCCTGAGTCACGTAAGTCACTGAATAGGATGCGTCGCGCGTAGCGTAAGCATTTCCAACTTACAACTGATGTTGCCCACTCCTCAAGGTAGATGTGTAGAGCAGTCTCAACAGCACCTCCGCCGGGGACGATGCGTCCACTCTCCAACGTTCGCTTGACAGCCGACAGAGAGTCGTGTACCGACCGCTCCATCTCGTCCAGCGCATAGTCGTTCGCTCCTCGCAGAATGATTGAAGCTGACGAAAACGCCTTTGTACCCTTCACCAGAATGCACTCATCGTCTGAAATGCGCTCCTGGGAAACCTCTTCAGCCTGACCCAGACTCGATGCCTCGAACTTCTCGTCACCGTTCAGGTCGGACAATGTGCTGACTAACGTAGCTCCAGTTGCTTTCGCTATCCTGCGCAGATCCTCCTTCTTACACCTTCGCACGGCCATCGCGCCTTTCTCGATGAAGTGCTTCAGGCAAAGGTCGTCAATGCCCTTCGTTGTCATGACCACGTTCGCGCCGGCCTTCAGTATCATTTCAATTCGCTCAGTGACGATGCCGGCCTCACGCTCTCGGATCTTCTCGAGTTGCTCTGGGTCGTCGATTGTGATGTGAACACCTAGCTTCATGCGCTCCTTCTGCAAGTTGATATCCAGGCAAGCAATTTTGGCGTCCTTTATCCGCGTCTTCATGGCCTGCGAGGCAACAGTGCAGTTGAGTGCATAGCCCTTTACGAGCTGTGACTGCGTCGCACTCTGACCGTGAGCCTTGAGGATGTTGACCGCCTTGACCGGGTACTTGATCTCGCCCTTGTTGTTCGTCATCTTCACGGATGACATGGCGTCCACGACCATGTTTGCGAAGAAGTCCGAGTCGGAACCGATGATCTTGCTGGACATGGACGTCTTGGCGATGTTGACGAGAGACTCGCGACCAAGCGCATCGACCTTTGTGCTGATGTTCTCGTTCATGTACTTGACCGCCTCCCTCAGCGCCAGCCTGTAGCCAGTAATGATGGTGGTGGGGTGGATCTTGTTCTTCATGAGCTCGTTCGCCCTCCGCAACAGCTCCGCCGCTATTATAACGACTGAGGTCGTTCCATCGCCGACCTCCTTATCCTGCTGCTGTGCCAAATCAACGAGGATCTTGCCTGCGGGGTGTTCGATGTCGAGTAAAGTGAGGATCGTGGCGCCGTCGTTCGTTACAGTCACGTCACCGATATCGTCCACCATCATCTTATCCAGTCCCGAGGGACCGAAGGAGGACTTGACGACGTTCGAGATTGCTTGAGTCGCAAGCACATTTTGGTCGCGAATATCCTGTCCGCTGATCTTTTGACCGCCGAGGACTGAGAACATTAGTCATAACTTCGTTTAGAAAGCTTCCTTGACTCACACAGAGTTCCTCCACCGCGAGATTGTTCGAAGATTCCTGCCATGACGTCGTGGTGTAGCTGTTTCGCGGGGTGTTGTGGTGCCTGTGGACGTGGTCTGGAAATTTACAGAGCGGGCAACGCGCCAAGCATCATCGGCGAGAGGTACCTCCGATGCTGAACTGCTGAAGACCCTTGTCAAAAGCTTTGACGCTACTTGACCCCTGTCAGCTGGACCCCACTCACCACAATTGGGTGCAACACCACGCGAGTCTCTATGACTGTTTACTTGCTCCTGAATTGATACGAGGACTTGCGCCCTTCACAGCCACCACCCTGAACAGAGCTTGACTCCATCCCGGTCAATTCTTTGACTCTGCAATTGTAGGTGTGCATCCCTTGCTATTTGAATGCCCCGCTACCCCGCCAAAACTTCCAGTGTGCATTCCATACAGCTGGTGCGCACACTATCATGATACAGCAAAACACACAAAATATCGAGGAAATTGGATACCTAATTGCAACTTTTGTCTTGTCAGTATTCTGCATTACGCTGACGGCCCTCGTTATCCACAGGAATACTCCTGGCGCATCCAATTTCTGGAATTACTTCAACATGGCCGAAGCCCCCGCCGCAGACGGGAAGATGAAGGATCTCAAGATCTCCGAGTCGAAGAAAAAGAAGGACGAAAAACCTCCAAAGGCTGCAAAGAAGCCGCAGCAACCGAAGAAGAAGGTCAGGCTGCTCGCGTGCGACAGAATACCAGACGAGAACCTGTATTGACATTGGGACAGATCGAGGGCGCCGCGCTGATCGGCATTGACGTCGCCAAGGAGGATGACCTTGGAGAGTGGTATCAGCAGGTCATTACCAAGGGCCAAATGATCTCATACTACGATGTAAGCGCATGGACTGTGTCGCCACCGATTTATTGCTAACATTATGCAGGTTGCCGGCTGGTGAGCAGTTCCTTCCCACAGACCGCATGCCATACTTACCAAATTTAGCTATATCCTCGAGCCTTCTTCGTACGCCATCTGGGAGTCGATCAAGGCCTGGTTCGACGACCAGATCAAGACACTCAAAGTCCGCAACGCATACTTCCCCATCTTCATCAGCGCAGACAACTTGGAGCGTGAAAAGGAGCACGTAGAGGGCTTTGCTGCTGAGGTAGCATGGGTCACAAAAGGCGGAAAGTCCGATTTGGAGAAGCCCGTTGCTGTGCGTCCCACCTCTGAGACCGCCATGTACCCCTACTTTGCGCGCAAAATTCAGTCACATCGCGACCTGCCTTTGAAGCTGAACCAGTGGAACAATGTCGTTCGGTGGGAATTCAAGCGTATGTACTTGCTTGCCCCTGCACTACGCCTATCTAACGGTCTTAGATCCCATGCCCTTCATTCGATCTCGCGAGTTCTTGTGGCAAGAAGGTCATACTGCACATCTTACCAAGAAAGAGGCAGGTGATGAGGTTCTACAGATTCTGGACTGGTATGCGGATGTATACCAAAAGCTGCTCGCAGTTCCTGTCGTTAAGGGTACAAAGACCGTGAACGAGAAGTTCCCCGGTGCCGACTACACAACAACGATTGAAGGGTTCATCCCAGCAACAGGCCGTGGCATCCAAGCAGCCACATCACATTGTCTGGGACAGCACTTCTCAAAGATGTTCAACATTACGGTCGAGGATCCTACGGCGAAGGAGGCCGGCAAGTCAGAACACGTTCATGTCTGGCAGAACTCATGGGGTCTGACAACTCGCTCCATTGGTGTCATGATCTTGACCCACGGCGATAACCGCGGATTAGTCCTCCCTCCCAGAGTCGCTGAGATTCAAGTCGTCGTCATTCCCGTCGGTATCAGCGCGAAGTGAGTGTCCCATATCCGGATCAACTACAATTGTCTGACAAATGTTTAGGATGAGCGCAGAAGACAAGGAGGCTTTGTACAGCAAGGTCAAGAAGATCTCAGATGATCTCATCGAGGCTGGTGTACGCGTCGAGACTGATTACCGCGAGGGCTACTCTCCTGGTTGGAAGTTCAACGACTGGGAACTGAAGGGTATTCCTCTGCGAATCGAGTTCGGCCCCAAGGACGCTGAGAAGGGTGTCGTCACCACCTCTCGTCGTGACATCGACGACAAGGACGCGGCACGTGGAACCATCAATGTCGATGACCTCACGAAGGAAGTCCCCAAGCTTCTTGAGCAGATTCAAAACGACATGTTCGAGCGTGCCGACAAGAACTACCGAGAACATCGTGTGCAGCTTACCAACTGGGACGACTTCGTCCCTACTCTCAACGGCAAGAATGTCTGCTTGGTTCCCCACTGTGAAGGCGAGAAGTGTGAAGATGAGGTCAAGGCGAAGAGCGCGCGAACAGCACTCGGCGATGGCGTTGCGGAGGACAAGCAGGCCCCTGCTATGGGTGCAAAGAGCTTGTGCATTCCTTTCGATCAGCCTGCAGGTATTGAGGAGGGCAAGACGAAGTGCATCAACCCTGATTGCACAACTCCTGCCAAACAATGGATCCTGTTCGGTCGGAGTTACTAGATGTAGGGGAAGGGTTGGGGAGTTTAAGGGGGAGCATTGCAGAGGTGCGAAGGGTGATGAGACGTTCATGGAGTTATGCAAGCGAAAGCCGTCAACGATATTTGGTGCGAGTTCGATATGCATTCAGACAGGGAACGAAATGTTCTGATTTTCCAATTCGCGATCACTTTAGATGACCTCGTGACCAAACGACTCGTCCAAGTAGTCAGCAAACAAACTGCTATGTCAAGTGGACCTCGCTGACAGATCACTCATGTGAATGTGACGTTCACCACGTCCAACAGTTTGTTGGTCAGTCGTGTCCACACTCACTTCAAAATCAACGCCCGCTTCGTAACCGCACACACTTGCAAAGCTATCCTCAACACCGATCCAACTGTCTGGCTTTGCTCCACCACCGTCGCGATGTGCAACAAGCTCCTCCAGATCTACGCCTGCAACCACTCGAAAGTGGTCTGTACCACGCCATGCCCGCATGCGCTTGACACGGGTACGCGCGTCCCAATCAACAGTTCCACGGGTCTTCTGCGCTCGTCAACCGTCCCCTCCATCGTGCCCCCAGTACGAGAAGACGAAGTCGAGTATCCAGGCGCCCAGCGACAGTCGCGCTCGCCCATGCCCTCTCCACTACGCCACAGCACTTCAGCACGCGCTTCACCACCACCCGCATTCCGCTTCGTCGCTCCTTCACCCACACACACAAACCCACCACCAGGATATCCAGGCCACTCACCCACCTCGCCCATGTCCCAGCGCTCGACCTGGTCCGGCAGTAGCCAGATCTCTGCATCACCCACCTCTCCAAATCTACCAGTGTCACCCACATCCGCGACCCTTCCAGACGAAGATTTCGACATCGAGCCCAACTTCTGCGAGTACTACTTCCCGCGCTACTTGGCGCAGTCGAACCAGCCGTGTCTAGAGTGCTACATGAGCCCAGAGTGGGAGAATCTGGCCAGGGAGTGGGTGAAGAAGTACCGACTCGAGCATTTTGTGGGCGAGAAGGAGGATGCGGAGAGGCTGACTGGGATTGAGGAGTTGAGGAGGAGGTATGAGGAGAGTATGGAAGAAGGTGGTAGAGGTTGAAGGATGAGTCTAGGAAAGAGGATTTTGGTGTGGTCAGTGGAGGGATTTGGGGCATGGGTACTTGAAGTGATGGAAGGAGGGCAAAATGAGAGAACGATGTGAGTTGGATGATGAAGGACATGGAAGGAGCGTTTTGGCCGATGTGCGAGGTATTCGGTCTGACTGTGAGCGCAGTATCGCGTGTCGCGTGGTACTTGAAGAATGAGTTAAGTAGCACATGCAGTCCACACTTGAAGATAGAGACAACTTGGGGAGAAATTTCGAGGATACGAATAGGTTGGACCTACTTGACGGTATCTCATCATGAGTATGTTCGTGTCGCGTGATCATGTATGTACGTAATTCATGACCCATGATGAACGCAGGGCCCGGCCAAGCTGAGTACACTCATTAAAGGACCCTTGATGAACACGGTCGAGTGTTTAGTCTGTGTCCATGCCATCGTCATCCTCATCATCATCGTCGTCATCGTCCTTCTCTACAGTCCTCTTGACGCCCTCCAAGAAGGCCTTGACTGCCTCTCCTCCGCCTAACGGCATTGCGCCTCCTCGCATGAAACCGCCATGCTCCACATCAATCTTCAACCCTTGAGCAACCGTCGGTAGTGCGCCGGTTTTGAGAGCTTCAGTCAGACTCCCAAGCGCAGCCCTCAGTTGCGGGGCCCTCAAAATTCTCTTCAGAACATCAATCTTCTCCTCCTTCTCTAACGTCTGCATGGCCATTCGGGCGGTTTCAGAATTCGGATCGATCTGCTCCACATCCTCGACTTCGGCTTCGAGGAGGAAAGGTGTCATGGGTAGCTGAGCGCATAACGCGTCGATCAATTCTGGGGAGGCCTTTTCAATGGTAGGAATGGTGTGCGAGGGCCAGAGAAGGTCGAGGAGCGTTGTAAAGGGTTCTGATGATGGCTGAGAGGAACCGCCGAGGCCGCCACCTTTGAGTGAATCCACGAAGCCTTTGACGATGGCGGAGACATCCGTCGCTGGTGCAGCTCTGTCAAGGTATTAGCCAAGAACTCGATCTGAGCTAATAGCAAGAAAAGCAGCAAGAATGAGCGCCGTGGCAGGGCGGACGGATGACGTGACATGGATGCATATTTTGTTTAATGTTACAGCGAGCAGCGGTGCTCTAGTTGTCTTTCCCGAACGCCTCACCGTGCCAAAAACTCCTTTGAATGTTTTATGGTAGTTTCGTCAAGGTCCTCAGCCGCGGCTCGAACTAGTGCCGTAATGTCGACCGCGCCACGACGCTCATTGCGAGACAAATGGACAGAACCTACGCTCGGCCGCCGTCAGCGCCTCCTTCGCGGGACTCTGAGCCCTCTTCTCTGATGTCACCTCCAGTTGCACCAGCTCCCGCGCCTCCGGTGCTACCGTGGCGGTTTCGGCTCGATGAGTGGTCTGTGCCTTCCACGTCCTCCATTGTCTCGTCCTCGTCGCCCGCGGTGGGATTTTGCACAGCAGATAGTTCGGCATGGACATCAATCTCTTCTCCGTTCAAGAGAAGATCGACTATCTGACCGATCTTGAGATCTCGCTCGCTGAACCAGCTTGCGTCGCCTCGTGGGTGTTGCGACTTGGACTGCAGCCAGAACAGGTAGCGTTGGGAGCTTGAGTTGAACTTGAGCACGAAGATGCGGCCGTCGGTGGGCGACTTGACGTTTTCGGAATCTTCGACAGACTCTTTGCCCGTGTATGGCAGGAAGGAGCCGTCGCCTGGAATCATGATGAGGTCGAGCTCGGACTCGTCGAGAGGCTTATCGCGCGGCCGCCAGCAGAAGTGTACAAACTCTGTAGCCTGTGAGTAGGATGCATGCGTGTCATGAGCTTGACGGACCATCTTCGCCCTGGTAGAGGTACACGAATCCAGGTGTCCGGACGGGCTTGACTTTCTGGTTGGTGTCGCTTTCGCGCTGTGCACATCAGAAACGGCCATGGTTGTAGCCCCTTAAGATACTTACAGTCAGCTCGCACTGTCCCGCCTTGAACGTTATTAGCGGCTGGATCGACATTTTGTGTGGTGTGATTTGTTGTAGGAGAGCTCTTGGTGGTGGAGCTGCCTGCTTGTGAGCGTCCAAGGTTCGCGGCCGCGGCGGCGGGCGAGCTTCGCGACTAGTTAACTTTGGGACTGGTGCACAACGGCCGGAAAAACTGTTCGGGTCTTGGCGCACAGTGAGCCGCTTCTCGATATTCCACCATAGGCGAACCTTTGACCAGAAGTGCATCCGCGACAACAACAATTCGAAATGGCGGCCAACAAAGAGGAACAGCCCCAGAAGGCGAGCAAGTACTACCCGGCTGAGGACGTCTCCGTGCCCAAAAAGGTACGTTCATATTTGCGACAACCCCCAACTGCATCAAGAAGAGGAGGAAGAAGATCGACCGTGTAGAGCGAGGATGTTCATAGCAACACCGCAGCGACTGCGTGTTCATGAGGATGGATGCGGTGGTGGGATTCCAATCATTGGAGCTATGCTGACTGTAATGAAAGGCACGCAAGTCTGTCCGCCCGGCAAAGCCCCGTGCATCGCTCCAACCTGGCACCGTCGTCATCCTCCTCGCTGGTCGTTTCCGCGGCAAGCGTGTCGTTCTCCTCAAGCACCTTCCCCAGGGTGTGCTCCTCGTCACCGGTCCTTTCAAAGTCAACGGCGTTCCTCTGCGAAGGGTAAACGCCCGATATGTAATTGCGACCTCGACCACGGTGGATCTGAAGGGCATTGACTCCAAGGTCTTGGATAAGGTCAGCGAGGATGGTTACTTCACCAAGGACAAGGCTGCCCACAAGCCTGGTGAGGACTCGTTCTTCAAACAGGGCGAGAAGCCAGAGGTACGTACAATCAGACTCGACCTACGATTTGGTGCTAATGCATGTTATAGAAGAAGGAGACCTCAAAGGACCGCATTGAGGATCAGAAGGCTGTTGACAAGGCGCTCCTAGCCACCATCAAGAAGGAGGCTCACCTCATCGACTACCTCGGTGCCAGCTTCAGCCTGCGCAGCTCAGACCGACCGCACCAGATGGTCTTCTAAGCAACGGGTCATGACGGGCATTTGGCGTTCAGAGCATGGGATGAAAGATGACTTCGGCATACTGAGCCGCAACAGCGAGACATTCCGCGTCGGCAAGACAGCCAATTTTTTCTTCACGAAGGGTGCCGATTTGCATTTACTATAAGACTTGTAACGAGCAAGCGAATCCGAAACGGTCCGAAAGTGAACATTTGGTCCTCGCTTGCGTGATGTCATTATTGGGCGTTTGTTGTATCACTGGGAGCATGGAGTACTGATGAGCGAATAGAATCACACTTTAACCCGTCTCTGCCTCCGATCGGATTCCTGCGACAATTGATATAGGTTCGATGTGACACTTGCGCAACGTTATTCAGGAACGACAGATGTATTGGGGTATCACGATTTATCAAACATTAACGCCAATCCCTTCCCTTCATACAAACCGGGAATGGTTCTCGCAGTCGCAAGCACAACCACAATAAAATCGCAGGAACCTACCGTGCATTTCCACCCAAGGAACGCAAAGCCCAGGTGTAGCCCACGCGAGATCTGTCGGCGTATCACCAGTGCGACACAATGTCAAGGAAGGACGGAGGACACTCTGATCTCTACTTCCTCCTCCTACCCTTGCCGGCTTTTGCCTTCAATTTGCTCGCAAAGCCGCTGGCCGCATCCCCGGCGCCATCAATTGCATTGCTGGCCCTCTCCTCAACGTGGTGCTTCTCCATTTCCGCTTTCAAGTCTTCCATGACATCCTTGCCCAAGGTTGTATCATGCACCCAGTCTAGAACACCTAATGGGCCATAGTTTCCCTCTCCTTCTGACATCATGTGGAGATCAGTGCGCTTCGCCATGCCTCTTAACATAATCGTCGAAGGTAAGATGTTGTAGCCTGAGTACACAAAGGTCTCCTCCAGGCTGAAGAAGACGATGAGGACCAAGTAAGTGAGGATGTGCATGCGCAGAGCGATTGCCGGTAGGTATAATGGAAGGAACCGATGTAGGATATGGCAGATCGGATGGTCATAGTTGGCCACGAATGAGTAAGGGACCCTAACGCTGTGGTGCCAGCTTTGATGCAGATCTGCCAGACGTCCACCGGTCGGTGAATGAAGCAGGTGCGTGTGGACGTAATACTGAATCGTCTACGCTAATTAGCACAGCCTCCCAATGCCCAAGAACTGTTCTACTTACATTCCTGGCCAACAAACCCAAAATAGCATGCTTGATCATTGTCCACGGATACGGCAAATGATTCAACGTCCATTTGCTCCCCTTGATCTGCAACAAACTCCTCATCCTAAACACATCCGTCACCAAAAACTCAATCCCAGCCTGCAACGCAACCGTAATGAGCACATTCGCTACGCTCCATCCCGCAACCCTCCACATTTTCTTCTTCCCGCCTTTCTGTAGCGTTGCAATTCCCAATCGGCCTTGACTCTTGAATTCACTGGCTAGACTGGGTACCCCAATGTCGAAAAGCAGGAAGAAAAGCGAAGGGAAGACATAGAGCGTGAGCCGGATGAAGAGAGGTGCAAAAGCTTCAAGTTGCAGGGGTGAGTATGTTGCTGCGATGGTGGTCCATGCGAGGCTGAGGAAGACGAGGTTGAGTGACGTCGACCAGGAGCTGAGCATCGGAATTGCCAAAAGGCTAGCAAAAGGGGCGAACGGCGCGAGGAGGGCAGAAAGTGACATATTTGTGGATTGGTATAGTGCTGTGAGAGTTTAGTTAAGAGTGGAGGTGGGAGGTTTGGTGTTGGTGTTGCGCTGCAAAGGTATGACGTAGCCATCAGATGCAGGCTTGCGGCTGTACGTGAACGCAACCAGCAATGTAAGCGAAATGCGAACCATTCCCAGGCGCATTACTCACGGCTCCTTGACGTCTTCGGTCGGACACTCTTGAATGCCTTCGCGTGTGTTCACGTCTGCAGTACACCCTTTATAACCCATCGAGGGTCTCTAGGCTTTTACATTAAGGCTGTCTTTATTACTCTGGTAATATTCGCATCTATGTGCGCTACCTGTAAGAGAAGTTGCGGGAGGGTAGATCTGTTGCCCCACCGCAGCTGCAGTAGCAGGCATCATTTTACATGCGAAGTCGGAATCCAACGACGCGTCCAACTACCGTACAGACACACGCGTTTTGAGGTATGATCCGATCCGATCCGGACGTTCCATACTATAGATATTACCCCTAATAGGAAGCCCGCTTACGAGGCTGGCGGCTTTCAGGCTTGATTCGATTGTTGCCAATATTTTGCGATCATGCTTCGTTCCGATCTTGCAAAATCTCCGGCAGACCCCTGATCTTCGACTGTGTGAGTTCTCCGCATCAACATTATCGATTCGTTGCTGAACTGTTGACGGCTGCGCAATGCTCACTTTCGTAGTAGCAGTCATGCCCTTTGGGCACCATCTTCTTCTCCAGGCTATTGATGTTTGTGGCGGCAGCCAAGTCACTCATTCAACTCTCAGCTGAATTGTTACAATCCATGGATGCATCTGTCAGAGCGGTTCCTATGGGCTGACGACCCTCTAGACATCTTATTTTAGCAGAAGGTGTCCTTGAGATTACCAAGTCAACATGATACTTCTGGCAAAAGTGAAACAAAAGCCCAGCATACAGGACAGCCCTGGGACATGCATGCGATTCAAACTCCCGACGAGGTGGGTCGCGCAATATATATGCAGCCTCGCCTCATCCTATCTCGATCTTCACTCGGCCTGGGCCGACGGCAAAAGAACAATCACGCATCGCGAGAGCACGAAACAAGCGTCGAATGCTTGGGGACGGTCTAAGCAGCGGCTCGCTGGAGATATTCCCGATGGTTCAGCGGGATGTTTGCAATGTGCACTGTTCAGCCTCCGTGCACGGATACATCAGTAGAGTTTGCAGAGAGTGCGAGGCGACCAGGGGGGGTTGTCGGTTGTCCACCTCGCGGCATCAGCGGCCAACAAGAAGTCGTAAGACGGTCAAGACTTGAATTGAGTAGATAGTCGCTTGGTGACATTTGCATTGTCGAACATCCGAACATGGTACAGGATTTGGATAGCATTGGGTCCTTAACTTCCTGGAGTGCCTGCGACGACACGAGACACAAGGATAGGGAGGGTCCAGCTCGCTAACGCGCGTGCACGTGCGCCGATCACCAGAGTGGGTACATCCCTGAAGGCGGATGGGAGGTGCAGTTGGTTCGGGGAGTTCAGTTAATTTAACAGCCTCAAGCCTCTTTTGTTGCCGTCTCCCACGCTGCTGCAGGTGTCGTCTTTCTTGGAGTTTTTACTTGCTTGATACCGGACACATGTAACGCGCGCGACCCGACCTGCAGCAGCTTGCATGTGCCTACTGCAACATGCAGCACTGATCATCTAATTCACTCCCCGACGCATCGGTGACATCGTATCAGACTGCACTTGGGATAGCCTCGCGCTGCACCATCTGCACGACCGGCAGAATGAGCTTCCAGACGCCAGCGAACCCTTCGCTGCCGTCAGTCCCCGCGGTTCCAGGTCCGCCGAACCACGGTTCCTCTAGGGCGAGGAAACCGCTACCGACCGGCAAAACACCAGGCAAGAAGCGGACGTCAAACCAGGTCCCGACCCAAGCAGCGTCGCCGGCTGTCATCTCGTCCCTGATCGACCAACTGTCCGCCATATCCATTCCTGCCCACGACCACTTCGAGAACCTCCTCGTCGGCTACAACAACGGCGTATCTGCATCTGCGCACACGAGCATACACACCATCTCCGGGAGGAATTCGCTAGCAGGCCACGATGCGAGCTCGATCGAACACTCGGTCTACAACAACTCGCTAAGGGACGTCAACGACTTGTACCCAGACGACGCTTGCGAGCCGCCTGTCATCCGCACATCGAAGCCGCCGTCCGGCTTCTCCGCCCTCACGGCACCGAAGAAGCGCGACAAGCCGCATTCGCTCAGCAGCTACATCGGACGGAACAGCGGCAGCTCGGCCTCGCTGCACTCGACGCATTCGAATATATCCGTGACCAGCTTCGGCAACATCAGCATCGAGACTGGTGCGCCCAGGCAGCCCTCGGGAGGCAGCGAGCGGTCGTCGGCCGACAGCAAGAGGAGCGTGAAAGCCCACCGGAGTTTGATGTACATGAGCTCTCGCGAACGTCTACGTCTGAAGGAAACCGAGCGCAAGCGACATACTACACACAGCCTAGAAGACATCGCCTCGCACGAATCCCCAGGAAAGAACAGCATCCCTGTCTTCTCCTACGAGGATACCATAAAGGAAGAGCCCACATCGAGTGAGGAGAATAAGCCGTTTCAGGGCGAGTCTTCCAGGTTGGCGCAGCGGTTTCTCGACCGCAGCAGCAGTCCTCGTCGACTGCGCATCAATCTAGTCGACGGGCCCAACGGAGAGAGCCCATCGGAACAAGGCTTGATCCCCGAGCGTGGCTCATCCCTGAAGCACACAGGGAGTCCTCCTAGGAAGAACAGGAAAAATCGCACGAGCGCCAACATCCGCATGGAACCCCAAGGTTCCGAACCTGTCCTCAAAGAGGAAGAAAAGATGGAGGAGCCGGTAAAGAACGAGGAGACGGTGATGAAGGAAAAGATATTGCGCGAGTTGGAACAAGAAGAGAATGAAGTCGCTCAGAGAATTCGAGAACTCAAGGAGCAGAAGTGGCGCAGAGATAAAATAGCAGGGAAGCAGCCCATGAGTGTAAATGCAGGGGCAACTCCACCGAGTGTGCCTCGCGTTTCAGTCATTCCGAGCCCTGAGCAGTCCCCCACTTCAACTGTGTCAAGCGCGTCAGAAAGGCGCGTGCAGGATTGCACTAAAGCGCACAAAGTGCTTGGGATTACCGTTGAAGTCGCTGGGTCGGAAAAGCCAGCGGAACGGCCAGACGACAAGGTTGAGGACCGAGTACTCGAAACCGAGCACATGGTACTTCCCCAGACACGAGCATTGCGCCACTCACGACACAGAAGCTTGACACTGAACGACGGCGACGATCTTACCCCGCTCCCCATCAATTACGCTCTCGCCATGCAGCGGATGGAGGAGGCATCACCACCAACCCCAAAGTTCCCACCACCGCGCGCATCGTCCCCTCCGCCCCCCAGCGTGAGTGTCGCATCGAGCAGAGAAACGAAGTCCAGTGTAGCCTCGCCTAAACGCTCCAGCTCTGCGGCTGTTGGCGGACGATCGGCAGTTGCGCGCAAGGCCACCGCCTCAGCACTCACTGGAACCAACGGACATAGACACTCCTCAAGCGTGACTGATAGCGGTGTTAGCATCAAGTCTGCTCCTATGCGGTCGACCAGCGAAGAAATCAACACTCGACATCAATCAATGATTGTATCCTCACCAGCGGCAAACAGTCTGCAGCTTCAGCGCCGTCGTACGCTGACCAAGAAGAGATGGTCCCACCCAGACTTGCCCGCGAAGGCCGAAAAGGCGCACAACGACAAGGTGGAACGACGGGAGGCGGCTGCAAGTTCCACTGGGGCTGTACAGCGGCCTCCGCAACCAGTCATTGAGGAGCGACCCGCAAGCTTAGACTCCATCGACCTCGAGGTCGACAGCTATCTAAACTCGTCGCGCCTGTCACAGAAAATCCGACATCCGCAAACAGGAAGGGTCATATCGTTCTCCGAAGTCGGCGATCCGAATGGCTTCGCTGTGTTCGTTTGTGTTGGCATGGGACTGACAAGATTTGTCATGGCTTTCTACGACCAGCTGGCTGCGACGTTGAAGCTGCGATTGATCACGCCAGACCGTCCAGGTATTGGTGGGAGCCAAGTTGATCCCAACGGAACGCCTTTGAGCTGGCCAGGTAAATTTCGCTGCGCATCCGATGGCTCTTCTTAGCTAACAAACCTCCAGATGATGTGCTCGTGATATGTCAGGCCTTGAAGATCACCAAGTTTTCGATGCTGGCGCACTCGGCAGGTGCTGTATACGCCCTGGCAACATCACTGCGCATGCCGCAACACATTCGTGGGCGAGTACATCTTCTTGCGCCATGGATCCCACCCTCCCAAATGGCACCAATCGGCATAAGTCAAGACTCTCCACCAACACAGCAGCTGCCTCGGTCGCAACGCTTTCTACGTGCTCTGCCGCCCTCGTTGCTCAAGGTTGCCAACTCCACCTTCCTCAGCGCCACGAGCGCGAGTTTGCAGCGAACGGGACCAAAGAATTCGCCCAAGACACGACGGAAGAGCATCCACCCACAACCAGCATCTGCAGCGCCGCGACCTTCACTGAAGGAAAACCGCCGCGAGTCCATGATGTTGATGGACCAGGTCTTTCCGAACGCGAGCTCCTTGACTCTGTCTGCAACGAGTCCATCCGATCCCAATTATGAGACTCAGCAGCGGATGAAAGAAGAGCTCACCAACGCCGAACGAGAACGTCAGCACGCTTTTGACGAACGCCTCACTTTCGCAATCTGGGATCGAGCAACCGCCAACGCCAACCCCGCCACCGACCTCATTGTGTGCCTCGAGACGAAGCAAACCATTGGTTTCCGCTATGAAGACATTAA
Source organism: Paraphoma sp. B47-9 (assembly GCA_001748405.1). Classification (NCBI taxonomy): domain Eukaryota; kingdom Fungi; phylum Ascomycota; class Dothideomycetes; order Pleosporales; family Phaeosphaeriaceae; genus Paraphoma; species Paraphoma sp. B47-9. The sequence continues at coordinate 21,960 of BCLK01000191.1, forward strand.
CCGCCCCGTCGTCATCCACCACGGCAGCAAAGACTCGCGTGTCCCAGTCGACAACGTCCGCTGGCTCGGCAAGCTAATGCGCAAATGCGAAGTCCGGATCCTCGAGGGCGAACAACACGGACTCATGGCCAGCGCCCAAGTCATGGGCAACGTGCTCATGGAGATGGCGAGTGACTGGGAAGACTGGACCGCCGTCGTACAAGGCAAAGGCGACCATCGATCGCTATCGAGGAAGCGAACGGCCGAACGACTGCGTAGCACGATATCGCGAGACGATCTGAGACTGAGCACCCGTTGAAAGCTCTGCGAAACGACAATGATTGACTTGTACACGTTTTAACGAGTGTTGGATTGAGCGACGCGTTACTTCTTTTTCTTCTTGACGCGCATGAGCGAGCGAGGACCGATGACCGCACGAAATACCCCCCGTTTGAAATCTTCTACCCCGACGACATTGTTACATCTTTAATTCCTCTTGTACCCTTGTTTTAATTTCCAGGCTCTTTTTGCGCTTTCATTCTATTATACCCACGTTTTGGAGCAGCGGCACACGCATGGCGAAGAAGCATGTTGCGTGTAGCGTTTTCTTGGAAGATTGAGGAGAGAGAGATATGTGTAGGATGGTCTGGTTGGTTGGTTGGTTGGTGGGTAGAGCGGATTTTGGTACTATAGACCTGGTGTGGAGTGGTCGCTTGTAATGCTAGATATGGGGATGGACGCGAGAGGAGAGGAATAGAATCTACGAGAGTTACTTCATTTCAAATTTCTATGATGCTTGGTCTATCTGATGAGCTACAGACAAGACCAAACGCCTGGCAGTTCCACTTCCAGAATATGTCTAATCACAGCGTATACGCCTCCGCGCCTTTGCCGAACAATAAATGAGGCTTCCGCTGCGCCAGGTCCAGTATTGTCTGCGCATACACAGAATTGGCCCAGGCGAACCAGCTCCTCGTGTATGTCTTCGCGTAATCTACATTCACACTCTCGTGTATCAGTCCGTTCATGCTCACATTCTTCACCGCGATAAGACACTTCATAATCTCGTCATCGTCGTCACTCGTCATGGCCTGAACGAGCACGCTCATGGGCCATGCGCTCGTCAAGCCGACATGTGGGCCGCCGATACCATTGAAGTCGTTTCCGACGAGGTAGTAGGGGTTCCCTGCCTTTTCAAGGATCATGCGGCGCGTATTCTGGTAGATCTTGTTGTTTGCGTCCGTGAAGCCAAGGAGCGGGAGGGCAAGGAGCGACGGGAGGTTAGCATCGTCCATGAGGATGTGTGAGCCATAGCCGTCGACTTCAAAGGCAAAGACTTCGCCGTACTTCTTGTGTGTCACGACACCGTGCTCCCAGACTCCCTTCTCGATGGTCGCGCCCCATTTATGAACTGCCTTGGCGATGTTCTTCTTGTTGGACTTTGCTAGCATTTGAGCCGTCCGTTTCAACTCGACGGAGATCATGGCGTTGGCCGGAATGAAGAAACCAAGAATAGTCGCGTCATCACTAGGTCGGAAGGCGCTGCGTACGAGGCCAGTGCCGCTGGCAAGAGGATTGCCAACACCACTCAGACCGAGGGTCTCTGTTCCGATACTGGTCTGGCGCTGGAACCTGTATTCATTGCCTTGATAGGCGCCAGACTTTTCGTCGAAAGTCCCCTTGGACTGTTCCGTGAGCACCTCAAGAAGAGTGTCCAAGGCCAGCAACCATCGACTGTTGAGAAATTCGGTCGAACCAGTGTGATTGTAGAATTGATTTGAGAGTGAGAGGAAATGTGCGAGTGAATCTAGCTCGTACTTGCACTCGAACACAAACGACTGCTCGTACACTGGATGCACATTATCGCCGTCGCCTTGAAACGTAGGGTCCAATCCACTAGGCGGCGGAGGTTGAAATGCGTTGCAGTACGGGGAGCCAATGACGTATTCGGCCTGAGTGTTGATGGCACCAAGGATCAGTTGGTGTATCTCCTTGTCCCTCTTTGCCAGAAGCTGGTATTGCGCAAGCTGGTTCGTCGAGTCTCGCAGCCATTCAGCGTTGATGTCACCAGTGACGATGAAGCTCTGCGGTCCTTTCCAGCTAGCGGCGCTCCAACTTCGCTTCGAGGACTTATGTTTAGCCGTATCGTCGACGTGCCATCGAACGGTAGTGTCCAAAGTGTTTGGAAAAGCATTTTCGAACAGGCGAGCAAGGTCCTTGTCAACCAATTTCTCGTTCATATATTCTATAACTTTCTCAACGAGTGGAGACTCGAATGTTCGGCAATACTTGGAAGGCCTTTGAAACGGAAGCTCCAGAGGACCTTCACTGTATGGTGCGCTTAGAGTTGGTTAGTTATGACTGTGCAAGCTAAAAAGAGACACTCGTACTGTTGTCGCATCGCATAGTTCTTGTAGTCGGGACATGCTGCTTTGTACTTGAGCGGGTCAATGGCTGGTCTGAGAGGTTCCTGGTCTGCAGCATTGTTCAGGCCAGCTGAAACATGAGGTAAGGACACCAGTGCCCCAAGAATGAACGAAGCTGGCTCAATCTTCATGGTCGCCAAAAATCCCGATTCTGTTTCGAGGAACGGATTCGGAGAGTTGATGTTATCGAAACGTCGCAGCCACGCGCAGGTCAAATTCGAATGCAAGGAATGAGCGGAGCACCAAACAGAAAGAGCTCAGCAAGGCAGGACTAGCATGGCTTCGAAGGACCAATCAGCATATAAGACAGCCGCTTCTCTTATGCAAGGTTGACTGAAGAAATCGTGTATGCTTTTGAAGTGAGAATGCTCTGACAAGGTGGCTTCCACCTTGAGGAAGGAAGCACCCCGCAGCCCCACCAATGGGCGAGCGTTGCGGCCGAAGGTGGCCAGTGCGCCAGCTCACCTTCGCTCTTTCATCCTTTGAGCAGACGGGTCTTGTTTCTTAATCACAGCAGCACCACTTCACGATACACGCAGGGCTTATTTGTGGCAGGATTGCTGACATTACAAAGTGTAGAGAATCACGTCCAACAACACTTGCAATATCAACCTGCCTGCAGTATAGAACTTGCGACCGCACCTCATTCCACTCCTCGTTCTCTTCCAATCGCAAGGCTACTTGCGCCCCGAGTTCTGCACGAATCTGAACCTTTTCCTTCCAAGTCTGCGGTGTGACTACGAACACCATGATCGCCCTGCCTGGCCTCAACTTGGCTTCACAGCCTGTCGAACCGCTGAACGCGCCTACGTCTACTGTCACACGCTCACAAGAGCTCGCAGCAAACACAGAGTACCGCTTTGAAGTAAGCTTCTTGCGCACACTGACCATCAAGCTGCAGTCTGGAACGGCTGAGTTCTTTGGCACAGAGCTTGCACCTTCCACAACGTACAGCTTCCAAGGCACAAAAGGCGCCGTATTCACATGGCACGGCTGCAAGCTAGAAATCGGCGGCGAGGTCGAGTCAGACTATGTCGCCGAAGAAACACCAATGATGAGCTGTGCGAATTTGCACTTTGCGCTGGAATTGCTGCGAGACAAAAGTGTCGCCAGTGGCAGCGCAGAGATGGGTCCTCGGGTGCTTGTTGTTGGCCCCGAGAACTCTGGCAAAACATCGCTGGTCAAGATCATGACGGCATATGCGGCGAAAACCAGCAGACAGCCCATGGTCGTCAACCTCGATCCAAGACAGGGCATGCTCAGCGTGCCGGGCTCCTTCTCCGCAGCCGCATATTCATCGATAGTAGACATCGAGGAAGGCTGGGGAAGCAGCCCGATTTCTGGACCTAGCCCGATACCAGTGAAGATGCCTTTGGTGTATCACTACGGTCTGAAGGATCCCGAGGAGGGCAAAGTGTTCAAGCCGCTAGTGACACGCATGGCACTGGCTGTCACGAGTCGCTTGGAGGAGGATCAACTGAGCAAGCAGGCTGGCTTCATTATCGATAGCCCAGGCGCCATCAGCCAAGGGAAAAATGGCGTCTACGAGAACATAGAGCATATTGTTTCCGAGTTTTCTGGTGCGTGTGATGTCTTGAATTTCGCTGCTCTCTCCAGCCCATGGTCACAGTCCGACCCATTACCTCGACACCTTTGCCGATCGAGCAACAATGCCAGCAACATTACCAGTGGAATTTTAGGCTCTCTTGTTGTACTTGACTAAACTGCGCTAACAATCCAACAGTCAACGTCCTAATTACTATCGGATCCGAACGCCTATACTCAGACCTCGCCCGCAAATTCGCCAACCGCGACCCTCCCGAAGCAGTCAACGTCATCCGCCTCGACAAGTCCGGCGGCTGCGTCGACCGGTCAGAAGACTACATGAAAGCACTCCGACACGCACAAGTCCGCGAGTACTTCTTCGGCCACGGCGAAAACACGCTCGCACCGAGCAGTCAGACATGTGACTTTGGCGACTTGCACGTCTTCCAGATCATCGAAGGTAAATACTCTTCAAAACACTGTCGAACCCAAACAAATCTGATTTCGAAATACAGCCAATAACGACTCCTCCGCCTATCGCTCTGGTGATTACGATGAATACGATCCGACATCTACCTCGCCCGCCACTATATATACACGCCTCGAAACCACTGCGTACGCCGCGCTGCAGAACTCGCTCTTGGCGATTACGACTGCCGCGCCGACGGATAGCCAGGAAGTTATTCGTGATTCCAGTGTCAAGGGGTACATCTATGTTGCCGATGTCGACGACGTGAAGAAGAAGGTTAGACTGCTGAGTCCGCAACCAGGCATGATTCCGGCGAATGCGATGGTGCTGGGAAGTTGGCCGGAGGATGTGCCGGGTTTGGTTGGGTAGGATGTGTCTGTGGTGGTGGAGACGGAGATGTAAATGTGTCAAGTGTCCGTGAAGACGGCGAATGGAGGAATGGAAAGGAAGAGGAGAGATTACGGCGTGTGAAATGAAGTGCGGGAAATATCGTGTGGCAAAATTTGGGGAAGGCAGGTGTACGAACGCTTGACCTTAAGGTCATGTGTGGTTGCTTGGGTATATTCGATCTATTCTCTAATCCGTCTTGTATTTCCTAAGGCTGATTGGAAGAATGACACCTCACTACTTTACTCCTCAGCAGCTTCTACTTCTTTCTCTGTTTGATCCAGAAGCTGCTTCAATATCTTGACCGTGCTCCTCATACCCCGCAGCGCATTCTCGTCAGGTCCCTGGCCGGGCTGCCATGTCGCGTGTGCAAAGTCAATCATCTTGACAGCCGCCAGCTTCGGCAGATTTTCCTCGTCTTCATCCTCTTCTTCGGGCTGTGCGGACCGTAGCGTCTGCTTTGTCTTTGCATATTCCTCCACGTCGCCTTCGTATACCAGCAGTATACTCGCGCTGTACATGCGGCTCTCCTTCTTCTCAAAGACTTCCACGATATCTTTGACCTCGCCCAAGAAGAAGGCTAGGACTTCCCTCGCGCGTTCCAGCTCGGCTTGTGACTTTGAACCGGGGAAGATGTATGACACAAATCCCTCGTCAACATCGGATGCGCTGAACTTGCGCCCGTACATCTTGTTGTAGACCCAGTACCCGCCGGCTTTGTCCGGCTCGACAAACTCCTTCAAATCTTGCAACACATCAGGCACCGTATCGCCCTTGTATGTGCGCATGCCCGCTATCCGAAACCCCAGACTCCCACTCGTAGTCTCTGCACTGACTTTGTCCAGTCTTGCTCGCTTCTCCGGCTTTGAAGCCTCGTCCCATAGCTGTGCGCCAAGCTTGAGGTCCAGCACGTTTGGCTTCTTGAATCCACTTGTGATGTTCTCGAGCACGATGTGCAGCTCGGTAGACAGCTTCTTGCCATGTAGCCGCTCGACGCTACCATCGGCTGTTTGTATTGTGCCACTCTCTACAGCCGTCGCCGTGGTTTCGTCAGCGGACAGCGATAGCTGGCCCATGTACGTTGGCAGGTAGGGGACGAGGTCGGGATGCGATGCCGTTACGGACTCGTAGAAGACGATCTCGGCGGGTGTGCATGGCTTGACGACTACGGCACCGCTCTCGTCGCTGAGGACGCCATCACTGGTGAAGTCAATGTCTGCGATCAGGCTGGGGGTAAGCTCTTTGGCCTCACTGTTTACTTACTGGCCGGCAGCGGCATTGCCAAAGCTTTGGAGCTTGGAGGGGTCGAATGTTTTGGTGGCCATGTTGCAGCGCGGGAGAAAAGTCGGGCCTTTAGCCTGAAGATCTACTTGGCTGTGCGTGTGTGCGACTGTGGCTGGTGTTGGAAGAGAAGACGGGTGAGCTGGACGGGAAGCTGAGCGGCCCCGCGTCAGCCCCAGAACCAGGGTCCATGGCAAGAGTCAGTTGCTGCAGATGCGGAAGAAGTGACGAATCATGCGTATGGTTGAATTGTGGAAAATGGTAATTCTGATGTCCTACACGACAGAACATGTCTTGACTTAATTCATCTCCTGCATTTTGCGGATGAACATTCCAATTGGCCTCAGCAAGCAGACTTGTTGTGCATCTCTGCTACTATCCTTTCATGATTGACTACGCTTGGTATCAACCTTTCTTACCGAATCAGAGCATGTATGGCGATGCAGTACTTGCGTTGTGGATGGAGCGGTAGGCGTCAGAGTCAAAAGATGACATTGCATCATGTGAGGGCGCGATTGCCGTCTTCACACCGCATCTCAACCTCACCTACGATCCTAGCGGTGGACAGGCTCCGTTTGCCAGCGAGACTGCGCGCCCAAGCTATATATGATACCTCGCGCATATAGTCCGGCTTGCTTTTCTTTCCTCCTGCAAAATTGAACTCTAAAGCGGGTTCCATGACTATTACCCTAGGACCAGTGGCCAACATGGCGACCACCGACACGCAGCAGGTGACGGATGCACTGACAGCAGGCGATGCGACAAATGATGTGGCCAACACTACACCTCCCCATTCAGACGATGTAGATCATCCTGAGGGCGATGTCATCCGCCGCCAAGTAAGTCGACAGCCTTGACGTGAGTGCTTTGCCTCGCTGACAGACCTAGGTCGAGTTCTACTTCTCTGACGAGAACCTTCCTACAGATCTGCACCTTCTCCAGTGCTGCAATGGCCGCGAGAACTCACCTGTCTCCATCAGTCGCATCTGCGGCTTCAAGAAGATGAGAAGCTACAAGCCGAAGAATCTCGTTATTGCAGCTCTGCGAAAGAGTGCCTTTCTGGAAGTCTCCGCCGACGGCAAGACCATCAAGCGTAAGATCGCACTCCAGGGGCCCTGCGCCTTGGATCCGAATTTCTTCGACGATATAAAGGTCCCCAGCGGTCGCGCACGAAAGCCTGCCGCCTACCCTGTACCTCAGCTCCCTCAGAAGAAGGCCGAATATCCTGCAGGAATGAGCAAGAACATGCTGAAGCCGACTGGATTCGAGAGCACTTACGTCGAACCACCAGTGACTCCCCAGGAGGCTACTGAGGAGGCAGCTATGTACGATCCCAAGAAAGACTTCGTGGACCGCATAGAAGTGGCCATTCAGCGCTTCAAGCAGAAGCGGCGCATGCATCAAGATTACGCCCTCGTTTTCAACAAGCTCATGCGCTTCGGAGGTGTAGAGTCAGGTCCGCGGATGTATCAAGGTCTATCTCAGCAGGAGATAAAAGAGATGGACGCAGAGGAGATCGCTCGAGCCACCGCTGTTCATCATGTTCCATTCGAATGTGGGAACGAGAAGTACTGGGTTGTAGACTTTGACGGCGTCGCCAGGGCTTTCTTGTAAGTCAGATGAGTACCCTGCCTCGATACTTACTAAGTCTACTAGGTCGTCGTGGCACCCAACCAACCAAGGTTATGCAGCAGAGAAAATTAAGAACGCCAGCCAGGTTCTTCGTTCATTCTACAACTACCTCCGCTACCACCGCGTGTGCCCTGAGTACGATGAGCAGCTACAGGCTGCTCTGAAGACTTGTGATATCGCCGAGAAGGAACTAGGTAGGGTCAGTGCAGCTGGCCTCGCGCTTCCTGGAGACTTCAACAAATCCGCAAGCGTGGTTCTCGGTGGCACATATGCCGGTACGTACACCGGAAACAAGCCCTGGGTTGAAGAAGTAAAGGCTGCGGGTATCGAGATGGGAGAGACAGGCGTTCGAGACGAAGAAGCGAGGATCAAGTTCATGACTGGTGTTGCTGTCATGGGCTCAGACGAGCAGTGTGTGCTCCTTGGAAGCCAGACCTTCAAGATCCTCGAACGTATTCCCACGGGTCTTGAAGTCGTCCACATCGAACTACCAATCGAGGAGACAAAATCCATTTACGAAGCGCAGAGCAAAAGGGTCGCGCATAAGCTTAGCCAGCTTCAGCCTCTGGGTAGGCTTAACTGTAAGACTTGGCATACTGATGACTGCGATGAGTGGGACCTTCCCAAGGACAAGTACCCGGAAGGCAAGCCTGATAAGGCTACGGTGGCTCAAGAGTACGAGTTCTGGATTGAGGAGATGGTGTTGAAGGAGTGCTTCGTGGGCTTGAAGCTGGACGCAACCATACTCAAGCTCGACAACGGCATCACGATCCTTGACGAGGTCCACGAAACCATGTGTAGCTTCTTCACCTGGCTTCCGAATGAGCTGTGGATGCAGCGCAAGCCGCGGGAAGTACGGTTCCTCAAGAAGGGTCTCCCTGATGCCGAGGACGACGAGGGTGACGGAACTAAGGGTGATGACGAGTTTGATGATGAATAAGATGCGTGGTCGAGACGAGGTGCGTGCATCACGAGATGCTGAAACGATAGTTAGAACGCATTGCCGTTCTTCCGGCAGGCCGTTACGGGTGTGGGACTTCAGATGAGATGCTTCATGCCTGGAATTTCTTCAGATTAGTTCATGTGGGCAGAATCCACAACAGGCATCTGATGGGGGTTATCTAGGTACTTTCACGATCGACAGATGCGTCGAAACGGAGTACAAAAGTGATTCGTGGGTACCTTCAGGTCCAATACCAGCCTTACGTAAATACCAGTCAATACCACACCCACCATAGACCCCACAAATTTACAACCCTTGATGAAGAACTGTGTTTCCGCCTTGCGTAGCCGCTGTGGTCCCGCCAGGATGCACCTGCCCGTCGCCGTTTGACCAGCGGCTGCGCCGCCTGCTCTGTGCGCCTCAGATCCAATACTCTACATCCAAGCCACACCAGAGAACTATGCGACATGTATGCTCCACCGACATTTCATGGCAATTTCAAGAAGAAAATTCGCGCACAGAGGCAGGCCACGGGCGCATACAGATGGTGGGTCGTACAGTCGTCGCTTGGCGAACAAACACGACGTCGACCGGCACAACACAAACAAAGAAACCTACCGGGTATCGTCTCATTTCGTACCTGTCCTCGCTCAAATTTCGTACAGTGATAGGCCCGAAATAGCTGCAATAACAAAAGACTGTATAACTTCAGAGCAATTCCCCCACTTTGTTCCTTCTCTTGAAACGCACTGAGGCTATACAGTCTTCTTTAAACATGCGAATTGCAAGACGCGTATTGCGCTTGATCGACCGGGCACAAATTCTAGCGTGGCCTAGGGAGCGCGTCTCGAGCGTGACGTTGTCACCGCCGTTGGCCGCGCAGCGCACAAGTTCAAGCCCGGCTCGGAGCGGCGCCAAACAGTCGTCTTTGCCTTGGGCGTTGACTGGCGTCGCCAATGCTTGGATACGCAGCGAACGCCCACCGCTGGTCCAGCCAAGACGCCACGTGATACCTGCCACGGATCTGAGCGTTGGGCAAAGATGCCAGATTCCGGCTTGGAACTAACGATTCCGCGTCCATGCTACAGCAAAAGCGTTGCGTAACTGCACGTACGTTTGTGCGCGGAGGACATTCTCATGCAAAGTTTGCAGAAATGTAGGGGAGTCGCCGGGTAATCGGTGCAGCTGAAATTACTTTTGGAACACTGGAGCCGGGATCTACGATGTGTGCGACCGGATGCAAAGGCACAGGCAGAGTGGTTTGGTGCAGGGCGCTCCGCCCGCCGTCCAAGGAAAACAAGATGCTTGGCGGTCCTTGAGCGCGGAGCTCATATGTAAAACATGATGCCGCCGCTCTCCTTAGCAGACTGCTGCCTTTTCAGTCTCCGCTGCAACCGTCGCTTACATTTACTTGCTCTGCGCGCTCCCTCCGCCCGCGGGAGATGGATGCTGCGACTTGGGCCATGACATACCGTTGAGCGGAACGACTGAGCTTGTGGCCGACGATCCTTCTTTAGCGAATTAACCAGGGCGGAGCAGAGAATCATGCCTAGCTTGCATCTGGAGCTGGACGGCGTGTTGCCTAAACGGGCTGCTGTGTATTGTGAGCTGACCTCTTTTTAACATGTCTGCATTGCTCCAAGCATGACTAATACACTATTCAGCTCCAAACAATCTGGTTCTGAACCCATACATCTACGACCCAAGCATTCCCCTCGCCATTGTCGGGGCTGTTGTATTCATCCTCATCAGCCTCTTCTCCGTGTACCAGTATATCCGACATCGATCATGGTTCTTCTGGGCCGCCGTAATCGGTGTGCTCATGCTCGTTCTAGGGCACATCTGTCGCCTAGTCTCAGCACTCGATGAGCACAAGGACCTCCCCTTCCTCATCTCCTGGATCATGATCTTGCTAGCCCCTTCCTTCCTCGCGGCAGCTTGCTACACCGCATTCAGCAGAGTCGTCTGGTTCTCCTGCCCGGCCTACTCGCTCAACTTCAAGACACTATGGTGCTTTCCCCGCTGGATCACACCGACGTTCGTCGTCTTCGACCTCTTCTCCTTTGTGATTCAGCTCGTAGGTGCAAGCCAAATCTCGCGGACTTACGACCACGACAACTCTCCCTCGCGCAACATCGGGACTTCAGAACGCAAAGCCTCACCCGGCCGCATCATCCTCGTCCTAGGTCTTGTCCTGCAAATGCTCTGCTTCCTATCCTTCAGCATCATCTCGTGCCGGTATTTCTACATCTCGCGACACTGGCGCGCAATCGACCTCGGCGACTTGAAACTCTGGCGCAAGCTGTCCTACACCATCAACCTCTCGTCCATCATCATCGCTCTGCGCGCCATATACCGCACCATGGAAATCCCGCACGACAAGGACTACGGCCTGATGTACTTGCAGTCCCACGAGTGGTGTTTCTGGATCTTCGACGCAATCCCGATTCTCCTGGTGTTACTGGTGTTTGCAATCTGGCATCCCGGCCGATATTTACCCAGGACTTATACGGGGCTAGCGCTGGACAAGGGCCGCGCGATGAAGGAGAAGGAGGAGATTAGTTCGATGCGTGGTGGGCCGTTGCAGGAGGTGGAGCTAAAGACGTATTCGCCCGAGGATTTTCAGCAGAGCGCACCGAATCGCGTGTGATAAGGCTGCAGGGAAAGACTAAAATTACGATAATGAGCATTTTTGGATTGGATTGGCGTTGATAGTGTGAGATACCATTGCATTAGCGGGGCGGCGTTTTGATATCGATTCATCGTTGGAGATACCACAGTCGAATGAGATTGAGATATTTGGTTCACTATATCGTACCTTGACATGTTTTGTGGGACAATCGTGGAGGCTCTCATGTGCGTACTGGGCTAAGCGTAAGCTTTTGATGCATTGAAGGCATCCTGGCTATTACATATGCAGCGGTAGTGGTGCTACACTCGCACTCAGAGATGTTCGCGCTGCATCAATGTCAACGAGTGGGTGTAGCGGGGGAAAAGTGTCAATAGAGGTGTTAACAGGTAGCACACCAGGTGTATTGCTCGATTCGCCAAAGCCTCCTCTACTAAGCTATCTAGATTATGACCGCATTCACCGAGCATGTTACCATTCTGCATCTCTTTGCCGTACTTCGCATCACGTGGACCTGAGTACTGGCTGAACGCGGAAGGCCTTCGCGCTGAAAGATCAGCCGCGCCTGCGCCCCCTTTTCGCACTTGGCGACTCTTCGACACCATTTCCTCGATGGGTAACTGCTCGCGCGGAGCTGCAGGTGTCATGGACATTGCTTGCTGCCACGCCTTGGGCTTCTTGCTGTGCATGGTGCGTGGTGCCATTCCACCGCCATGCAAGCATATTGAGTGGCATCGTACGATCGCCACGCGAACTGGCCGCCATGCTAGATACTATGCTTGCAGATGCCAACATGAAATCTCTTGACAATCACAGTGGCGCCTCGTCATATATCAGGCTGATAATGCATGCGGAACTTCTTATTCGCACGGTCCGGCGCCCGCGTCTGGAACTGTTCGCCATTGATCTCAAACACCAACGGCTTCGGCGCCTCTTCGCCGTCCTTGGCCAGCACCGGGACTTCAAATCGGAATACTGTGTGCTCCTTGGGAATCGCTATACTCACCTGTCAGACGTGTCACGACTTACCTGCTCAAGGCTGTACTTACCCTTGACTACATTCTTCTTCGTGATGATTTCAAACGTGAATCTCGTGTCGCGGACAACGATGCCCTCTAGTCCAACGCGGCTCACGCATCGACTTCTCACTACGCGGAACAATGCGCCATGCATATCTGCGCTTGCGAGCATTTGCCCGCTGCTCCCGGGAGTCAGGTACACAGCCCGATCTACATCGCTTAGGTTCAGCACCTCGCGCATATACCCAATCCAGAGGTCATGTAGCGGTTCGTATATGGCGTATCTCTGCTGCTCTTTCGGTATTTCATTGAGGCACAGCTTTCTCTTCTGAGCAGCGGACAGTGGGCGGGGCTTGTGCTTGCTTCGCTTGCGGGCCTGCTCTTTGCGCTCGTTGAGTGCGCGGCGCCGGACTGCGCGTGCGGAGGGCGTGGGCGAGGTTGCGCGGATGGTGAGTGGACGCTTGAGCACGCGCTCGGTGTAGTGGGTCGCTGCTGTGTCGGGGGAGAAGGCGCGCTCGAGCAATGCTTGCCCGAACGGGATGCCAGTAGATTCCGCCATGATGACCGGTGATATGCTGGAGCTTGCGTTGATCAAACGTCACATTGGATGCGCAATTTGTGCGGCGTCTCCGAGGCAGACTTGAGATTCGTATTTCGGTATGTAGACAATTTACTGTCTGCTGAGGACGCAACAATCCCCGGGTTATTCTGAATGACGCGTCGTCTCTGGCGCAGTAAGAGCCTGTAAAAAACACGTTGTAGGTCAAGGTTTGTGGTTCCGAGGATGTGTGCAATTTTCTGGAAGGTGGAGCTTCTCGAGGTGGTCGGTGCTAGAAGTTTAACCAGGCGCTCGGGTTCCACTTCCCCAGACACTCCACGACCTCTCGGTCCAAACCACCTCGCACCATGGACTGACAATCCAGTCGACTCTGTACTACTTCAACAGCACCATGTCTCCTGCTGCAAACCGTGCACCGGGTGATAGAGACGATAAAGGCGCTTCACATTGACGTGCCAACGGCCATCTCACGATCGAGCAAGGGTCCTTGCCTCGCCGTTGTGGTGGCTGAAATGCCGTTCTGTCAAGGCCTGTCTGTTGCGAGCAATACGAGATGGCTGTCAGGCTCCCTTTTATCAGCTCAAGGCATCCACACATGCACAAGATGTGTGTTGACCGCACTGCCCCTTTGCACAATCGTAATTCGGTTTCAGTCTTCCATGCGCCCTTGGCCTGCGAGCACCGAGTAGACTGCTGGTAACATAACCGTACGCGTTTCGTCGCTACACACTGCATCTTTTCTCTCGTCCTTACTATTGATAACATAAACGCACACTTCTCGTCATACATTGCATCGTTCATCTTCGTCGTTACAATCGCGATCTCATACCGTCTATTGCTTTTTCAACAATGAACGTCGCACTACTTATTCGCCAGATATGGACGTTGGCCTGGAAGGATCTCCTTGTCGTTCTCAACAGTAAACGACGCATAACAACAATCATACGCGCCTTTACCATCCCGACCATATTCGTGGTCTACTTTGCCATCATCATCAAAGTATACTGGCCCAAGGAGACATACGGCATTGGCATTCCAAGCACCATCAGGCCCCTCGCAGAAGCGATTCGCGATGCGCCAGGTGACAGACGCACACTTGCTCTCTGCAACTATGGTCCAAGTGGTGGCGATATCGACAAGGTCATCGAGCTCGTCTCTGCAAAGGCAACTGGAGTGGACGGTCAGATCGTACGGGTACTGCGTGATCCTGACGAGTTGTTAACCGTGTGCAAGTCATCCCTCTCTGCTGTGACAAGGTGTTATGGAGCGGCAGAATTCTACTCGTCGGCGACAGAGGGTGGCATATGGAATTACACGATGCGTGTCGACGGTGCGCATGGGTACAAGATCAATGTTCAGAACAACAGGAACGATGCAGAGATCTTTCCCATCCCGCTGCAACACGCCATCGATGCTGCTATCGCCGAAGTTGGTCTTGACCGCGGCTCTCGCCGACTTCCCGACAATATACAAGAATACCCGTTCACTTCGGAGACCCAACAACAATGGGACGACAAGCTCGTTATCGAGATTCAGAATGCCAACACAAAATACATCGCCGTCGTGTGGTACATTGGCTTCATTGGCTTGTGCTATCAACTTGTGGGAGTCATGGCTCGAGAACGTGAAATGGGTATGGCTTCGCTAGTAGAGTCTATGATGCCCAACCTTAACAGGTGGGAACCACAACTCGCAAGATTGCTAGGACACTGGTTGGCATTCACCATCGTAAGCAGCGTCTGTAATGTCGTTTTACGGGACTGACAGCTTTCATAGGTCTACTTTCCCTCCTGGATCATCATCTCGATCATTGCAAAGTTCGGTCTCTTCCCCAAAACCAACCCAGCTATCCTGATCATTTTCAATATCCTTGCTGGGTTCTCCTTGAACTCTTTCTCCATCCTAGGCGCTTCCGTCTTCAAGCGAGCACAGCTGAGCGGTATCACTGTCACTGTCGTTGCCTTGGTCTTGGGAGTGGTAGCCCAGATCTCAGCCAAAACACTGTCCACCGCTGCTGTTGTAATACTCGGCATCTTGTTCACGCCGATGACCTTCGTTTTCCACCAGATCTGGCTCAGTCGCTGGGAATACAGGCAAACCTCTCCAAATCTCGCCGAAGCGGCGCCTTATGCGACATGGCGAGTCCCTGGAGTGGTCTTCTGGATTTGTATGCTGGTGCAGACGATCGTCTACCCGATTTTGGCTGCTTACGTCGAGCGAGCCATGTTCTACACGGATTCGCACGGACGCAGGACAGTTTACGATGACAGCGCGCAACCGATCGTCTTGGACAAATTTACCAAACAATATCCGCCAAATTGGTGGTTCAGATGGGTGGCGCCATTCTTTGGGATCAAGAAGAAGACGGTCCAGGCAGTCAATGATATAAGTCTAGCACCGATGAAAGGACAGATAATGTGTCTTGTAGGTGCTAACGGTAAGCATCACTGGCCTTGTGCATGTTGTGGCAACACGGCTGACATAAAGTAGGGTGCGGCAAGTCCACGACACTGAACGCGATTGCTGGTCTTGGTGATGTCACAAGTGGTTCTATCACTGTAAATGGCAACGGTGGCATCGGGCTCTGTCCGCAGCAGAACGTGCTTTGGGAGCATCTGACAGTGGCACAACACGCAAGAATATTCAATCGCATCAAGTCGACAGAAATAAGCCCGACATCCGATGCTGATATCAGCCAGCTGATCTACGACTGTGGGCTCACGCACAAGATCCAGGCCATGTCTACCACCCTCTCCGGCGGCCAGAAGCGGAAATTGCAACTCGTCATCATGCTGACTGGTGGAAGTCGTGTCTGCTGTGTAGATGAGATCTCTGGTGGACTTGATCCACTGTCTCGCAGAAAGATCTGGGATATCATGTTGGCCGCTCGAGGCACTCGAACGATTGTTCTAACGACGCATTTTCTCGATGAAGCGGAGTTCTTGGCTGATCACATGGTAATCATGTCCAAAGGCTCCATGGTAGCGGAAGGCTCGGTCTCGGAGCTCAAAAGTAAACTGGGCGATGGGTATCGCTTCCGTTTCCTCCACGGTACTGGATACAGCGAACTTCCGGATGTCGAACACCTTTTTCTTGGTGATCATAAGGACGAGCTCTTTGATCAAACTATCTTCACGGTAGCAGATGACCTGCGCTCAGTGAAGATCATCAAAGAGCTTGAGAAACAAAATGTCAAGAATTACCAGGTCACAGGCCCTACTATCGAAGAAGTCTTCATGAAGCTCGCTGAAGATCCTGAAGTCTCGTTTGCTCGAGGAGAAAAGGCGAAGTCTCATCGCGACCTCGTACCGGTCTCGTCCCATCTCAAGGAGAAGAGAGCGAAAGTATCCACCACAGAAGCATTAGACGAGCCGCTTATGACCGGGAAGCCTATCACCTTTGTCCAGCAATCGTGGATCTTCTTCAAGAAGAGAATGACTGTGCTGAAGCGGAACTACCTACCCTACACGTTCGCATTCCTGATTCCCATTATCGCCACCGCCTGCATCTCAATCCTAGTAAAGGATAAATCGTACCCAGGCTGTTCGCCTCGACAACAAGCACAAGAGGCCGACTTCGAAACCCTCAGCAAGAAGACCAACTACAAGCCTCTCCTGCTTGTAGGACCGACGAGTGCATTAGCGACCGTAAATTTCACGGCCTTTGCTGGCATGCTACCTGAGCAATTCCGCGGTGCGGGGTCCTCTTTAGGCTCGCTACAAGACTATGTGCAGGTGGTGAACACTATTGATGAGTATCATGCATATATTCAGGCCAACTTTAGCAAGGTAACTCCAGGTGGCTTCTTCCTTGGAGACGAACCGGTTTTCAGCTTCTACTCAAATCTCGGCTTTCTTGGCTTATATTCTGCCATCTTTACGCAGAATGCAGTCAACATGCTCTTGTCAAACACAACGATCGCTACGAGCTTCAAGTAAGTCATTTTCCGCCTTTTGATGGCCACTATTGACAAGGTCCAGATCCTTCAACGTGCCATGGCCTGAAGATGCAACCAACCAAATCCAGTTCATTTTCTACTTCTGTCTCATCATGAGCTGCTATCCAGCATTTTTCGCACTGTATCCCACTCGCGAGCGCCTGTTAAAGATCCGAGCGCTTCAGTACAGCAATGGCGCCCGTCCACTACCTCTTTGGTGAGTTCACAAGGCAGCATTGATAGTATTGTGCTAATCATCCCCAGGCTTGCGTACCTGTGCTTCGACTGGCTCAACATTCTTATCACAAGTGTCATCATGATCATCGTTCTTGTTGCGTCGGCACCAAATAACTGGTGGAACCCTGGCTACCTCTTCGTGGTGCTGTTCCTTTATGGCGTCACCTCCCTGCTGTGGGCATATGCGATTTCGCTGGTTGCAAAATCGCAACTCTCCGCCTTTGCAATCTCAGCGGGGCTTCAAGCGTAAGCACGTCAAGCATACAGCCAGTGACAAGATCTAACGCGAAATAGTTTCCTGCTTCTCATGTACTTCACAGGCATCATGAATATGCAATCAAACCTCCCCGCGCACGAAGTCGATAACGCGATCAAAATCTTCAACTTCACCTTCAATCTGATCTCGCCAATTGCAAACCTTGTTCGAGCGCTGATCATCTCTATGAACATGTTCAGCTCTCTGTGTCGCGGAAGTCCACCAGTCATGGCCAGCTACCCGGGTGAGATCACGCTGTACGGCGGGCCGATCTTGTACCTAATCGGCCAATCACTGGTTTTGTTCCTAGTATTGATGATAGTCGACCACAAATGGACTGCATCTTGGGGCCGCAAGACAAAATCATCCCCAGATGCTGAGGATCGTCCTACCAGAGAGCCCGAGGTATCGCAGGAAATTGAGCGCATTTCTCACGCGACTGACGGCTTGAGAGCTCAAAATCTGACGCGAAAGTTCAAACATCGCAATGGTGGCATCATGACAGCCGTGGACGATCTTACCTTTGGCATCAAGAGAGGAGAAGTCTTCGCTATAGTCGGCCCCAACGGAGCCGGCAAGTCCACCACCATCGACATGCTACGCGGCGAGATCCAACCCTCCCAAAAAGGCGGCTCCCTCCATCTCGAAGACATTAACATGATCAAAGACCGCCGCATCGCACGCGCTCGCATGGGCGTCTGTCCCCAATTCGACGCCGTCGACCAAATGACCTGCGTCGAGCATCTCGAATTCTACGCCGGCATCTGCGGCGTATCCGACCCACGCCGCAACGCCCAACAAATCATCCGCGCCGTCGGTCTCGAGCGCTTCGCTTCCTCCATGGCATCCAAACTCTCAGGCGGCAACAAGCGCAAACTCAGCCTCGGCATCGCGCTCATCGGCAACCCGCAACTCGTCTTACTCGACGAACCGAGCAGTGGCATGGACCCGCTTGCCAAACGCACCATGTGGAAAACCCTCGCTGAATTCGTGCCAGGTCGTAGCGTACTACTCACGACGCATAGCATGGAAGAAGCAGACTGTCTTGGCGATAGAGTTGGTGTCCTGGCGCAAACGTTGCTGGATGTTGGGACTACGGAGCATTTGAGACATAAGCATGGGTATGGCTTTCATATACAATTGATTTGCAAGTCAGCGCCGCATACTTCGACCGAGGAAATGAGTCTAGTCAAGAGGTGGATTGAAGACCGCATCCCTGGGGCAAAGGAGGAGGGATATGCGTATCACGGGCAAGTGCGGTATAACATCCCCGCACACGATCCCAGTCAGCATCCAGATGAGGTACAGAACGAGAAAGAGGGCTTGTCGGTTGGTAAACTTTTCGTTTTGCTGGAAGAAAATAAGGAGCAGCTGGGTTTGGAGTTTTATAGCGTCAGTCCGTCGACGTTTGATGAGGTGTTTTTACGGGTCATGGAGAAACATCATGTTGGCGAGGAGAGGGCGCCGGTGGTGAAGAAGGATTGGAAGTATTGGTGCAAGACGGTTGGGAAGGTATTGCTACCTTTCGTGTTTATTTGAGTTGGAGTGGGAGGGCTAAGAGGGGTTGTTCGATGGACGGGGTTTATGCCTTTTATGTGTTGTAGGATAGTTGATATACCCATCTCTTCATGCATACGCCTCTCCACGATGATATCGTTAAGTGTTTTACATTCCATACCTTCATCATAAATGCTGGTAGTTTTGCATATTTGGCCTATTGCATGGAGGAATGTGACTTCCTTGGCGTCAAGGTATACACCCATTCGGCTTTAGAGCGAAAGTGTATGTTTATCTTGCCTTGGTTGCTCCCTCATAATATGGATACGAAGACGTGCTATAACTATGTTCACGCGACGAGATGGAGACTTTGATGACTCCAAACATGGAGGGGTAGGAGACTGTACATAGAGACTGGCGAGTACTTCCTTGTCTTTCGTTTAATGGACTGTTCTGCGCTCAAATTGTATCCCTCCAGTCAATATTATTTTCTGCGTTACCAGAAAACCTCCATCTGCCGATATGTCTCTGTTTTTCTTTCAACGTTGTTTTGTTCGGTGGGATGGGAGATCGACCAGAGCGATATACGATTATCGCCAAACCAAAGATAATTACTTGGCCAATTATAAGTGCTGCGAAAATGATCAAGAGATCTTCATGCCGCACAGATTGCTGGTCGTCGGTATCTTTTGGGAAGGGTCCGTTCTCGATGCACGGAGAGGGTCTTTCTTCGGCCTGGACAAAGTCAACTCAACTTCAAACCGCAACTCTGGTCAAGGTGAAGTACCGATAGCCCAAGACAGTGAGTTCGGTACAACTTGAGCGCCTCGTGATTTTTTCTAGCCACATAGGCGTCATGTGCCAAGAATGATAAAATAGCAGTCTCCGCTAATAGCACAATCGCGGGGCTAATAATGCACATGTAATAAAGAAATTGTGCACGATCTACCCGGGTAAATAAGTGGCGTCTGATCACACGGAACAACTGCTGGATTTGTTTGATGACAAGAACTGAGGCGCAAAACCAGAACAGCCATGTGATGACAGGGTATCGGGATGCTAAAGCGAAGATTTTGGTGGTAGCTGCTGCTCGAGTGACTGTTAATGTTTCTGCCGGAGTGATCGGTGTCTCTGCATTGCGACGCATTAAAGATCGCGGTTGATATGTCTGGGAGCGCTTGAATGTATAAGGAGGTGGGGACAGCCCAGCCTTGATCGCGGCATCGCACTTTTGTCGTGCAGTGCCTAACAGACCATTCTAAGAGCAGGAGTCAGGGTATACCTCCCAGTACAAAGTATACTACGTACCATCTCTGCTTTGCAATACTCGTAGAAGTCTTTTCGGGTCGTCCAAGCTTGGATCTTGAGCCCTTTCCACGCGGGTATGCTGAAGATGGTTGCGAGGATCATACCAAGAACGATGGTGACCTTATTGAACGACAACAAGACGGTCTTCAGGCGGGATCCAAGCCATTTGAGTGGAGTGAGTAGCCACTCGAGTGGACCTTGTTTGATGCATCTCCAGCCTTTCTGGCATCTCTGCGACCACCCCAAGTTTAGAGTAGTGGATGGATTTGATGATGAAGCAGGTGTCGGGGCTTGCAATGTCGTGTGCTGTTCAGTAACAGTGTGAGTCTGAGAGGCTGGAGTCGAACTGGCTTTTGTGGCGTTGCGGACAGTGTTTTCTGCTTTGATGTTTGTGCCGGTGAGCGAGCCGTCGCCATGGCTGGAAGTCGGACCAGCGACAGACCTTGTACTGTGACTATTATTTGGTTGCGCCATTGTGGTTAATTGATGGGCACCGCCGCGAGCAAGGAAGGCTGGGAACGATGATGCGGTGTGTAAGACAGGGCTGACAGGCGCAGAATCCATTAAAATCCGCCTCTCGACCCAAGCGACAGAGATACTAGTTGGTGTCAGCTAATGAACAATCTATCTTCGGACTGAGATGAGTCTCGTAATCCCAATG
The DNA here is from genome assembly GCA_001748405.1 of Paraphoma sp. B47-9. Lineage (NCBI taxonomy): Eukaryota > Fungi > Ascomycota > Dothideomycetes > Pleosporales > Phaeosphaeriaceae > Paraphoma > Paraphoma sp. B47-9. Next base: position 42,725 of record BCLK01000191.1, read on the forward strand.
TCAGTGATGCAGAATATGCTGAGCAGCATTCCTAGCTTTAGTGCACACGGCCTCGAAGGACTAAGCCACCAAGCCACCAAGCCACCAAGCCCTCCGCCACGCAGCATTGCATTCGAGAGACCAAGGGTATAAAGCGAACCAACCACATACGCCGAATTGACCTTCAAGGCAGCCTTGCGTAGCAGTTGCAGTCAGTCATAGTGAGGTGACCGGTCGCCAGGCGTAGCGGCACAGAAGCGGTTGGGCTGACATGGCTACAATGAGAAGGAAGGAACGAAGACATGGTGAGAAACGAAGAATTGAGAGCTTCACACCGCAAGATCAAGGTGTCGATAACATGACCACGGCAAGGTTACTAATTCACGGCTTCGGAACGTGAACCTAGATATCAAGAGGATGTAGCTCTCTGCGAGGCGATCTGCTTCTACCCATATATTCTCGCCTCGGGTCATGTAACCCGACCACACTAGAATTTCTCTGACGTTGATATCGTTCTCCTGAGAACTCATCCAAGCGCAATGTGCTGCTTGTAGTAGTGCACAAGTTTCTTCTCTTACGTTAAATGGGCCATGACGCCTTGCATGCCACTGTCTTCACGCACTCACTCGATCCTTATAACTTCGTTTTTGGCTCACTTCGTAAAGCCCTCTGTTGCTCCATTATGTATCCGCTTGCGACCGGACTCCAGCCCTGACTGGCTATCTGTGGTATTGGGAATGGTGGCTTTCTTAGATTCTGAGTAAAGAAGACAGGATGCCGTGTTGCGGCGTCAAAGAATGGGCTTGCTGGGAGGGCGCCATTGGGTGGCATAGCTTCGACCTGAGATCGCGGCCTCAGAGCCGTTGGCTGGGTGTGCGCGACTGATTGTGAAGTCGTGTGCGTGGCGCGTCGCTGTTGGTGCGCATATGTAGGCTGCCCGGATTGTTGTGGAGGCTGAATATCGTCAGTAGGGTCGGAGCTACGAACATGGAAACGACTTACCTTTGGCCGTGACGGTTGTAAGCCTGGCAGCATCTTGAACTCTGAACCAAGCTCGTGAGCTCTTACATCGCGACCGTGACAGAAGCGGGCCCGCAGCTATCAGTTGGAGCGAACCTCGGCAGCTTGTGGGGCCAATTCGACGTCATGCCAGTCGCGGAGACGGGCACACTTCCGTGTAGCACTACGGCGGGCCACACATCGTTAAGATGAAGGGAATATATTCAAGTCGTGTTGAAGCATATATCGGCAAGATTTCGACATGCGAAGAACTCCAGCGTTATGCTTTGCAGCTTCGCGATGCTCGAGACTTCCCACCACGGATAGATTGCGCTCTGAGCCGATTGTCAGCATCGCCAATGGCACTTTCTATCGCCATCATCCGTCTACTAAATCGACATCAGGCCAGCATGGCACGTCCAATCCGCCCTTGTTTCCGGACTTGACCCTTTCCCTACCCTCTTTCTCCACACCAAACCAACATTGGGCCATCCTCTCACCCTCTTCAACAATTCGGACGACATTCCTCCAGATTCTGCGTGGCCAACTTCTTTGCTCCCCACCCACAGCTCGCACTTTCCCGTACCTGCTTTCCAAAGACATTGAGACACAAAATCCGAACCTCCGCTATCCAGACCGCGCAATTGAATATGTTGGCTTCGACGTCGAGCGCAAAGCCTTTGGCGGCGCATATCTCTCCGCCCGCTACGAGTCCTTGAAAGAAGATACGGACTTCACGCTGCAACGCTACCTAACCGGCATCGTGACCATGAACCCAGGAGAAGAGGAACTGAAAGCAAAAGCCATCTCGGACGACGTTATGCGCTCTGTCATGGCGGATCTAGAGCTCGAGAGATTCCTGTCCAAGCCGGTGGCCATGCTATCCAATGGCCAGAGTCGACGTGCTAGGATCGGGAAAGCATTACTGACGCAGCCACTTGTGCTGTGTCTTGATGCGCCGTTCATTGGTCTGGATCCGATTGTCACGAGGCATATCTCAGAGGTTCTAAGGAGAATGGCGGAACAGAGTAAGCCACGGATTGTATTGAGTCTAAGACCGCAAGACGCTGTGCCAGAGTGGATTACGCATGTTGTGTATGCAGGGGAAGATGGGACGATCGATGCATTGGGAAACAAGGAGGAGGTATTTGCTCTCTTGAAGGAAAAGTATGAGGAGATCGAAAAGCAAGGCAGGCGTGGAGAGGAACTGAGTCCGAAACTCGTCGAAATGCGCGAAGTCGGTCGACATCTATCCGAGAGTGGGAATTTCGAAGGTAGCACATCGCACACAAGCACTACAGCACTGAGTCGTGACGGCTACCCTCAGCAAGACAATGCAATCATCCCAATCGGCGAGCCCATTGTCGAAATGTCCGGCGTCCGCATCACATACGGTACCAATTCCGTCCTCGGCGACTGTACAGAAACCATCAACAACACCGCTCAACCCGGTCTGCACTTCACCATCCGCCGCGGCCAGCGGTGGGGTATCTTCGGTGCCAACGGTTCTGGCAAAACCACACTCCTCTCCCTCGTAACATCCGACCACCCGCAAACATACTCGGCGCCCGTAAAACTCTTCCAGCGCTCCCGCCTGCCCGAGCCCGGTCTTCCAGGCATTACCATTTTCGAGATCCAATCACGAATGGGCCACGCAAGTCCAGAAGTCCACGCTCTCTTCCCCAAATACCTGTCCGTCCGTCGCGCTCTCGAAAGCGCATGGGCAGATACACCTATCACTTCGCCGCGCCTCGACTCCAGCGCCACCCCACGCGTCGACGCCGCACTATCCTGGTTCGAAAATGAGCTGCGGAATGGTAATGATAGGAGAGAAGGCTTGTCATGGGCAAAAGATACACTCTTCGCGGAACTCTCGTACTCTGCTCAACGCGTCCTTCTTTTCCTCCGCGCCACCATTCGAAATCCAGATATTGTTATTCTTGACGAAGCGTTCAGCGGCATGGACGACCTAGCGCGGGATAAATGTCTGCTGTTCTTATCAAGGGGACAAAGTATGCAGCTCGTGTACACGGAGACCGGACCCAAGCCTGTAGCGTGGGAGGGCGAGGTGATCGTGTCTGGGCTGCAGGAGCATCAGGCATTACTGTGTGTGAGCCATAGTCGCCAGGAGATTTCAGGGTGTGTGAGAGATTGGATCTGTTTGCCTGAGCCAGGGATGGGAAAGGGGCCGAGAGTAGGGAGGTGGGAGGGGCCGGTGGAGTTGGATGGGACGAGGTGGGATGAGATCTGGGATTGGTAGTGGGGAACGACTGTGGAGATATTGGAAAAAGAGCGAACGGACAGTTGATCTGTGACATACTATGAGCAAATGAATTGCTGGGTTGGTAATCGTTGCAATTACGGACATTAGGCAATGGTCAAGTACCGTTCAAAACTTCAGCGCAGACTCATGGCGGCAAATGAGGTGTTATCGTTCCACTTGTTGATGATGACCGATCAGGCACCCATTTCCCAGAATGAAACAAGACGGCAAGAGCATCGCGTTATTTGGAATCAGAGTAGTGAAGCAGAATCCATGGCTGTCAGCCAACAATTGACCGGAATATATACGCCGAATAGAAGACCATGTTTCCTTGACGCCTAGTAGCCATTCCACTGCGATTCCGCAATACCATGCCGCGTTACACGTATGATACCAGTTCCCACAACCGTGATGCCGCATCAATCCTGTGCGATGCTCATTGACAGTCCAGATCAAGAGACTGCAAACGCCGACATCCAGTATAGCCACCGCGCCGTGTGGCTGATCTCTTTGAGCAAACCGCAATTTCGAGATAGTTGCAAGAACAAGCGAACATAGTCCGAAGACAAGGAGAGTCGAGCAAACAACGCCGAATGAAAAACCACCATTGACACCATCGAATCAGCGGAAGAAGATCGTCGAAACTACGCAAACAGATTTTGCCGTCTCCTCTGATCGTACATTCGCAAATCGTATCGTATCGTTCGTAAATCATGTCCAGTATATTATGTAGTCCGTAAGGAAGGTGAGTTGTAAAGAACATCACTTTGAGTAGGGCTTGTTCATCAACGCGATCTCGCGCGCGACAGTAGCCCACTCTAGTTCTCGGCGAAGAGGCTCGTTGCGTCGCTGACGCTGAAACTCTTCCCATTTGAGAAGCTCGTAAGTGAATCGAAGATGTGGTTGAATAATAACGTTCAAGCGCCGGGCTCGTACAAAGCAGCTGAGAAGATCAGGTCAGTTGAGTTAATGGTAAGAAGTGGATGTGACATACTATGCGCGGGGAAATGAGAGGCCCATCTCGTTCATGACTTCTGCAATGCAGATTGTTGCGGACCGCGATACGCCTACCCTGCAATGCACAAGAGTAGCACCGCCATCGCGCTTGCCTTCTTCTGCGAGATATTAGCGCCTTGTTGTGTAAACTCATACCAAAGCGACTGACCAATGAATTTCAAGCATCGCTCAAATTCTGCCCAGAGTGGATCGACTCCATTGTCTTGCACGCGATCAACCATGAGAAAATGCTCTACAGGCCAAGCGAGCTTCTTCTTGAGATCTTCGGGCCAGGACAGTGACTCTCCGACACTCAAGATGCGCGTGATACCCAATTCGCGCAGGAGCTCCGGATTGTTCGCATGCCCAAGATTGCCGAGATACATGTACGGCAGGATTCTGCTAGGTAAGCTACCGTCAATCTTCGAAAGCCACTGCGGTTCCGGGATGTTGAAAACACTCTGGCTGAATCGTGGAGATTCTTGTAGAATGCGAGGTTGAATAGCTGTCAAGAGAGCAACATCAGAAGGGTATGCAAAGAAATTTCGTCTCTTGTCGCGATGCATTTGGACCCAGGCATCGTGCACAGGCAAGCCCTCAGCATACATGAAGTAAGCCAATGCAAGAAGTGTCGTCTCAGTGTATCCATCTGTGCAGTGAATAAGAAACTTCCGCGGCGTCGGAATGTCGTCAAGCTCAATCGCCTCGTCTTCATCCGATCTTCGTCGCTTCAACCGCTTCGCCTCATGCGGATTCGCCAATTCGTACATCCACTTGCACATCTCCATGAGACCATCAACCTCTGAATGTGACCAAGTTGGTGGCATGATACTCCCTGAAGAGGGAAATTCCATGTGAAGAGCAGATTTGCGATTGTTCCTCTCCAAACCCATGCGTAGGGCTCGAAACGAGCGCGATTCTGGCACATGCGCAAGGTCTGTAGCTTCAATAAGCATGTCATATGCGTCTTCGCCCACACAATCAGGGTTGAGACCAAGGTCAGGCGTTGGACCGAGGAAGACGTTGTTGCTGATTTCTGAAGCTTTTGACATTTCACACATTTCGTAGCGCTCCCAGAAAACTGCAATCAGGTCAGTTCATAAATTCCTTCCCTGATGTATCAGAAAGACTTACAAAAGTCGACAACATTGCCCGTCATACCTCCCTTAGAATCTACAGCGACCAGTTCAGGGTACTTTTCCTGCACAACCTTGAATGAATCTGTACTTGTCAGTGATGAACAGTAAGGACCAATATTTTATCCGTACCTGATAACATGAAAGTATTGAACCAGCAACGCGGGAAACCATTCATGGCCTCGTACTGTCTCTGCGCTTTGGAGATTCGCTGCGCCAATGCCACGGTCTCATTAGGATTCGTCTTGAGGTCGCCGTACACGATAATATCCGACACAGTAGCCAGCTTGCAAGCCTGAATCTGAAAGTTGCGCACAGAAAATCCGTCTTTCGGATCACACTCGATGAAAGCAGGAGCATCCGAAGAGGCCGGCTCGAGCAGCTCGTCTGGAGCAATAGCGCCCTTGATCTTGCTAGTGTTCAAATGACCGCCAGTCTTCACGATTGCCAGACCGCGAATGCACCTGGGCACTTTTCGAACGCTCTTTCGGCGAGACGAGAAGAAAGCCAGTTGGAGCTGATTCTCGGAATGTAGACCATGCATCCAAGGAAAGACCTGCTCCGGGTTAGGAAGCGGTTGAGTCGACATATGCTCAATTGCCTCAGCCATGCGGTCCGCAGTGATGGTATATACGGGTGGGTCATCTGAGTACTCCGTGCAATACTGATTGGGTGGATATGTGATTGACGAGGTTTCTACCAAACTGTCCTGTCGGGGCGGAGAAGCCGGAGGAGTTGCAGGCAGACCACCAGGCGAGCATACCGGGATGTGCTTGTTGGGGATCGCAGCAGGAGTACCTCGGGTTGACGTGTTGAGTGACAGGTGCGGTGGAGGCGTTGATGTGCGACTGGGAATGGGCATGGCCCTGGCTACTGCAGCAGCCATGCTTGCAGATGGAACGAGTGTCGATTAGATACGGATGAAAGCACGCAACGTGGGTGCATGCGGCGTAAAGCACGAGTAGCGAAATGGCAGAGACGTCCTTTACAACTGCGATCGTCGAGTAAGATTGGTTTGTCCTTCCCAATGAAGAGAGCCCAATGGGTAAACTGCGGATTCCTGGAACGGTGGAACAACACCAAAGGCGTAAGATGGCGTGCGTGTCACGGGATGGTGGGGTGACGGGCAATGACGCTGGGGAGCAATTGATGAGTATGTAAAACAAAAGAAGGGTGGAATGGCAACACACTTGATAGCGAACTGGAACGGAAAGCCCGAGGCTGATGGTGCGATCAACAGCGCGTGGATGGCCTAGGAAAGTGTCGTCGACAACCGCCGCGCGGAGGGAAAGTGCGAGTCTAAAGCGTGGCAGCAGGTGCGCCCAGCATCTTGTTGAAAGAGGTGAAGTATGGAGAGATACAAAGTGAATTGATCTGATCTGGAAAATAGAGGAAAGGGAATGGAGGGGCAATGGGAGGTTGAAGGAGGAGGTCGCACAGCATGGCAGCGGAATGCCATGCGTTCTCTTGAGTGGTTCCCCGCTATCTCACACTCCCAAGGATTCGACAAGGACCGTTTTGATTCACCCATCCTGGTTGGCCGCTGCAAGCCACATGCACGCTTGTTAGACAAAGTTCTTACGCCTGGCCCGACAAGCCAGCGCAGAAGCACCCATTGCGCCCGCCGCTGGCCCTGCTTCTAGCTGCTGGGCGCGTGAATTGAGCCATCGCGAGGCGCAGTTATCTCGAGCGATAAGGACGGGTGGGTCTCCACCAAGAAAAAAGACGACGTGCACATCACCGACCCAAGAGGTCGTACGGAGCTGCGACAGCGTCAAGTGTCAAGCCCCGCTAGGGAGCACGCCGGCAGCGTGGAAACGGGCTGGCAGTTAGTGTGCCAGTCGCATGCGGATCCCAGCATCAGAGTGGCTCCTCTTACCCCACACCTGTCGCCCAGCACGGTTGTTCGCCACACACCACCAGCGCAGGAGCCCAGAGCTTCATCGAACGATTGCAGATCAACCCCGCTCTCAAGTCCAAAATTGGAGCCGTCTGTAAAGGATCGTGTCGCGTGCGATGCACGACGGCAAGGCTCAAATAGCCTCTTTTGCACTTCCGAAATTGGTCAATGTGACACAGTTGCCCGCATGCTGTCAAAAACTGTTGAACTTGCGTAACCCCGCGTGCTGGGAGTGCCGGATGCTGGTCGGCACGATAACGAATGCGATCCAATTGGGGACAACATATGAAAGACCGGGACATGGGCCTGGGTCCTTTGTTAGCGGAGAGATGTGCAGCCCTCGCATCGCCTTGCATCCATCCGTTAGCTAATGCCTGCTGACGTACGATCTTACAAAACTTCTTAAAGGTGTGGACGAAAGGGCCGATGTGTTTGCTGCGTCACAACGGTGCAATTAATTCAACGTTTCGGGTCAGGATGCAGAGTAGATGCAAGGGGATTTTGAACATAAACTTTCATTTACTCGAGAAATGTAGAGCCTTAGCATGGGCGTTGTATGAACTTGGCGAAGCTGCTCGCGTGCCCATTTAAAAGGCGCACTGAGCATCCCTTGTCGCACATTGCGACGATCAGTGTCGATTGAAACCACCGACGTTACTCCTAAACTCCAATGTGCGCTCCTAAAACATGTAGTCACATCGATCTCCTGGTGCTCCTCTTTCCTTTTTTTAAGGACTTATCTGGCGTGCATGAACATGCGGTCACTTCTACTCTTATTGACTAGAAGTCTTCAAGTTGCATCGGCCTTGACCTTTGAGTTCAATAATTCATCAACCTGTGATCTCTGCAGTTCCACATTACTGTCAACGTCCATTTCCCGAAGCAAAACAGCGAGAACTTCGATCGGCGGGTCGAGATCCAGACGGTATGCACGTCTCCAGCGCTTCAACCGCGCGATTCCGGTGCAGGGCTGCAGTGCGAAGTAATGTCAGCGCGAGTCAATAGTAAAAGTATCCAGTGTTTAGATTCTAAGACACAAGAGCGTCATTGCTGACAGGCGGGGATATCTTACTCCATACTGTCCACTCATGTCAAACTCTCTCAGGATCTTCTCGTGCAAGCTGAGGTCCTGCTGATGTACCCTAGGTGCCACTCTTTGCTTCTCCTTTGCGGCCCAATACTTCTTTATCGCTGCATCCGTGACGCGCCGAGCTTCGATGTCTTCTGGTGCGCTTTCAGGCTGCGCCACGACTTCCTCCGTCGTTTGGTCGATTATTGCCGCTTCAGCAGTCGTCGGCTCCTCTACGATATTGATAACCTCTGGCTTAACTTCCTTCTTTTTCGCAACCTCTGATATGACATTGTTCTTGCCTGCTGGAGCTCTTGTGCCTGCTTTTGTGACCTTGTTTGACGCTCCGTGGAAGGCAAGGGTAGACTGCTGCGACTTGGTCGCTGGGCCAGAGGATCGTCGTTTCGGCGGCATCGTGAATATTTTGAATTGATGCTATAGGTATGATGCGAGATAAGGTTGCGATGGCGATGCGCGATGAGTGCGTATGTGTGAGGTCGTGGTCTGAGTGAGCGTCATTGGCTTGGCAAGAATCGCCCGTGCCTTCCACGGTTGCCAGGGGCGATGCAGGCGCGATCGCGCAAACGCGTTGACATGTGACCTCATTTCACCGCACACCACCCAATCAGCTTGCATTAATTGCAATACAACCTCAAAAGCGTGCATCGGCGGTAGCTTCGACAGAACTGGTCATTTATACGCGTAGGTCAAACTTCCACTTGCAAAGTTCCAGGTTCTGCTCGTTGAAAAGCCTTTGCCTTGGGAGACCTAAGAGTATGAACACGGCATCACATATACATTGCCAACCAGAACGCCGTCATACAAATAAGAAGTTTACTTCGTACTTTAGCTAACATGGAACAAGCCTTCTGAAGTCCTGCTTCCATCCTAGCTCTTCCTGCCCATACCTCCCCACCATGACCTCGACCACACCCCCCGAAATCGCCGCCAAAGCCGAAGCCCTCATACCCAGATTTCAACTCACCAGCCTCCTCAACTCAGACCAAGCCGGCCGTCGCATCTCCCTTCTCGGCACTATTGACACCCAACCCGCGCTCTTGATCGCCGAGCGCGCCGCTTTCGACACTTCAGATGCCAACCTACACAGCTTCTCAACCTCGCTCCGCAACATCAAAAACCTCGGCGCAAACGACATTTACTCGTGGTTCCTCGCAAACAGCAACCCCAACTTCACCGGCACTGATGGCCAAGCACCGCCCGATTTCAAGATCAACCTAATCTACCCATGCACACAGAAACACGTGAACAAGTACGAAGCACAAGGTCTGAGGGTAGTCACGGAGACGCCAGAATTCTACACCAAGTATGTGAACCCATATATGCGTCGCCAACGCGACAAAGGCGCGCTGAACTGGGTCTTCAACATCATCGAAGGCCGCACCGAGCAGGAAGACGTCATGTACCGCGAACACGGAGACTCTGGGTTCTTACTCCTTCCCGACTTGAACTGGGACCGCAAAACGATGGGCAGCCTGCATTTACTCGGTATCGTGGAGCGCAGGGATATCTGGAGTGTGAGGGATTTGAAGAGTGGGAATGTGGAGTGGTTGAAACACATGCGGGACAAGATGGTGGAGGCGACGGTGGGGTTGTATGAGGGGTTGGAGAGGGATCAATTAAAGCTCTACGTGCATTGTAAGTCTGACTTGATCTAGTGTGGGAGTTAGACTCTGGGATTAGGGACTAATGACGAGACAGATCAACCGACGTATTATCATTTTCATATACATATTGTGCATGTCTCGTTGGAGGCGGGGAATACACAAGCTACGGGGAAAGCACTTGGTCTGGAAAACATCATTTCGCAGCTAGAAACGATGGGCGAGAAGCCGGATGCTGGCATGCAGGATGTGAGCCTGACGTACCATTTAGGCGAGAGGAGTGAGTTGTGGGAGAAGGTGTACTTGCCGTTGAAAGAAGGGCGCGAAGTCAAAGTGGACGAGTTCTAGAACCGTGGCGCATTTGCATACTAGATCAAGCCTGATGATTGTGGAATTAAAAGTTATAAGATGGAACTGCCCCAGCAAAAGAAAAGTATGGCCAGGGCCTTGCAGCTGAGTCCACCATAGTATCGCACATCTGTTAGAATCGCGTACGTATTCACACATCACCCACAACCGGTTCAACAAGCTTCTCTTTTCCCTTCGGTTCTTGCACGGCCCCATTCCCCTCACCGGACCTGCCGCCTTCCTCCTCCCAACTCGCCCTCTCTTCATCCACCTTTGCCCTCTCTTCTAATAGCTTCCTCATTCTCTCCAGTCTATCCTCCCTCTCCAAATCCAGTCGAGCTCTCGCCTGCTCTGCCGCAAGCTTCGTCTGGTCATCACTCGCACTCGTTCTAACGCTCCTCCTAGCATTTGTCCCTCCAGCCCCACTCACACTCCCGGCCGTACTCGCTTCCATCCCCCCACCATCCATACTAACAACGACCAATCCGCAACTCGATACCGATGCGAGCCTCGAATTACGCCAGATGGCGAAACTGCCCCAGAACGAGCCGTCACTGTTTTGAATACTGCGCCAGGGTTTCTCGCGCATGGAGAAGATGAGACAGTCGACGAAGCCGAGGATCATTTGGCAAATCGTAGAGAGAATGCGGATCCAGAAGATGGGGTGCGAAGCCTGGTAGTCGTCATACATCATGCAGTGTTGAACGAAAGGAATAAGCCACATCAGTGTGTAGACAAGCGGGTAGATGAACATGAGGCGGAGTTGACGATGAATGCGCATGCGTTCACGGTGCAGATGGTGTTGTGTAGCTGATGTAGGGGAGGCGTTGTTGGAGGAAGGTCGATCATGATCGGCGTTGGGGTCTTGTAGGGTGAGGCTTGCGAGAGGATCGTCGATCGGTCGAGAGGTGGGTGACAGCGGTCCTTCTTGTTCGTCCTCGTTGTTTGGCGGCTTCACGGTGTAACCAGAAGGAATGACGAAGAGTGGTGGGCGCACAGACAAGTTGCGCTGGAGTGGAAGGTTTGTTGCGCTGCTGGGTAGAGACTGAGAGTATACGCTAGTATGACTTATATCAGCTGGATGCGTGAAATGGGTGTGTGCCCCAAACGCAACGTTCGATCCTCGCCGATGGGACGAGATGACATCATGAGCAACCGATGATGTTCTACGGGTGTTGTCAGGCATCGGCTCTTTCTCTGAAGTCTTCGTAGCACTTTGAACGAACAGTCCAGCTTCCGCGTCGCATTGCGACATGCCGATTGTGGTGCTGGTCGGTGTTCTGAGGGTCGTGTTAAGATTGGTGTAGGCCCGGAACTCGAAGCCAACATAAGCGTAAATCGCAATAGCAAGGATGATGATGGTGAGCGCGATCAAATAGCGAGGTATCCAGGAAAGTGCTAGTCGATACCAGAATGGCCTTATTGGAAGAGAGCAGAATGCGCCTAGTGAGAGATAGGCAGGGTCCGGATTGACGAATGCTAAGCTGGCTGCTATAATAGGAAGAGCGACACCTCCAAAGTAGACGTAGTATCGGTACTGGTACAGCCCGTCTGAAGGTCCAAACGAGGCCGGACGGAAGACTTGCAAGGCACTATGGATCGCCATGACCAAGACCGCATAATCTAGTTATTGCTCAACTCTCAGCTTCCCGAAATAGTCCAACCGCAAACTTACCACTCGTCTCTGTCCCATATTGTGTCAGGAAACCACTACATTGACAAAATTTCGACTCGGTCTGAACCCTCCCTCGGACTAGAGAGTACACAGCAAAAACAAAGTACCAAGTGTTCCGCACAAGATCGCCGTATACTAGACACATGATCAAGCTTCCCTGTTGTTAGTCACAGTAAACGTATTGTCCTGAAAAGCAACTAACCGGTGTCGGAACAACTTGGCCATGCGGCTGAACCAGTAGAATGCAATGATGCAAGCCACGATGCTTAGTCCAGAGCATACCAACGCTGCCACTTGAACTTGGTACGTCTGTTGCACATCACGAACCTCAGCGGACGTCCAAGCAGAATTAGGACTGAGTGTCATCGGGCCAAATATAATCGTGAGTATAGTGGATGGAGGCGGAGTAGAACAAAGTGCTTCGATGGAAGGGTACGACACTCGTAGGAGAATTGCGTGTCGTGGAGCAGACTTCCTTGCAGGGGAACGAGTATACGCTTCCAGCGAGTCGACTGTACAGAATGGCGTACGAATTTGCAGAAGAATGCTGAACGCGATCATACCACTGGAGGGAACGCAATATACTGTCCCCAAGACACTTTCCTTGTTTGTTGACAGCAGTCCTAACTATTTCAGTCCTGAAAGCAGGCGAGACATGCATAGATGTACAGGGTCAACATACCTCACTGAGACAGAGATCGCGACTGCGGCTCCGCTTACGCGGCGATTCACGCTCCGGTGGATAGTTACGGGTATTCACAGTACTTGAATGAGGTCTCTTCGGATCCTCACCGGTTGATCAACGATACAGTGTAGTCGAATATCTCAAGTAGTGCTTGTCCTCCCTAGATTTGGCTTACAGAAGGCCGAGACACGTGCCTAGGATGGACACGACTTATGCAATCTCCTGAAAGTGTGAAATAGCCGGCTCTACAGATATAGGGTAGCCACAGCATCTAGTCCAGAGATTCTGCGAGCGTGATCAGACTGAACCGCAGGTCGCCTCCTCCTGCCGCCGTCTCACGCTTTAGGAAGCTGCGTACGCCGAGATCCAGAGCCTTTTCGCTGAGAACATCCTCGTCTGGACTCAATTGTCCACGGTTGAGGGGGCCCTTGCGCCGACCGTCCAGCTCCCACAAAGAGTTCTTCTCAGACTTGACAAAGCAAACGTAGTGTAAGTCGACGTTGTCCTCGGCGGCCGGAGCACTTGTGTCACCGCCCGTGGCAGCAGCTTGATGTGCACTTTCAAGGGCCTCTGACTCGTAAAGGAGATCGGCTCGTTCGGTAGGTCTTAGAGGAATTGCATCGTGGACAAGTTTGGCTAGGTTTGAAGTGGGTTCTGTGAGCGCTGTTAGGATGCGGGTCGGGCTGTCTTACTCAGTATTTGGAGCCATACCGATATTGGAGCGTGGTACACCGTTCGAGACTCCATGTAGCAGGCCGATCAGGCCGCAGGCGTTGCCGATGGTCTGCTTATACCAGACGACCTCTTCATCTGGACCATGGCCTTGGTACTCTTCGCGCTCTTTGTCTTCCTGAACGCGGAATTTCTCGTATGTCTCACTGACCGGAAATACGAGGAGGAGAGCATGGGCGGGTCGCGGTACGAAAGCAAGCAGCTCTGGCTCGTCTATGCTGAAGACGTCATGGAAAGCTAGTGACTTGTTCAGTCCCAGCTTGTGGACCAGAGCCGTCATGACCTCGGGGTTGTTCTCTGTATCACGCGTTAGCACGTCCAAAGATGGCTCAGCGGCATTGCATACCCAATGGAATGAACCTCTTCTTGCCCGCAGGCACATCAGGCGAGTCTGAGGCTGACATGGTGGTTGTGGTTGTTGTGGTGTTGCGGGGCTGGAGGTGAGGACTGCGAGATTATGTACGTGAAGCAAGTGCAGGCAGCAAACGACTTGCGTCAGCCGAAGTATTGCCAGGAAGCCACGCGGAGGCTGCAATGCATGTTTTCCTACGTGAAGAGGCAGCGAGACACTACAAATAAGAGCGTCTATGGTATTGGCATGTCGTTGACTTCGACGCCTATGATAAATATACTGAATGCTAAGTCTCCAGAGGAACTCAGCTTATATGGATTCAACTGCCATCAAGGTCTTACTGGAGACATGCACGAATATCATATTGACATGAAGTAGCTCATCAGGCTGCAGTACCGCGACGTGTAATGCTCCAAGCTCAACGCGATGGCCTGTGCGCCGCAGAAGAGCAAGGTATGGAATTGCCCCGCGATGCGTCCCTGGCGGCGGACGTTCAGGGCTGCAGTTTTGACTCACGTGCTAAATTATGCCCATGCACATACACTCCTTCAGCTGCGCCATTCTTCGCACCAGACCGCCTCGAATCCTGCGCCTAACCCTTCTTCAGCTCGCCAGGTACGCATACTCAGCTCCAGCTTCCCAAGCCAGGCATATAACAGTCGCTGCGCCCCACCTAGCCAGCACTTTCTTCACCCCGCAGCCGCTTGCTATACACGCCTTCTTCCAAACATCGTTCCTGCCCACCATGTCAACTTCAACAATTGACGAGACATTGGCCACCTTTCTCAAGTTGCACGCGCCAAACAACGCCGGCGCCGAGACTGATCCCGTCAAGGCCTCGCAGGCTCTCTTCCCCGATGCCAGCTACACCGACGCAGAAAAGGCCGAGCTGAACCAATGGCTCATCACTGCCTCGCACGTTGCCTCGCCCGCTGAGGACGCCGCAAAGTCCGCCGAGCGCCTTTCCTCCCTCAACACCCACCTCTCGAGCCGAACAACGGTACTCGGCGCGAAACCGTCGGTCGCTGACATCGCCCTCTACCACAAACTTGCCCCAGTCGTGTCAAAATGGAGTGCGGAGGAGAGGACTGGTGAACAAGGATACCACCACATCGTTCGCCATGTCGATTTTGTCCAAAACTCGCCACTGTTTGGTCTGAAGCTTGACAACAAGGTCAACATTGAATTGGATAATGTCGTTTTCAAGATCAAGCCGGTGGACGCAAAAGCCGAGAAGGAGCGCAAGAAGAAGGAAAAGGAAGCTGCAGCCGCCAACGCGTCTGGCGCCACACCCACAACCCTGACTGGCGAGCAAAACGGTGGGCAGGGTGGTCAGGGCGGCAAGAGCAAGAAAGAGAAGGCAAAGAGCCTGGCTCAAGCCGCTGGCGATGCGGTAGCAGGCACAGTCGCTGGCAAGCCCACATCAAGTGGACCACCGGAAGGTGCACCAACTCAGAAGAAAGAGAAGAAGGAAAAGAAGGAGAAGCAGCCTAAACCTCAAAAAGCGTAAGTCTCGCAGAAATGCGTTGAGCTGTCAAATTGACTTCTTCAGTGCCGCAGTCGAAAAGCCACTCTCCCCCGCCCTCATCGATCTGCGCGTTGGCCATATCCTGAAAGCCGAGACACACCCCAACGCCGACTCGCTCTTCGTTTCGACTATTGCATGCGGCGACGCACCCGGTACAGACAACACTTCCGAATATGAGGGCCAGGTGGTGCGGACCGTGTGCTCGGGTCTGAACGGTCTCATTCCCCTTGCCGAGATGCAAAACCGCAAGATCGTCGCCGTGTGCAATCTCAAGCCGGTCACCATGCGCGGCGTCAAGTCGTGTGCCATGGTACTCGCTGCATCACCCAAGGTGGCTGAGGGTGAGGACTCGCACAAGGGCCCCGTCGAGCTGGTCAACCCACCCGAGGGCGCAAAGGCAGGTGACCGGATCTACTTTGAAGGCTGGGAAGGCGAGCCGGAGGCTGTGCTGAACCCCAAGAAGAAGATTTGGGAGACCATCCAGCCAGGCTTCACTACGACTGACGGACTGGAGGTTGGCTTTGACGTCGGTGTTGTTCCACAGCTGGCGGGTGAAGGTGCGGATCAGAAGACGGGTGTAGCGAAGCTGCGGACGAAGGAGGGACTCTGCAGCATCCCGACGCTCAAGGGAGCGGTCGTGCGATAAGACATAATTGCGTCTTCCTGCATCGTGATCAGCTTGTGTCCTATGGCATATGTGTCCAGCAAAACCATCTGACCCTGCACGTCGAAACATCTCGGAGGAATGTCACGTTCTGCGCCTAGAGGAACCCAGAATCACGTCCTGTACATGGAGTCAATACGTCCAGTACAGCTCCTGCAAGTACTTAGATCGCAAAGAAACCCACCAGTTCAAGATCAAAAAATGTGCCAAAAACTCGTCCATTTATTTTGTGTAAGATATATCATGAGATCTATGTCCAGTGCCATGCTCCCGCAGTGCTATATTTTCATTACATCCCTCATCCCCGTCATAGTCTGACTACAACACACTCAGTGCTTCTTAAGCGCATCCAAGAACTCCTTGGGCGGCTGCTGTCCATATCCCTCAGGGTTGTTCTCAGTCCACTTCCACAGATCTGCACACGCATCCTCTAGTGTAAGCTCCGTCTTCCAGTTCAGCTCTGAGTTCGCCAAAGTCGGATTGGCAGTCAGATCCAGGACATCGCCCTGTCGTCTTGGTGCGACCTCGTACTTCAGGTCGCGTCCCACGACGTGGCTGAATGCCTTGATCATCTCGAACACGGTGGAACCACGGCCACTACCCAAGTTCCATGCCTTGACGCCCGGCTGCTTCTCGCGCAGGTAGTTGAGCGCTTGCAGATGGCCGCGCGCAAGGTCGAGCACGTGGATGTAGTCGCGGATGGCGGTGCCGTCTTTTGACTTGTAGTCGTCGCCAAAGACCATGAGTTTCTCGCGCTTGCCGATGGCGACTTGTGCGAGGAGGGGGAGGAGGTTGTAAGGGACGCCGAGGGGGTTCTCGCCCATGATGCCCGAAGGGTGGGCTCCAGCAGGGTTGAAGTAGCGCAGCAGTGCGGCGTTCCACTTCTTGGCTTCTTCTGGCTTGCCTTCCTTCTTGGCCTTGTTACGCTGTGCCTCGATTGTGTCTTCGATCACGCTCTCAACGGTCGACTTTGTGCGGCCGTAGACGTTTGTGGGGCCAATCGGGCAGTGTTCGGGAATTGGGATCATATTGGGGACGCGAGTGGCGTCGCCATAGACGGTAGCGGAGGAGGAGAAGACGATGTTTGAGACGTTGTGCTTGGTCATCGAGGAGAGGAGAGATATGGAACCGCCGACGTTGACGCGATAGTATGTGAGAGGGATTTCGCCAGACTCTCCGACGGCCTGCAGTAGTCAGTATGGAGCCGATAATGACTATGTAGTCTAACAAGCCTACCTTGAGAGCGGCGAAGTGGATGACATTGTCAATATCTGGGTGCTCATCGAAGACCTTGTCCAGTGCAGCCTCGTCTGTGATGTCTACCTGGTAGAACGCAGGTCGCTTGCCGCTGAGGAGCTCAATACGGTTTACGACTTCTGGAGACGAGTTGTAGAGATTGTCGACGATGACGACCTTGTAATCGGCCTCGAGGAGAGCGAGAGCGGTGAAGGAGCCAATGTAGCCAGTGCCACTATGAAGCAGTCAGTCGCTATCGTGGGACAGCAAACATGTGGAGCTCATGCTGAGCTGAAGGTGGGGCGGTGTTTACCCAGTAACGAGAACGGATCCGACGACCATCTTGAGTGTAGAAGCTAGGATTTGACTGAAGCGCGAAGTCGGATTGAAGAATTAGTTGACTTTGTATCTGCGTCGCAGCTCAATTGGGTTCTAAGGGAGATATAAAAAGTTGGGAACACGAGCTTGGAGGCGCAACATCCCGCGCTAGCAATACGATGTTGGCGGGACCCTGACGGCGGCGTAACTCAAAGCGGATAGGATTCCTTATCGAGACCGATCACTTTTGTACATGGCGCGCGCCTTTCAATGAATTGATTACGCAGCTCATTTGCTGCCGAGCGTGGTGGCTGATGAGAACAGCTGAAGGGCCAGATAGGAAGGCACAGGCTCTCAGTCAAATCGGAGTCTAGGCTGTCGCATACTGAACTTTGGCGAAATGTCGCTCAAGAAGCAATTTCATCAGTACCAGCACGAGTTTGCAGTCAAGCTTTGTGCAGGCCCCTTTCGTGGCTGACTGGTAAAGATACAAAGCTTGCAAGGCTACAAGAGAGAGTCACCTAGAGCTCAAAGTACGGTAGACTTCGGCTTATATTTACAACAATGAAGGTGGATCTGGACGGTGAAGTGCCTTTGGGTTTAGATCCAACATTCCACACGGTGATGGGCGATCGATGGGATGCAACCTGGACGAGACGCACGAGTCCTGGCGAGCGATGTTGTCAAATGTCGTGCCCATTGTTATCATCACGCGCTCAGCCCTGTGGAATTGTGTATCATAGTCTGCTGCAGTGTGCCGCCAAATCCCAGGAACCATGCAGGAACATGCGATGTCCGGAGCCTCTAGCTCAGGGTCCCCCCACCCGCTAGGAAGCATCATCCATGCACTCAAGAGGTAGAGATTCAGTCTCCAGATCTTCAACAAGGCTTTGTTCATCGAGTTCTCTTTGTTCTCGAAGCACTGCCACGACTGCCACTTTGCTCACCGCTGTAACTTGCTAGCCAACTCGCTAATGCTGCCTTATGCGGTGCCCACCCCTGCAACAAAACGCGCTCGTGGCGCTTTCCAGCGCTCGATCTCGAGAAACAAGCACGTCTCCATCATCAATATCGCGAACATCACCGTCAGAGCCTGGAAAATGGTCGCGGGCTTCATCTCGACAAACTTCAAACGCCAAAAGATCCCTTTAAGCCGACGATAGCACTGCGCTTCTACCGCGACGCGTCGGATCGCCCACGTGTTTACACCCTGTTGCCCGGGCCGACATCACCAACTTCATCAATCGCATCTTCAAAGAGAAAAAAAAAGAGACGGGCATCGTGTGGTTTCTCGCTGGCTTCACTTGTATGCCCCGGTGAACGCGACCTGGGAGGAAATGTAAGTAGATGCATCTTTTGTCCACAAGCCCTCAATGTTCGTCGTGGAAGCATCGCATTTGCGTTCAGCACAATAGCACCACTCCCCTTCACTTTCACCGCGCAAATTTTTTCTATTCAGCAATTTCTGCAACTTTTCCCAGCCCTCCAACGTGATTTGATTGGACTCCTATTGTTGTTCGGCCTTGCGTAATACACAATACCGCTGCTATTGTCGACCGCTCAAGTTGCACGTCTTGCTCGTCTCTATCCTCGACTTCTTCTGCACCTTCCTGCAACATCCAACCCAATATTTGCTCACATCTTTCCAAGATACACAACATTCTCATCTTTGATCAGCAATCTTGCACTCGACTCAAAGCGTTCTGTCATCTTTCGCCATGTCACAACGCGCAGGGCTTACCGCAACACCAGCGCGCCGCTCGGCTCGTTTGTCGCAGGCAGGCTCAGTCACCAACCAGTCCGTCATCACCACCGTGACTACCAATGGAACCCGACAGCGCAAGAAGGGACCTCTCACCAAAGTCAAGGCCCGCAAGTCCAACGCTTATGGCGCGAGTGGCCGTGTAGGCGCCGCTGAGGAGCTGTCTCTCACTAACACCGGCTTCGCACAAGCGTTTCAGAACCAGCGCGGAGACGCCGTCGATCGCGATAATGATGATGATGACGACGATGATGATATCGACGAGCTCGGCGCTGAGACCCCACGCATGGGCGGTGCTCTCAACGGCCGAGATATCCAGCGTTCACCTTCTCCTGAACTAGAGCCCAACACCCCCGCTGCGCCAGGACTTTCTTTTGAGGACAGCGAAGATCCTGCACCTAGCGACAGCGGTCTTGCTGCGTCTATGGACCAGACCTCCAAGTCCTTCGGCCCAGTCCACGAAGCTGGCATGCTCTTTCGTCAACTTCGCCAAGATTCATCGCGCGCGCCATCAGAAGAAGCTCATGCTGAGCCCTTGTGGAAGAGGAATAGGGCGCGTCGCATGCAGGCTCGAGCCAATGTCCAAGAGCACGAAGAGCAGGTCGAAATTGAGGTCCAAGCTGTGCCAGTACCCCGTCCCAAGCAAGCATCTGCCGCCGAGAAGGCCGCTATTGATCAGTCCATCGACGAACTTGTTGCAGAAGAGCAGGCTCGACTGCAACGCGACGGTCCTCCTCAGCCTCGTGTTCGAGCTCAGAAGCCAGCTCGCAAAGAGCACCTTAACAGCCCCGAGGCGATCAACGCGTGGCTCGGCGCAGTCCCCGATGAACACGACAGGGCTGCATGGAATATTCCACGACTGATCAAGTTCCTCCTCGTGGCTTTTCTCGCCTTCGGCCTTCTGAGTTTCTCGACGAACTATATGTCGACCACCGATTTTCCCGAGACCTCAGCAAAGACTGGTATGGTGGGCGCAATCGGTGCTCGTATTGCAACATCATGGTACGATATCGCCGACTGGATCAAGCCATCGGAGCGCCGCAAAGAGGAGGATGATCTCTGTGATTTTATCAGGGGTGATGGCACTCAAGACGACCACATTCTCTGGTCACGTATGGGCAAGCTCTATCAAGAATTCGATGACCGATTTGGTGAGATGAAGGACACCATCGCCGGTCTCCACAAGCACTTACCGGAGTTCGTCATTGTTCGACGTCAACCAAATGGAAAGCGCGAAGTCACGGACGAGTTCTGGCACGCTCTGATCAACAAGGCCAATACATCCGGCAATGATGCTCAATGGGAAGAATTCATCAGCAGCAACCGCAACAAATTGCGCGATCTCTTCGGCGTCCCGATGTCCAATAAGCCAACTGAGTCTCGACCTGAGGCTATATCGCAAGCTGAGTTCATCCGCATGATCGAAGAGCACTACAAGACGAAGTCAACTGAGATTGACCAAAAGATCTTTGAAGCTGTCAAGGGTCAAGCAACAGAGATCAAATCCATCGCCCAGTCCGAAGCGAGGAAAGCCATGGTCGACTCTATCCGCCTTCAATCTCTCGCCCAGAGCAACCTCCTCGCCAACTACGAGCTCAACCTTCAGAAACCCAATTACTTTTCTACCGGCCTTGGCGCGTTGGTCATTCCCTCTTTGACATCCGCCACATTTCTGGACAATCCACGCTTGTTCGCCTCTTTCGCTCGGAGACTTGCGCTGGTTCCGCAGCGCAACCCGCCAAAGGCCGCCCTTGACAAGTGGGAAGAGCCTGGTGACTGTTGGTGCGCTGCGCCCAGTCCTGCCATGAACGGCCAAGCACAACTTGCTGTCTCCCTTCCCCGGCCAATGTATCCCAAGCAGGTCACCATCGAGCACCTACCCATGAGCATGATGCCAGCGAAAAAGATCACCAACGCGCCGCGTCTCGTCGAGCTCTGGGTCGAGACCACCCAACCCGCCGAGTACCAATACGCACACCGCAAAGGTACCTGCCAGGACGGACCGGCAGGCTGGTCCTGTTTGGGATCATTCACGTACAACATCCACGCTAGCAACCACCAGCAGACGTTCGACCTCGATGCTCGCAGCCCGGTACCGGTCACCAAGGCCCTGGTGAGGGTCACCTCCAACTGGGGTGCTGACCACACCTGCCTGTACCGGGTGCGCTTGCACGGGGACGACGCTATCGAAGACCACACCTACAACGTGCGTCTGAACGATCCTGCTGCGTAGTTGCTGGCGTGGAGGGGGCTTATCGAGGAGTGGCTGCATAGCGGGCATTTGTTGGCGTTTCTGTGTGCACTTTGGTGCTTTACGAATCTTTCTTCTTATTTAGGATGGTTGGATAGGCTGCTGTATACCCTTCTCGTTGTAGCATCACACGCCCATCACTAGTTACGAATGCATACTTGATACATACTCTTGGCGTCTACGTTGATGCGTGACTTCAATCTCGTTGTTCCAGTAGCTAGCGAGTATCTCTCTGCCGTAGATTGACCATGACCATCGTCGAGGAAGTGCAGACTGAGAGCCTCCTGGACCTGGGCACGGGCCAACCACTTTGCTCCCCAATTTGGCCTAGGCTAGCGCGTGCGCGACGCGTTGGAAGCGCTCCTCGACATTCACACCCCGCTACCACCCCTCACGCCAAAACTCAGACGTAGACACAATGTCGTCCCTACTAGATGCTGTGCTTAACTCGGACGCTGCACCGACCCCCTCCAGTGATGCGGGCAACTTCAGACGCTCGCAGCAAATGCGCTCTTCCTCTGCCCGACCTCGCGGACCGCCCTCGGAAAGCGCTGGTGCCAACAGCGATGTCGAGGGTTTCCCAGACGATGAAGTAGTAGGTGGAAGGATACCAGGCAGGCGTACGAATGCGCCGCGGACAGATGTGCCGAGAGTTGTGGATGTGACGGGAGAAACACTGTCCCTCCGCTTTCAGGAGTTCCTTGAAAAGTGCGTGATTACCACCCCGCCGCTGTATATAAGCACTGCTAATATGCATCAGCTTCACCGAAGAAATACCCTCCTCGGCGCTACCCGCATCGAGCGTGCAGACTACCGACAAATACTACATAGCGCAGATTAGGGGCATGAGACTGTATGGGCTGTCGACTCTGTACGTGGACTATACGCACATTGGCAGCCACGAAGACGGCATCCTGGCAGAAGCCATTGCCAGCGAATACTACCGCTTTCTGCCATATATGGTCAGAGCGCTGCACAACCTTATCGCCAAGTACGAGCCCAAGTACTTCCGGCAGCATCGCCAGCCAGCTTCGACAACCTCTGCGTCTGCCTCTTCGAATGCTGGAAATGCAACAAGTCAGAATGAGAGCCTCAACGAGAAGACGTCGAATCAGCAGACAGACAAGCTCTTCACGCTGGCTTTCTACAATCTGCCGCTTGTGTCCCGCATTCGCCAGCTGCGAACCTCGTCGATCGGCCAACTGCTGTCGATATCTGGCACAGCCACCCGCACCTCAGAAGTTCGGCCAGAGTTGTCCATGGCTACATTCATATGCGAAGCCTGCAACACCGTGGTGCCCAACATCGAACAGACCTTCAAATACACAGAGCCAACGCAATGTCCGAACAACACATGTATGAACAGGGAGGGTTGGCGATTGGATATCCGGCAATCCACATTCGTCGATTGGCAGAAAGTTCGCATCCAGGAGAACAGCTCAGAGATACCCACAGGAAGCATGCCTCGCACAATGGACGTCATCTTGCGCGGAGAAATGGTTGATCGCGCGAAGGCAGGAGAGAAGTGCATTTTCACAGGCACTGTCATTGTCATTCCGGATGTGAGCCAATTCCGTGTGCCTGGTGTGCGCCCGCAAGCAATGCGAGACACTTCGAACGCCAGCCGCGGCAACGAGGCAGGTGGCACTGGCGTTAGTGGATTGAAGGCACTCGGCGTGCGCGATCTCACCTACCGGATGTCGTTCCTGGCCTGCATGCTTTCGCCTGATCACTCGACGCCGGGACAGCCAGCAAACCATCACCTGACTGGTCAAGCCAGCAACATTCTGGCCTCACTCGGCCAAGGACAAATCGAGTCTAATGCCACAAGCGGCGAAGAGGCACAAGAAGAGTATCTCGGCACTCTCACAGCATCAGAGATTCAAGACTTAAAGGACATGGTGCACAAACCCAACATCTTCATGCGACTGGTAGACTCCATCGCACCCATGGTCTACGGTCATCAGGTGATCAAGAAAGGCCTTCTGCTTCAGTTGATGGGTGGTGTATCAAAAGAGACGCCGGAAGGCATGGCTTTGCGTGGTGACATCAACATTTGCATCGTTGGCGACCCTTCAACGTCCAAGTCCCAGTTCCTGAAGTACATCTGCAGCTTTCTGCCCCGTGCCGTCTACACATCTGGCAAGGCCTCCTCAGCAGCTGGTCTTACGGCAGCTGTAGTGAAGGACGAGGAGACTGGCGAGTTCACTATCGAGGCAGGAGCGCTTATGCTTGCAGACAACGGTATTTGCGCTATCGATGAGTTCGACAAGATGGACATTGCCGATCAGGTCGCCATCCACGAAGCTATGGAACAGCAGACCATCTCGATCGCCAAAGCCGGCATCCAAGCCACCCTTAATGCGCGTACCTCCATTTTGGCCGCAGCTAACCCGGTCGGAGGTCGCTACAACCGTAAGACAACGTTGCGCGCCAATGTCAACATGTCCGCGCCTATCATGTCGCGTTTTGATCTCTTCTTTGTGGTCCTGGATGAATGCGACGAGGCAGTTGATCGTCATCTAGCAGAGCACATTGTTGGTATCCACCAGCATCGGGATGAGGCTGTCACTCCAGAGTTCAGCACCGAGCAGCTACAACGATATATCCGGTTCGCGAGGACATTCCGCCCCGAGTTCACCGACGAGGCTAGAGAAACCCTTGTAGAGAAGTACAAGGAATTACGCGCAGATGATGCGCAAGGTGGGATCGGCCGCAACAGCTACCGCATTACTGTGCGACAGCTCGAAAGTATGATTCGTCTTTCTGAAGCAATTGCAAAGGCAAACTGCGTTAGCGACATCACCCCTGAATTCGTCAAAGAGGCCTACAACCTTCTCCGCCAGTCCATCATTTCAGTAGAGAAAGACGATGTCGAAGTTGAGGACGAAGATGATGAGGCCGTTCTTGCCGCCCTTGCGGCAGCGGAAGGCCAGGACGGAGACGCAGCTATGGACGAAGACCAGCAGAATGCCTCGAGAGACCGAACCGCAACTCCTGCTGTCGCTGTTCCCCGGGAGAAGACGAAGATCACACATGACAAATATGTCGCAATGCGCAACATGATTGTGAAGCGTGTCAATGAGGACCAAGAAGAGACGCAAGACGGCGTTGAAGAAGAAGAGCTGTTGATCTGGTATCTCGAACAAAAGGAGAACGAGCTCGATACCCAGGAAGATCTCGAGAAGGAGCGAGCACTAGCAAAGAAGGTGCTTAAGAAGGTCGTCAAGGTACGTTTCTCGTTTTCACTATCAGCCACAACGTGTGCATGCTAACCATTGCATTAGGAACAATACCTCATGCTCATCCGCGGCGAAGGTCTTGCCGACGAGCAGGGCCAGTCTGTAGCAAGTGGCAAAGTGGTGTACGTGCTGCACCCGAACTGCCCGATTGAAGACATTGCTTGAATGTGATTACGATAATGGGTCGCACGAAACGTTGGTATGACATGTGGATTGGGGGGTTAGGATACGTGCATAGTAGCAGGCTATTTGGCGTTTTAAAGCATAGCAATTGTCTAGAGCCGTGCTCTGGTTGAGTAGATAGAGTGCACGTCACACAATATACCCTGTTCCTTATCGAGTTATGATTCGTCTTGATTATGAGCCTGTCCGACACCACGGCATGAACAATTTCACTGAATAAGTGGAGTCAGATATCTTGTCCTTTTGGGCTACCTCATAGAGTTACCTGTACTATCACGAGACTGTCAGAACACTCATGGACAATGCATCACCACACCTGATGTAAGGGCGTCTGGCGCGTGATGTGCCAACACCGGCAATCGCGAGATCAGAACGCAAGGCACCCTCTTACTAGCCACGATCAAGGCATACGCATCGTCAAGTGGTGAATCTGATTTATATAGATTGCCATAACAGTAAAATACGCTCGCTCGCTAAATCGGCATGTACAAATCAATCGTCCTTTTCCCTTCTCGCAAGTCGTTATAATCGAACCTGGAAATCCCTTCCCCGAGGTCTCAGTCATTGTAATTCACAACCCCACTCCCATCCTTATTCGCCTTGGGCACACCATACTTCTCACTCAACTCATCTTCCTGACTCCGACTCTCCGGATCTAAGTACGGCCGCTCAGCCCTAACAGCCACGCGCACAGCGTGTCGTCGATGCGGCGCAAAGCCATATGATGCTGAGTGGTTCTGATGTTATATTAGCACGTGAACAACAAGAAAAGTGATGAAGAAAACGTACCGTGACCCTATTATCCCAAAACGCGACATCCCCCTCGCCCCACTGGAACCGGACATGGATCTCAGGACTCGTGCTCACAATCTCATTCAACAGCGCAATAATCGCATCGCTTTCCGTCTTGGGCACGCCCACAATCTTGGTCACGAAGCCCGGGTTGAAGAACACGCTCTTCCAGCCTGTGACGGGGTTCGTGCGGATCAAGGGGTGTTCGGTTGTGACGGGCTCGCGGCGCACGGTGCGGCCGAGCTCGCGGGTGCCTTGGGCTTGCAGGTCGGCGGAGTGGAGGGCGGTGAGCGAGGAGAGGTAGTGCTGCATGTGGGGCGAGAGCATGTCGTAGGCGGCGTATTGGCTGGACCAGAGGGTGTCGCCGCCGCCGCCGCGGGGTGGGCCGGTGAGGACTTTGAGGGATGTGTAGGATGGGGGTTGGATTTCGTAGGTTACCTTTGAAGATCATGTTAGCATCTGACATTATAGGAGTGGGTGGATGGGAGATGGGTAGATAGGATTGAGGAGACTTACATCCGAGTGCCACAGAAAGGTCGGGGTAAAAAGGGCGCGCAAATCCGGGCTCCCTTCGCCAGTATAAATAACATGCACATCTTCAAGGCCTTCCCGCTTCGGTACACCAGTTGTAGCGTGACTGTGTAGCTCGCCAAAGTACTTTCCGAGTTCCCGTTGGTCGTCGATGCTGAAGTTCTTTTGGTTGCGGAAGAACACGACACCGCGTGTCGCGATGAGGCGAGCGAGATCGTTCTTTTGTGCGTCGGTGAGGTTGGCTAGGTCAACGCCATGTACCTCTGTGCCGATCTTGGGGTTGAAGTCAAACACATCAGTGGCATCGGCGAGCAGGTTCTTGAAGTTTGGATCGCCTAGTTGACCTTTGTCGACGTAGGGGACTTCGGTGTATGCAGGCCATGTGATGTTGGGGAAGTGTGGTCGGAGATCT
The DNA here is from genome assembly GCA_001748405.1 of Paraphoma sp. B47-9. Taxonomy (NCBI): domain Eukaryota; kingdom Fungi; phylum Ascomycota; class Dothideomycetes; order Pleosporales; family Phaeosphaeriaceae; genus Paraphoma; species Paraphoma sp. B47-9. Next base: position 69,400 of record BCLK01000191.1, read on the forward strand.
TCGTACTCGTATGTGTCGGCATGCTTCTTTACAACAGTTCGTCCGGGGACGTAGCTGAACTTGTTGCCACTTGACTTGGCTGCGTTCTTCTGCGTGGGGGTGTGGGTGTCCGCGGGTTGGAACTGGGGTTCGACTAGACCTGGCGCCATTGTGGTGGGATGTGGTGTGTGTAAAGCCAATGAGACAGTGGTGCCTTGCAGAGGCTTGGGTATACGATTCGAGAGGTTGATGAAATCTGATGAGCCGGTATGCGATGTTATGCGTACTCTCAGTGTTCGCTTTTGTTCTGACGAAACGTCTAGCTGTGTTGATACTTCAAATAATGAAGCACTTCGAATAGACTTCAAGATGTAAGAAAAAGCAAAGAAACGGGAGAGGGTAGGATTTTGTACTTATGAGCCCAGTCCGAGGAACGGAGCGACTCATACATGTCACCATGAGTACACGATTACTCCACTTGAAGGATTGCGCCATCGCACACAATCAGATGAAACCTACCGAGAGGTGGCTCGGGCCACCTCTGACTGATCTTACAGCAGCATGATTTCAATCTCGAACGCAGCCGCAACCGCTCCGACGTCCGCGGGGTCAATCCGGGGTACACAGACGGCATGTCACTATCTCTATTGCGTGATTGCTGTGGGCCCGGCTTAGATACCAGGTCGATTCTGCTTGATGTATAATGAGCTTGTGTGGTCGTGGCGACCCTATTTTAAAGTTGACCAACGCAAATTTGTCGACATGGCGTGCCAGAAGATCACAAAACAAGAGCCGCCTCGGATCCTATGGGCATTTCGAGACACTTAAACCCGATGGTGGATTCTAGCATCTCATGCAAGCGTCGATAATCCACGTTGAAGTCGGTGTGTGATCCTGCGCTAGGCCGCATTGGGATGGCGAGAGATGATGCAAGATGGTGCCATCGACATTCTCGCCTCTGAAGACATGATCAAGCACTGACCATGTTTCGTGACTTCTCGAGCTTTCGAACTCTTACACTTGTCAACTCTGTCTCTGCTCAGGCTGGACTTCGTTCAGTTCTATCCGCTTCGTCAACTACTTACTTGTGACGCATCATGGTGGAAAGGAGATGATCTGAAAAAGTGCGTAGAGAAGCACAGCCGGAAGCAGACACGATGAGTGTGGCCCAAATCGTATGAAAGAAACATTACAGGGGATACAGGCTGTGACTGCTGCAGGGCACCAGCAGCAGGCGCATACCGAATTCTGGATTCGCGTCTGGGCTGGAGGAGGGTGAGTTGCACAGGACGAGGTTACGGAGGGGGTCAGACACACTCTCATGCATCTCGGGTCCGCAACGCATGTACCAAATCGCCGGCGACAGGGAATTGATGCATTGCATTGCATGCTTTGAATCGTTATATATTGCTGATGTCGGAAACTTTAGGAGTCGAGATGTGTTCACCGAACTACTCCTGCGATGCCGGAGCAGGTGGTTCCTGCTGATGCAGGCTGTAATCGATCTGGTAACGCCTCCTGCTGCAATGCCTTGCGCTGTAACGCCGTGCTGCCCAATGCTTGAACGCCCAAGAAATGTCCACCAACGCTATTGTGATTTGTTCTGTACCTCCTCTTTACTTTTGGCTATCATGCCTAGAGCTCGCCATGGCTATCATTCAGGTCCTTTCATGTGTATGCCAGCTCGGTGGCGGTCGCATGCGTCTGTGTTCAGTGCTGCTGATATGTACTATGGCCGACAATTTTAGTCCTTCCGGAAGGATCGATTGAGAGCCTCGAGCGTCGGTATAGGCACGCCGTTGAGGTTCGTCCATGCTATCGCTCGCCCGCTCACACCACTTTCTTCTTGGGCAGTCGAGGACGTCGCCAGAGCATTGCCACCCTCAGCCGTGGAAGATGGATTGTTTCGTCTCTGCAAAACGCCTGCAGCCTCGAGTCTGGGTGACCAGTATGGATGTGTGCCCTGGTGTATGCGGTATAATTCGTAGTTGCCCCAGATAAGAGCGACAGTGGACACGACGGGTATCTTGGAGATATTGTGGTAGATGCGTGTTGAGCTCATTGTGTCAGAATGGAGAGCGGTTATTTATCCAAGAATATCTTCGCTGATTCTTGAGGCTGTGAAAGTGCGACCCTCGTTGCGGGCTCAGGTGAAGGCGGAGGCGGTGTTGCGGAGTCGCGTGAAAGGTGACTGGCTGGCCGCGGGGATGCAGATCCATAGATGCATGGCTTGGCGCGCCGTCGCCGCATCAACTTTCTTGACCAACTTGACACTTCCCAATACATCTTCACCAACGTCCCAGCTCGGGACTCGCCGCCGCCATGGACGATCTCGCGAACCTCGAGTTCCTGTCGCTCGTCTCCAAAGTCACATCGGAAATCCAGAATCACGTTGGCGTGTCGGACAAGACGCTCGCCGAGTTCGTGATTGACCAGCATGCAGGCTGCACGGGCGTCACAGATTACAAGGACAAGCTCGAGGCCATGGGCGCCGAATTCCCGCAGAGCTTGGTGGAGAGCATCGACCGTCTTGTTCTGACGCTGCATCCAAAGTACAAGAAGAGCGCAAGTGGCCAGAAAACAGATGCGCAAAACGGCGACGATGCCGATCGCAAGACGCGTGTCTTCAAGGGCCTCGCCATTCCGGACAAGGAGGTAGACTACGATGTCGCCGACGACGAGCCCGCGGACGACGCACCGCAGGCGGATGCGCTGGACGACACATTCGCTATGCTGGAGGGTTTGGCAGCGAAAGCACCCGGCAAGCCCAAGGAGCGGTCGCGCAAGAGGAGCATGAGCCCAATCGACAGCGATGACGATACGAGCAGGAGCAAGAGGCACAGGCGCAAAGACCGGTCGTGGTCAAGGTCGCGCTCACGCAGCCCAAGACGGAAGCAGGCGCAACACGATGATTTAGTCTTCGAGGATGAGTTCGGGCGCACACGCACTGTCAAGCGTCAAGATAAAACACGGAGTCGCAAGAAGTACAGAGACGAAGACGTCGACGAATTCCGCCGAGCACCTACGCCAGAACTTGATGACGAGCCAGTCTTGTACAAGGTCTACGACGGTAAGGTCACCGGCGTCAAAGACTTTGGTTGCTTCGTCAATCTGCAGGGCGTCAAGGGCAAGGTGGATGGCCTGGTTCATGTCACACAGATGCTGGAGGGCGCGCGGGTGAACCATCCGTCTGATCTGGTGTCAAGATGGCAAGAAGTCAAGGTCAAAGTTGTGAAGATGGAGAATGGGCGATTATCACTGTCCATGAAAGAGGTGGACCAGAAGACAGGTCGCGATCTTGCACCTGGCAAACGCATCGCTTCAGGCGCCAACTTCGCGTCAGGTGCAAACTCGCAAGGGCTTGGAGGCATACCTGGGCTTGACTCATCGGTGCCAGTCATAGAGGACGGCTTTAACGGTCGAAAGAACGGGATGCGAAAACGAATGACTTCCCCTGAGAGATGGGAGATTCAGCAACTCATCGCATCTGGCGTGATCCCAAAATCGGCCTACCCGGACATCAACGAAGACTTCAATGCGCATGTTAACGGTGAAGGCGGATTTGAGGAAGAGGAGGACGTGGACATTGAAGTACGCGAAGAAGAACCACCCTTCCTGGCTGGCCAGACCAAGCAATCTTTGGAGCTCTCGCCTATCAGGGTTGTCAAGGCGCCTGATGGGTCGCTTAATCGGGCAGCAATGGCAGGCGACAGTCTGGCACGTGAGCGCCGTGATCTGAGGCAACAGGAAGCACAAGAGAAGGCTTCTAAAGAAGCAGCGAACGTCGACTTAAGTAGCCAGTGGAACGACCCTATGGCTCAGACCAAACAATTCGCGAGCGACCTACGGAACACTCGAACCAACACCTCCAGCGAAGCGCAGCCTGAGTGGAAGAAGATCTCCTCTGGAAGCAGAGAGATCTCCATGGGCAAGCGAACCGACATGAGCATCAAGGATCAGCGAGAATCTCTACCTGTCTACAAATTCAGGAACCAGCTCCTCGAGGCAGTCGACCAGCACCAGATTTTGATCGTTGTCGGCGACACGGGATCTGGAAAGACTACGCAGATGACGCAATACCTGGCCGAAGCTGGATACGCCAACGAACTCATGATTGGGTGTACTCAGCCCAGACGTGTAGCCGCAATGAGCGTCGCAAAGCGTGTGGCAGAAGAAGTTGGCTGTAAACTGGGCAACGAGGTTGGTTATACCATCCGGTTCGAAGACAATACCTCGCCAGATACAAAGATTAAATACATGACGGACGGTATCTTGCAGCGAGAAATTCTTCTGGATCCGATGCTGAACAAGTACAAATGCATCATGCTGGACGAGGCTCACGAGCGTACCATTGCGACCGACGTCCTCTTTGGCCTGTTGAAGAAGACGCTCAAGCGACGACCAGACATGAAGCTCATCGTCACTAGTGCTACACTCGATGCCGACAAGTTCTCAGAATACTTCAATGGATGTCCCATCTTCTCCATTCCTGGTCGGACCTTCCCTGTTGAGGTTATGTACAGCCGAGAACCAGAGTCAGACTATCTTGACGCAGCATTGGTCACGGTCATGCAAATTCATTTGACAGAGCCTGCGGGAGACATTCTTCTCTTCTTGACTGGTAAAGAAGAGATTGATTCGTCTTGCGAGGTCTTGCACGAGCGTATGAAGGCCTTGGGCCCCAACGTACCAGAACTCATGATCCTGCCCATTTATGGTGCGCTTCCCTCTGAGGTTGCGTCTCGCATTTTTGAGCCTGCACCTAATGGAACCCGGAAAGTCGTCATTGCCACCAACATTGCTGAGACGTCACTTACGATTGACGGCATTTACTATGTCGTTGATCCAGGCTTCGTGAAACAATCCTCGTACGATGGCAAACTCGGCATGGATCGTTTGCAGATCACACCCATCTCACAGGCTCAAGCTCGCCAAAGATCTGGCAGAGCAGGTCGAACAGGTCCTGGAAAATGCTTCCGTCTCTACACTGAAGCTGCCTTCCAGAATGAGATGCTGCCCACAACTATACCCGAGATTCAGCGTCAGAATCTCTCCAACACCATCCTCATGCTCAAAGCCATGGGCATCAATGACCTCCTCCACTTTGACTTCATGGATCCACCACCCACCAATACCATGTTGACAGCCCTCGAAGAACTCTACCAGCTCAGCGCCCTCGACGACGAAGGACTACTGACACGCCTCGGTCGCCAGATGGCCGACTTCCCCATGGACCCGCCACTCTCCAAATCGCTCATCAAATCTGTCGAACTCCAATGCTCTGACGAAATCCTCACCATTGTCGCCATGATCAGCGCCACCCAGAACGTCTTCCACCGCCCCCGCGACAAGCAACAACAAGCCGACCAAAAGAAGCAGAAATTCAACGACCCATCAGGCGATCACCTGACCTTACTCAACGTCTACAACGGCTGGAAACAAGGCGGCTTCAGCGTCCCCTGGTGCCACGAGAACTTTGTCATGCCACGAAACATGCAGCGCGTAAAAGACGTGCGCAACCAATTACTCCAAATCATGGCCCGCCACAAACACTCGGTCGTCTCGTGCGGCCGCAACACAATCAAAGTCCGCCAAGCCCTCTGCTCAGGCTTCTTCCGCAACTCGGCGCGCAAAGACCCGTCAGAGGGGTACAAGACCCTCGTCGAGGGTACGCCCGTGTACTTGCATCCGAGTTCCTCGTTGTTCGGCAAACCGGCCGAACACGTCATTTACCATTCACTGGTCGAAACGACGAAGGAGTACATGCATGTGTGTAGTGCGATTGAGCCCAAGTGGTTGGTTGAGGCGGCGCCGACGTTTTTCAAGGTTGCGCCGACGGATCGCTTGAGTAAGAGGAAGAAGGCGGAGAGGATTCAGCCGCTGCATAATAAGTTCCAGGGCGAGGATGATTGGAGGTTGAGTGCGCAGCGGAGGGCTGGGCGGGGTGGTGGCGGGACGTGGGGATAGATTGGGAGGTAATGTTGGTTTGGGGTTGTATTTTCTCTTATGATTTGAGCGTAAAAGTGAACACGATATCCACTTGCATGTATTTATATTGAACAAAAGTTCGGAGAGCTCAGGAACAGTGTTGCACGGGTCATAAGCATTTTCATACATCTACCCAGTCTGATCGATACGCTTACACTAGCATTAACAATATTTGCAAGCCACTCGTGAAGCACATGGTGACATGGCCACCTTACCATAAACGCCCATCGACTCTACATCGACGATCCCAATTCCCTAGACGACCCAAGCGGGCAAGAAAGTTGTGTTGGGCTTTTTTTCTCCAAACTTCTAATCAAGAAAACCTGCCACCTCCGCCGCGCTTCCTTCCAATACATATGCCCAATGCAACCGTGAGTGTGATGAGAAATATGATGGGTCGGAGAAAGAACCAGACCCATTGAGATGTGGAGCGGGGTGCGCTTGACCAAAGTCAGACGAATGTGCGAAGAAGGAGGCTGGACGATTGGTGGCGGAGGCGAACCGTGGTGGTGGGTGCAACAAGAAGTGAAAATCTGAGCTTATTGCTCTTTCTCGTACCCGGCTGGCTTTTGCATATTGTTCATTTCATAGAAGCGAGATGTACCTGTGAAAATGTCAGTGTGGCACTAAGTCGAGATAAGAGGGAGAACATACAGCTGTATCCATTCCAGTCGAAGTTGTCCTTGGGGTTGCAAGAACACTTGTGGTCCAAACGGTACTGCTCGCCAGTCGGGCAGTGGGTGAATGGGACGTGGTAGTAGGCAATGTCGTTGAAAAAGTGAATTTCGTCCTTGTTCAACATCAATCCAGCAGCAATCGAGTGGACTGGCGCATCGCCCCAGCGCTCGTAGAAGAAACCACCAGCCTTATCGAGCGACGTGAAAAAGTCAATGTATGCGTCTGAGCGGAGCCAATTCAGATTGCCAATCTCAAAGTTGGACCAGAAATGGCAGTGGTTGTACGTCTCGCCGCCGTCATCGCTTAAGAACTTCATCGAGTTGTCCTTGGCGATGTGCTGGGGGTAGTGCTTGGTGAAGTTCTTGGTGGCATCCCACAGGGTGGGAATGGTCTCGACATACTCGTACAGACTGAGGGTGAAGCTGTACTTCTTCTTCTTCTCGGCCATGAACTTGAAGGTGTCGTAGTTGATGTCGCAGTAGAGCTCAACGCTGGGCTCCACGCGCCAGTACCACTCGTAGTCGAGCATCAAGGGGTGGCGGAAGAAGAAGCCCGACTCGTAGCGGCACATGTGCCTGTAGCTAACAGAGTCACCGTAGATGATCTTCTTCTCCTTCATCTCCTCACGGACCTTGGCTGCCTTGTCCTGGTCAATCCATTCGGGGAACGACCAGTGCTCCTTGGGAATCTTTCCGTACTTGGTCTTGCCGGACACAAGCGCAGTCGTGATCTTCTTGAACTCGTCGTCGAAGTCATCGTCGTTGAGGAACACCCAGTCGTAGTTGAACTTGCGGTTGAAGCGATCCTCGACGTGGCGGATGGACTTGGCAATCTCCCACACATCAGAGTTGCGAGCGAGCGTGACAAATGTGGCGTTCATACGGTCGCCGGGGATGGTGGCGGGAGGGAGTGTCTTCTCGTTCGGCGTCGTCGAGGCATGTGGTGTGACGGCAGAGACGGCGGCATTGGGCGTGTCAGGCGTGCTGGGCGTGATGGAAGTCGAGTCTCCGTAGCTAGGCCAGCTTGCAGAAGGCACTGAAGAGGAGCTGATGAAGTAGAAAACGATAAGTGCCTGGTGGTATGAGTATTGCGCCTGGTGCATGAATCGATCGATCGGCAGTCTTACAAAGAGCGCAAAGACAATGTAGCGCATATAGCGCTGCGAGCCGGCCATGATGCTGGATTGACCTGGCTGGGGCGCGGATCGCTGGCTCTTCTCGCTCTCGGCCGTGTTGCCCTCCACTTTGGCTGTGTGGGCGCGCTGGTAAAGTCCAGGAAGCGGTGGGCTGCCTGAAATAAGTTTCGCAGGCAAGGCGACGCGGATGACAACCCTGGTGAAAAGGGTGCTATGCGAAAACGAGCGGACAGAAGGCGCGATGTGTGCGCATCAAGAGGAGGCAGGAGCAGGAATTATGGGGGAGGGCAGCGCGCTGCAATATAACGGCTGTGGCTGTAGCAGGAAAGGAGAAGGTGTCGTGGGCTGTCGTACGCCTCTCGACTGTGGCTGCCGGCCCAGAAGGATGGCCAGGGTGCAAGGGCGCTCACAGCAGGCAAGTGCGGGAATGACGGCCCAATCGGGACTGGGGTGGGTGCTGGGAAGGCGCGACGGCGAAGACAGCTCCGCCCGCAGCATCATCGCCATCACCGACACGAGCGGCGATTGAGCTTCGCGTGTGTCGCCTTGTTCTTCACGTATTGCTTCGCTTCCCCGCGCTCTCTCAGCCCTGTTGTGTCCATGCGACCACCGCCCGCTCCTGCTGCCTTTACCTGCCCTCGACGTCACCACACTCAATTCGGAACGTGACAGAATAAAACATCCAGAGCTGTCTCCATTCACAGCACCAGCAACCGCTACGGGCGCCGCCCAGCATGTCTTTCTTTGGCTTTGATGCCACCCTTCCGAGGGACCGTGGCCATTCCTCGAATGCCCCCGGTTTCGGCCAGCACGACGCTTTCGCTGGTCTCGGTAGTGGAGGGGCAGGCGACGATGATGTGTATGTCGCAGCACACACCCGCTTGCACAGCTGTGTGCTAACAAACACACAGGATCGATTTCGAAGAGACGTACGATGGCCTCGGCAACCAGCTTGACGACGCCGACGATGCCTTCAACGACGACACCTTCGGCGCGGGACCGGCGCGGAAAGACTTTGACTTTGCCGGCCAGACAGCGCAGGTCTCCAATGCCATACAAGAGGAGCACATGCTGTTCCAGGCCCGCCAGGGCCCCACGCAGCAGTACAAGCCTCCCGTTCCCCAGGCCTCCAAGCCGAACCGGAGCGGTTATGAGAGCTACAAGGATCCCGAGTACATCCCGCAATTGGAGGCGCGGGCGGACATTTGGGGCCTGAAGCCGAAGCAGCCTGCGCAACAGAGCCATCAGTATGAACAACAGGCGCCCGCTCCTGCTCCGCAAGCAGCCCCAGCGAGGAAACTGATGAGCTTGGACGAGGTCGAGGCCATGATGCGCGCTCAGAGCATTGGCAACGAGCCCAGAGGCACCCCTCCCATCCATCAAGCGCAGTACCAGGGTCCGCCCCAGGGCTTTTCTCAGCAGCAATTCCCTCACGGGCAGCCGCCATTCCCTGGTATGCATGGTGGCCATCCCGGTCAGTATGCGCCTCAGATCTTGCAACGGCCTCAACAGCAGCAGCAGCAGCAGCAACAGCAACAGCACCAAGCACCTCACCCCCAAAGACAGCAGCATGTCCGCGCTGAGCTGCCGGCCCAGCCAGTGCACACGCAAGCACCTCAGCAACCGACCATCTTGCAGCGACAGCGACCCCAAAACAACGAGCCCGTCGTTCAGCAACAGCCACGCCAGGCGCCACAACAGAATCAGGCACAGGGCCCGCCAAGTCAGCCACGCCAGATCTTGCAAAACCCCAACCGCCTCGCTGGTCAGGGCCAGCCAGTGGCGCCAGCAGGGCCTCAAGGTTCACGAGGGCAGCCACAAGGGCACAATCGGGGACCGTCTTTCCCTGGCATGGTCATCACGCACCCAGAGCAGCTCCTCCAGCTTTCTGAGGCGGAGCGTGCCGCTTTCCTGGAAGAAGACGCCAAACGCGCAAAGCGAAACCACAAGATTGCCCTCCTCGCGAAGGACAACGGGCTCATGACGCCCCAGGACAAGAACTTCATCACGCGCATTCAGTTGCAGCAGTTGATGACTGCTACTGGGAATCTCGACGAAAGAGGCCCTGAAGCTGCCATTGCCGAGGACTTCTACTACCAAGTCTTCACGCAGATCCGTGGCGCACCTCGCCAAAATCCTCAGCAGCCTGCTAGCCAATTTGCTCAAACATACCTATTCCAGACGAACAACAGGTTTGGTGCTCGAAGGAATGCTCGTGGAGGCGACAACCACATGCAACGCATGGAGCAGCAAATCCAGCGAGCCGTCGAAGCTGCCAAGGCTCGGCCGAAAGCAAGACAGCTCGTGGTAGAAGGAAGCTTGGGCAAGATTGCGTTCAGCAACTCAAAGACACCGCGACCGCTCCTCAACATCAAGCGATCCGAAGTTGCCGACAAGCATCCCAAGCACCACAAGTCTTCAGTGGCTGACCGCAAGGAAGCTCTCCGTAACATCGAGAACGTATACGTGACACTCATGCAAATGGAAGACCATGAAAGAGCCATGCCTCCGCCGATCAGTGAGGGTAGTAATCCAGAGGCTATACAGGCCCATATGGAATGGAGATCGAAGCTCGACGGTCTTCACAAACAGCTCTGGCAGAATACTAAAATTATGGAGCCCATCAACCCGAAGTAAGTCACGATGCCCACTTCAAATCACAGTGCTAACTTTACGGCAGTGCCGCGACGCCACATCCGTTCATCTCGATCTTGTCCCATGCGAAGGGCAAGAAGGCCATCCCTCGTCTATTCCGACACATCGATGAACAAGAGCGCATCACGGTTGTCACAATGATCGTTGTCCATCTTGACGGCTTGTCAGTAGTGACCCAAGCCATTGCTGGCCCAGAGGAGCCACTGAACCCAGCTGTCCGCGAAGAAGTTGAGCTCTTCTCAGCTACGGTCCTGCCACCACTGTTCGCGCACATGTCTGATGCCCCACTCAATATCATCGTCGGCCTTTTAGGTCTCGTTCTCGATCGCACCAACCTGCACGTTGTCGCTCGAAGCAAGATCGGCCTGTCCTTACTCACGATTCTCATCTCGCGTGCTGAGCTCTTGAAGCAGTCTGCGCCTGAGACTGAGTCTTCCGACTGGGAACAGTGGAATGTTCTCTACAACCGCCTGTTCGATATGGTGGAGCCGGTGCTTCCAGTCATCTTCCCTGGCAGCATCAATGAGACAGACGATATGTACATTTGGCAGTACTTAGCTGCCATGGGTGTTGGTGCCAGTCCAGAGCAGCAGCAGAGGCTTGTTCTCGGCGTGAAGGATCGCGTTATGGAGACTGTCACTGTTAGCAAGGCTCTACCAGCCGACATGGCGAGCGCTCGCTTGGCCAATGTCAACCTGTTCATGCGAGCCATCGGCTTGGACGTGGAACTTCTCGGATGAGCACGGTCATGCAACGGTCTTATTGATCATAGAAGCGACAGGGACGACTTTTCCGTGATGCAGACGAAGGAAGTGCCAGTTGAGCTTCCGACCGCATTGGCACTGTGCTAGCGATGCTCGCGCGGACGCCATGGCTGCCCGATGGATGTGATGACCAGAGTCTGCAAGATGGATCAGACGGGGCCAGTGAGGCCGGCGCGGTGCGAAGCGTGCGGTTGCCATGCGTCATTCTCAAATTAATGAAAGAGACACTGACAGCAGGACGGGAGAAGTGAGCGGTGATTAGATCTGACCAAAAGCGCTGCCATTGAGTACTTGAAATTTACACATCATGTTCATGCATCTTCGCTGTCTCCTGCTCGTTGACCGTTGTGATGCCGAAGGGCTCCCCCCGGATCGGGCAGCCTCAACCGTGCGCATGTACTTCCAATCTTTTGCTCTTTACTCCCAACTTCAGTGAAACCACTCTTCACTCCACTAGATTGCAGCTCCGCCACTCGATCCATTGTACAGATATCTGCCGAAACATCGCGCCCGTTTCCTAAGGCTGAGACAAGCACTACGAAGCCGTCGCCTTCCAAGGCGCCCAGCATGTTTGGCTACTCTCGCATATCGATGGTCAATCCATAGGCCACAGTTGGCCGACCAGGGAGAAACTGGAACACGCAATCACATTTCCCGAGAGCAAATGCAACAGCTAAGCTTTGCCGTGGTGCTTGTCTCGCGCCCTGGGATCTGGGGTCACTATTGTTCCGCGTCGCCGTGAGGGTGTTTCAGCATCGTGGCGTTCCAGTTTGGGCTTGGCACTTGAAACACCTCTCGACAAGCTTCGTCAGCCGCTGTGTTCATGCTTTCGAGACGATCATTTGTGTGTCGTCAGCGTCTATGCACTGCAAAGACCAAGGTCATGTTGCAAGAAAAAGATGGAGTTGAGTGAACAGCGGCTCTACAACATTATGTAGCGAGAGGTCGAGCTCTGCACTTCACGGCAACCTTACCGTTCCAACGGTACTCGGATCACGTTCGACCGCATACAGGCAAAGCCACTGCCGTGAATGCTGAAACAGGTCGTCGCGGCTACGTCCTTGCACCCGCTAGCTCTTCTCCACATTTTCCTCAACAGCAGGAGAAAACTCAGTCGGTACGCGTAAGAGGTTGTCCAGCTTATCGATAACCCGCAGCGACATTTTGGGCGCTGTCATCCAATGACACCTGCAGTCAGTCTCCATCAGACCCGTATTGGCCCTCCTATGGCTGGTTAGGGAGAATATTCAGACCAGAAAGGCGGACTCTGGGCCTGCACTAAGCCTAATACACCAATGGATCTCCTCAACGTCACAGTACGCGCAGCCTCTCTGTCCACAATTGCGTGGATCTCGGCCTGGCGTTGAGTGGGGGCGCTAAACGTCGATACATCCCATGAACGAGATTTATGCGTCGGCTTCGGATCGGGTGCAATGTTTCATGAAGTCGAACGCCTTCTCTCTCTTTGCAACATTCATTGAATCAACAGTCCCTCCTTATAAGTCCAGCCCTCGCACATTCCTCAAGCATCGCGCCACAACCATTAGGCCGAGCTTGCGTCTTTCATTAGAGAGTTGTGTGATCTTCTTGTATTCTCTTCTTCGTACTTTCTTTCTTCGACGACAGGATCATCGTTCGGCTGCCGGTCAGCATTCGCCATCATGCCTTCGCTTCGCTTGTTGTTCGCTCTTACTCTCTTGTTAGCAGTTGCATTTGCCGTGCCTGCGCCAGCTCGGAGAAGAGGGCTCCAGAAAAGGTCATTCAAGGTTCCTCGTCAGCTGAACACTGCTCACCCAACTGGACCCAATGGAATGGCTGCTATGAGGAAGGTCTTCAGGAAATATAACTTTGTTGTTAAGGAGGACTTCATGGCCAAAGAAGGCTTCATCAGCCAAACCAAGCAGGGGAAAAAGAACGGCACGGCGGCTGCCGCCGCGGGTACCAATCAGACCGGAAGTAAGTGTGCATATATCGGTTATCTCAATACACTGTGATTGACTTTGATGAACTAGGTGTCGCTGCTCTGCCCGAACAGAACGCTGCTTTGTTCCTCTCGCCCGTTGATGTTGGTGGCCAGACCTTGAATCTCGACTTCGACTCAGGCTCCTCCGATCTTTGGATGTTCAGTACCGAGCTTCCAAAGGAGGCCATTGGTACTCACACCGCCTTTGATGCATCAAAATCGGCCACCTTCAAGGCAGCCACTGGTTCTCAATGGAAGATTAGCTACGGTGATGGCTCCGGCGCAGCTGGCGTTGTTGGTACTGATGTCGTCACGATCGGAGGGGTCAAGGTCGAGAACCAGACCGTCGAGCTTGCCACTGCTGTCTCACAATCCTTTGTCGAAGACACCAACACGGATGGACTGGTTGGCCTCGCTTTCTCAAGTCTCAACACAGTCAACGACGGAACCAAGAAGACGCCTCAAAAGACTTTCTTTGATAACGTGATGGGCGATCTGGACCTGCCTGTCTTTACTGTAAGTGTCCAGTATACTGTAGGGGAGATACATGCCGACTAATTGCTTCATGAAGGCCGACCTTGATCCAGATGGCACAGGCGTTTACGAGTTTGGCAAGATTGATGCGACGAAGTTCGAAGGCGAGATGGCCTGGGTCCCCGTCAAAGCCGAGACTGGATTCTGGCAATTTCCTTCTGCCAAGTTCGCCGTTGGTGACCAAGTCTTTGAGAACCCACAAGCTTCCGATGCGATCGCCGACACAGGAACTTCGCTGCTTCTCGTCGATCAGCAAGTCGCCGAGGCGTACTACTCGCAAGTGAAGGGCGCTCAGCTCAATGCTCAGGTTGGTGGCTTCATCTACCCTTGTGGGGCAGCCCTACCAGACAGTAAGTTTTATTCAAATGAATTGTTCGTGGGCAGTAGCTGACCGATCTCTCTAGTGTCTGTTGCAATCGGCGACACCTACATGGCGAAGATCCCCGGCAGTCAGATCACCTTCGCAGCGGTTGACAAGGCCAACACCACTTGCTTTGGTGGCGTGCAGGGTAACCAGGGCGCTGGGCTGCAGATCTTTGGTGACACCATGTTCAAGGCACAGTTTGTCGCGTTCAATGGTGGCAACCAGTCGCTGGGATTTGGCCAGAAGCCGGTCCCGAAGTGAGCGCCGATTCATCTCTCATTACTTGTACTTTTTGCGTTGCATTACCGGCGTCTGCGTCACAAGTTCAGAAGGACGAAAATATTCACATGTACGTAACTCGAGATGACCCGCTATGGGCATAATGCATGCCAGGCGACGATATTAATGAGCACTCAGCAGACTCATCCTCTCCATGAGTACTGACTTCTGAGTCGCGGTCTTAATCATGAACCAGGCACTTGATTGTGGGTGTCTCTAACATATCTCACTTGAGTAGTTGAAGCCTACCGAGGTCGCCCAAGACCATCACGTGAGCGCGTGATGCCACTACCGTTGGATGAGGAAAGAGCTACCTTAGGCCTCAAACCCGCCGAAACCTCACCTTCGCTCAACCAACACATCTGAACAGCTGACCTGACTTACGCACATTCTTACTCTTGACAAGACCGGTGCGAACACGGTAGGTAAGGTTGAGGGCATTTCCGTCACTCGAACGATGGAGTCCGATCAGGACGATGACGAGCTGACCGCGCTTGAATTTGCGCGTCACTATGGCCTATGTAAGCCTTACGACGAGGAATTGTTTCCCAACTGCGATCTACCTGCACCATATGTCGGCGATTTTGATCAAGATCTTGGGATGCCATCAGTTACTGCCATCAATGACGCAGTCACCACACTGACAAAGGAACGACTTGCGGTGAACAAGGAAGCTGCCTTACTGCTCAAAGATGTCTATGGTTTGCAAGAGAGTTCACCCGCTGAGCCACAACCGACAGGACGATGGAAGCGGTCGCAGAGCTTGAGACAGGAGGTTCCAATCCTGCGCACTGATAATGACCTGGACTTGCTAAATTTCGGAAGAGTCGTTGCGATTGACTTCAAAGATCTGAAAATTCCATGCGAGGTGATCGACGAGGCAAACGACGAAGGCTTTCAATGGCCCGCAAGGTATCTGACGTATCCAGCACAAGTCAATGCGCAGATCAAGGCTGAGAAACTTGTTATTTCGAAAGATGTGCTACTATATCTCCAAGACGCCCTCCGGGACTCCCAAACACCTGAGGGTCTTGAGAAGCTGAGGGCAGAAAGTCTCAACTACAAACCTGTTAGTGTACCTATCGGTGTGGAAGTTGCGTGCCTAATCTTTCAGAGTACAACTTGCCAACCGGTCACACCACCACTCCTGCCACTGTCACCGCCCTTGACGCCCTACGTACCTTCTTCGCCCTCGAATCGGCTTCCACTCGCATCAGACAGCAGCGATGGACTCACGTTAGAGACGAAAGCCTTGGAGCGCCAGATCATGAACGCCGATTTGTTGATTCGAAGCAGTTCTGATAGTGACGACTCGATGTTGTTAGATATCACCAGTCCATCGCAGCTGAGCCCTCTCTTTGATAAGCAAGAAGCGTCTATATTGAAACGCAAAGCAGTGGATCTGAAGGTAGAGACTCCACTTACGCCTCCCATGTTTTCTACATCACCTTTGAAGAAGCTCAAGACGGTGTCGTTCAAGGACATTGATGAGCTTTGCGAGTTTTGGCCAGGATCGTCCCAAGCCAAACCCAACGGCCATAATGAAAGGCGAGGTCTGGATTCCGACATCGAGCGAGATCTGAAATTTCTGGAGCCATTTGCTCAACAAGTAAACATGCGCGTTGAGAACGAGAAGCTTGCTGGAGCAGATACGACCGTGCGAGTGGATGTTCCTAATCTAGACTTCACGCTTCCAACCGCCCCGTGGGATGATTTCAGCCAGAGGACGGCTGGAAAGTATGGCACGGCAGAGACAGAGCTGAGCGCACAGGCAATGTTCTTGCTGAAGATGAAACGAGAGGACCTGAGAGGGGCAGAAACGTGGCGTGGTGTGTCTACTCTTAACAGGACCATGCATCAGGACATATTCACGACCAAAATTTCGAAGATCAACCTGGATGAGAAGCTCCATGGTGAGACGGACTTGAGCACATTCCTCGCCGATGCCGCATCGGGCAACATTGCAATCAGTTCCACTCAAGTCTGGAAGCCGGATGGACTGAGACTCTTAGATGACTGCTTCGATGACGATGAGATCGAGCTGGCGGAAGTAGAAGCACAAAGAGATGTCGAAGCTTTGATCCGAAAGCGAAAGTTGGAATTGGAGGAGGAAGCCAGCGAGGCGCAACGCAAGCACATTGGGGCTGTTGCTCGATCGGCTGCCACAGATCGTTTCGAGAATACACAGCGCGAGAAGCAAAGGCTTCAAACATCGCCGGCTTACCACAAGACTATACGCACCACCGAGAAGGCGACAAGTGATCTTATGTTTGGTGGGTTTTCGGCAACCACAGCGCTACACAAATTCATGGAGACGCGTGGAAAGGAGGTTGCATCTACTAGCACACTGCATGCTGACTCGCAGAAAAATCCGGAAAACGCCGTCACGCCAGCGGCCATGACCCTCTCAGTCCGCTCCAGAGAGGCATCATTTGGCCGAATCGGGCTTGCAGCGAAACAGAGCACGGTTCAGACGGAAGGTACACACGACAAGGATGGCTCCGAGCCGTCTCTGCGCCCGTACCTGCCACCAGTGCCGGACATTCTCCCGCCGTGCTCCTTCATTGTTTCATCAGCCTTCTTCTTGCAAAGGCGATTCATGACCAAAGCCATAGAAGAATTGTATCCTAGAGCAGAGATTGTATATCGAGACTATGGCCTTCCGCATTCGCCAGCGGAGGAAGCCGATGTGATCTTGTCTCCATCCACTGGCCTGGTGCTCACCACCCTGCAACAGATCAAACAAACTCCCCTCCCAGGACAGCCCGACAGATCCCCGATCAAAGAACGGATGAGCAGACTGCAATACCGATATGAGCGGTTGCTGGTCTTAGTGAGCGAGGGCCTCAGTCGTGAGATGGAAAAGCAGGCTCTCGGACGACCTGATGATCCGCAAGGCGCAGCTGCTTTAGCACGCCTCAAGGTCTTTGCAGAGCGATTGGAAGGCAATGTAATCACCGAGTATGTCGGAGGCGGTGAAGAAGCTATGACTCGAACGATCGTTGTCGAGATGGCCAAGTATGGTCTTCCCCATGGGTCGCGGGATATTGGCGACAACAAGCCACTCGAGGCAGAGACGACGGTAAGTCCCGAAAGCGTACTTCAAAGAAATTGGAAAATGCTGAGAGTAATATAGTGGGAGGTATTTCTCCGTCGCGCCGGGCTCAACCCCTTCGCTGCTCAGATGGTCGTTGCTTCTCTCAAGGACCCTCGTGATCTACGGCTTCCCATGGGGTCAAGTTCGCCCACTTCGTCTAGCCAACCAGACTCCGTCCCTGTCTTTGGTCTGCAGGCATTTCTGGCAATGACTGAAGAGCAGCGAGTGAAGAACTTACAGGCGCTCATGGGCGGTGGCAGGATCTTGGAAAGGGCCAGTAAGGTGCTCGATCAGCAATGGCTTTCGGCAGCACATGGGTTTCGAATGTAGTCGACCGATGAACATGAATATTCTCATGATGATGATCACTGCTAATGCAGTCTGATATCAAACATCTGAGGACCAGTCGCGTCGCGTTAATGAAAGGTGGGGTGGACTGAGCTTTGACCAATGACGCAGAAAATCGCGGAAAGCTCTCGAACGATCGTACCATTCCATCCCATCTCACTTGTAGTATTGTCATAAACAACGACAAGACTCGATGATCACACACAAAGTAGCACACTCTTCCTGAGTACCTTCGCTTGAGCATATCTACCTCCCACACTATGGCCTCCGTCCCTGTCGGCGTCATCATCTCTGGCCGACCAGTGCTTACTGATGCCCGCGTCGTGTCGCAAGCCCAATTCGCATTCGAGATCCCCTCCCAGCCTACCTTCTCACACATCGTCGTTTTTCTCCTTCCGGGTATTGCCTTACCTGATGGGACGGCTGCCGCCGTCTACGCGCAACTACCTGGTGCAACGCAATTCAAGTTGCTCGGCGCAATTGCCAACGAGAAACCAAGCGCAATTTTCAAGGTCATAGACAAGGCTGGAGGGCCAGCTGGTGGTGGACTCGGCGACGAATATGCCATGACGGATGCAGGAGTGAACGGCGACGCCGGACCACTTGCGCTGGGCATATCAATTGAGCCGGCGCAGCAAGTTGCTGCCGCGCTTGAGCAACAGAAGGCACAGAATGCGGCAACGGCGCCGACAGCAGGTAACGAATTGGTTCTACGAGGGCAGAACACGGTCACTACGAAGGTAATGGCACAAAGAATCATCAAGAATTGCTACGACTTCCTCACCAGCTGGGGCAGCGGAGACACGGTGCCACTCAAGGCATTCCAGGCGTGGTGGACGAAGTTTGAAAACAAGATCGAGCATGATCCGGGCTTCTTGGAGAGGAGCGACGGAGGTTGAGAAAGCAACGTCGTGGTTTGGACGCTCAAAGCGTTTCTGCTACGATGAAAGACGAGAAGAACAATCTATCAGCAACGACAGACACAGAGTGCAACCAACATGTCAAAACGCCTTGTTCACGCCATCCCACTCCGGTTCCGCGATCGCCGCTCGTAGCATCACACCTGGCCAGCTCACAATTGGCGCTTTCTCTGGCCTATTCTTGGCCTGCTCAACCACCGCGTCACCAAGCACCTTCTCGATCCCAACTCGCTCGAAATCGGTCTCCAATTTCGCTCTCAGTGGCTCCAACACATCCCACGCCACGCTCTTCCGCCCAAAATCCGTAATCACGGCAAGTCTCACCAATCGCGCCAATTCGCCGATGCGCTCTGCGATTTGCGGACTTGTGTGGCAGGCGATTGCAGTCCAGACATCGTGTTTATCTTGCTCAGCTACACCGAATTGAGATAAATGCTTGGTGGCTGCATCGCCGCCTTCAATTTCAAAACGCAGAGGGCCGTCATATGTTGATGTTGTCCCGATGTCATGGAAGAGACACGCAGTAAATAACAGATCGTGCTTTGCGGGGTCGGCTATGTAAATTGACTTTTCGTGTTTGGCGAGCGCGGTAGCGTAGAGATAGACGCGGATACTGTGATTTAAAACCGAGGGTGCGAGAAGGGCGGAGGCGTGGGTGTACGCTGCTTTGGATATGTGCGTTTCTGGGACGACGCTGAGGAACTTGGTGGGTTGTGGGTGATTGGAAGATGGAGAGCTGGTGATTGACGATGGTTGGCACATTGTACGTGAGGTTATAGAAGATGGAAAGCTGAAGGTCGAAAGCTACAATGGTAGATATTCAAAAACAGCTATTGAGGTCTGGGAAGCGCTTTATAGTCTACGTGCCGTGAGCGCGCCCTCTTGTAAACGCCCTCTTGTAGACATGTCCGCATCGGGAAGGCGTGCATGAGGATTCACAGCAGAGACTTGGCGACGGCTCGACGGAATTTTCTTTGCCAAACGCAGCGTATTGTAATACTCTCATCCAGCCTGAGAGCAACGTGTGCAGCGCGATGGTACAGCCTCAAAGGACGTGGCGTCATCGCTTGCATTCTTCGCGCAAAGCACCATCTTGCCCCGCTACACGACTTCCGCTTCCTCGGCCGCTAGCCGTGTCAGACCACCTACATGCGCATGGGAGCTTTTGAGCATTGTCAAAAGTCCACATACGAACCAAAAACTACTGGCACGATCAAAATGGTCGCGATATCCACTTCATACCAATATAACCTCGGAAAGTTCTCTCGGAAGGTCACCACCTCAAGTGAAGAGGCGCAGACATGGTTCGACCGCGGCCTAGTTTGGTGTTATGCCTTCCACCACGAGGAGTCAGCAAGATGCTTTGAGAGGGCAATTAAGGAGGACGGTGCATTTGCTATGGCGTATTGGGGAGTAAGTCAGTCTTCCTGACGGCCAGGAAGTTGTGGTTGATGTAGAACAGCTCGCTTTCGCACTAGGACCAAATTACAACAAGCCGTGGGACTTGTTCGACGAGAATGAATTGGTGTCAACGATACGCAAGATCAAAGATGCCAATGCAAAAGCAAAACAACATGCATCGAAAGGATCGGATATCGAAAAGGCGCTGATCGATGCGGTTCAATTGCGTGTCCCTGATGGTCTGAACGAGAAGTCGTTCCGGGTGTGTAATGAAGCATATGCGCTTGCGATGCAATCCGTATACGACCAATTTCCGGACGATTTTGATGTTGTCGCCTTGTACGCTGATTCTATTATGAATCTGTCGGCATGGGATCTTTGGGACTTGAAGACCGGCGAACCGACACCCGGAGCGCGATCACTGGAGGCGAAGGCCATACTGGAAAAGGCATTGAAGCAGGATGGTGTAACTCAACATCCTGGGATACTACATCTCTACATCCATCTCATGGAGATGTCCAAGACGCCTGAAGCGGCACTTGTAGCTGCGGACCATTTGAGGAACTTGATACCCGATGCTGGACATCTAGTGCATATGCCGTCGCATCTTGACATTCTGGTAGGCGATTACAGACGCGCAATTGCGTCGAATGCAGATGCATGTCTAGCAGACGAGAAGTATCTCGCTGAGCACGGAGGGGACAACTTCTATTCTTTCTACAGAATGCACGACTATCACTCTCTCATCTACGCCGCAATGTTTGCAGGCCAATCCGCTGTCGCGCTCGAAGCAGTGACACGGATGGAAGCTTCACTACCTGAATCTCTCTTGCGCATTCAGTCTCCTCCAATGGCCGACTGGCTCGAAAACTTCGCCTCCGTACGTGTCCACGTCCTCGTACGCTTCGGCCGCTGGGACGACCTCATCGCCTTACCTTTCCCGCACCATCGTGAGTTATACTGCGTCACCGCCGCAATGCTCCATTACGGCAAAGGCGTCGCATACGCCGCTACAGGCGACATTCTCAATGCCAGTATCCACCGCGACGCCCTTGAAGAAGCAGTCTCCGTGATCCCGGAATCACGTATCTGCGGCGATTTTCCCAATCGCTCCAACGTCGTTCTGCGCGTTGGCATCGCCCTTCTCGACGGCGAACTCGAGTATCGCAAACGCAACTTCGACCTCGCATTCCAGCATTTGGAAACCGCGATCGAGCGCGACGACGCACTTACCTATGCGGAACCCTGGCCGTGGATGATGCCCACGCGCCACGCGTACGCCGCGTTACTCCTGGAACAAGACAGGATTGAAGACGCGGCCACGGCATATCGTGCGGATCTGGGGTTCGATGATACGTTGCCAAGGGCAAGGCAGCATCCGGGAAATATTTGGGCCCTGCAGGGGTATCATGAATGTCTTGTGAAGCTGGGAAGGAAAGACGAGGCAGGGATTGTAATGCAGCAATTGCGAGTTGCAAGGGCAGTAGCCGATGTGGAAGTTGGTGCAAGTTGTTATTGTAAAGGTGCGGGGAAAAAGGGGAGGAGAGAATAGGTTTAGACATAGATTCACGTACGATGATATAGCGCGGATGGGGATCATGGACGAATTGATTGATGGAAGTTGCCTTTTCACGCTTACCTAGACAATCGGTCACTATCCAGCAAGCAAATAGTTCCTCATTCATTGCTTTTGTGAAATACCATTGAACAAAAGCAATGCAACATGTATATTCCACGACTAAAACATACCGCTTATCACAATGCCCAGCGCGCGTCTCATCCTCCATCGTTACATCGCCCGCGCACAATCCACGGCGTTATCGCAATCGCAACTGATCGACGCACACGTCCCCAGTGGCCCCATCAGTCGTGAGTCGAGCACGTCTCGCCCTGATCTGCGCGCACGAGCAAAATGGTCCCGACAGGGAGGCTGCATTCGGGCCTTTTTTGACGCGATCGAAAGCAACTATACGAATGCGAATAAGAGTACATAAAAAGCAAGACTACGTTTGGTTTGCAAGTGCCGTTGGCCTATCGGATTAGTACCCTGGCCTATCGGAATGTTTTGTGAGGCTGTTTTGTCGGTATTGTTGCTTGGGGGATTTGCGTAGGCGGAGGTCTGCGGTGTGGAAGTTGCCATGCCGCGGATTGGCATTGGGTAGAACAGAGTACAGGGTCACTAAATGCGGGCTCGGGTCCTGGAAGTGGTTGTTGACCGGAGAATAGGATGAATCCTTGCAAGTTCAAGTGCCGCTGCTCGAGTATGGAGTATTGCGAGCCATGGTACGAAAACAACATTTTTAAGCCCTCATTCCCTGAACCCAGAGGTGCTATGCTATTTACCTGGCTTTGTCTGGGCCTGCAATGGAGTGCGCTGAGCTGCAGCCACTGCGCTGACCTTCCTTGAAACGTAGAGCAATCCTTGCCTATAGTGCAAGTACGATTATTGTCGCTAGATTTTGGGTTTGACCACGGCGCGCCTCTCACAGCTTTTCGCGCTATAGTGAGCACACAATGGCAGTTTTGCAGCCATGTCCCGGTTGATAAAGATGTTAGTATAGCACGGCTCGGATTATCTCCGGCGGTGGATGTTTGCTTTTCCTCCTGACGTGCTGCGCACAGGGGTTTAGTGCAGGTGTGAACTTCCGCCGTTATTCCGATGCAACGGCTCTTCAGGGGATATCTGCGGGGTTGGCCAGCCACTCGGTGCAAAGGATGGATGGAAACCCAGCTTGCTTGCGAAGCAGTACTTGAAACAGATCTTGAGAAAATTCTCTAAAATGGACAATGGTCGGCGGCCATAAGTCTATGGGTACGTACCGTGCCGCGCTGCCGTTGAGTAAGTGGATCACTTAGGCAGCTGTCAAACTCGAACTCTGTTCGGATGCGGGATGTGGAGACTTCTCAATTCTTCGGACTGGTCAATGACCAAGTTCGATAGTTTGCTGACGAAGTGTGAGATCTTCGAGGTAGTCCCTGACTTAGACAGGGGATTGAGACAGTTTCTTTTGGGATTCCGACTTCCTCCAACATGCATGCTCACAGCCGAAAGCGTCCCAGTTGCACGCAGGCGAGAGGGGCAGCCGCTGATCGCATAGTTCTCTGCCGTCTCGCGACTGGATCTGCATGTTGCTCATGGAGAGTTCCGATGCTATCTGGGTTCAAGCCTGTATCTCTTGTGAATTGCATCAGCCAACAGTTGATATGTCTCTTTCCACTTTTGGCAAATTTCTCCTCATTTTGACCTCAGATCATCCCATCGCGATGCAAGACGGCCCTATTTCTACGTCCTTGTTTCCAGCCCTACAAATCGCGGATGTTGCTCCACGGAGGCCGTGCCGTGGACCCTGACTCGGATAACATTCTCGCAACCAACAATCCGCCACTACCGCACTTTTCGCATTGTCTACGAGTCAAGTCGCGTAAATTTGCAAGAATTAGGGCCTTGACCAGTGCCTCGGCCCTGGTTCGAGTCGTAAGTTTGCGTTTCAAAGTTTGACGATCTGTTGTGGTCTCCACATGGTCCTCGCCGACGTTCTTCGCGACCCTGGACCTCTTCACTTGCGATCCCAAAAGCGCACTAGTGCATTGCCCCGAAGCTCGCTAGACGGAAATTTCGTCCCAACCTGTACAGGACTGTCGGGTTCCAGCCCAAATCGATACCCAGCGACATGCATCTTTCTGCCGGTTCTTGAAGCGCCTTCTTAGCGGGTCCTTCCCGCGCCTATGCCACGCGACGTCGAATGGCAAACGCCGAGGTCCGCCGGCTTACGCTGGCCATGACGACTCGTAAGACCTTCCTCTGGTTCGGAGCGGCCACTATGGGCGACGGCAACGGGAAGAAGATCAAGCAAACTCTGGTACCGAGGATTTAGCAGAGCGAGAATAGGCGCCAAAATCGCTAGGGAAGCAGCCCAACTTGTAGTTTCTACACATTCACCACATGGCGGAAGCCTCTTCCCCGGAGAGCAACTCACATTGGGATCTTCTCCGCAGCCTCGAGGCTCAACGGTAGGGGCGCACCGATCGGCAATGTCAAGGACTGTACCCTGGCCTCGTTCTCGATGATCGGTGCGTGCACGCTGCCCAACCTTGCCGTTCGAGTCGGTACATGCGCTATTGCGGCAAGGCGTCCAGGTTTCCGTGGATGACCTTGCCCCTGGTGCAAGCACGCCCATGTCGGATCGAGAATGCCAATCGATTCGTATGAGGGGGCGGCCTTCCTTCCTCTTGACTCTCTTTAGCATGCAATGTTTTTGTATATCTCGCCAAAGTCGCCTTGCATTTGACTCAGATCCGGGGTGAACTGTAGTTTGACAGTCGCTATTCTAGCCGCAGGTCAAGATGGGTGACAAAGAAAACCGAGGTCCTGAGTTGCAGGCAGTATGTACTCGCTTCTTGAACGTGTTCACCTTATACACGCTTACAATAACAGGTCGTCTCGACATTCGTTTCGTTGGCGTTCACGGCTACAGTCCTTCGCGTCTATGTCCGCACATGTCTCGTCAAGGCTTTTGGTTGGGACGACGTGTTTATGGTTGCTGCCCTTGTAAGTCGAATTGTTAACGATGGCGATGTCCGGAACAATGCTGATTCCGCAGCTCTCGCATGTCATGTTTGCAACATGTGCCCTCGGCGGCATTCACTATGGAACGGGCAGACACATGACTGATCTGAGCAACGAGGGGATCTTTAATGCCATGAGAGTAAGTCGTGTCAGAATATCACCAAGAGGTCCTAGCTAAAATTCGTCGCAGTACTGGTATCTTTGCTACATCGGCTACTGTATGTATGCTCCTTCTTCTTAGTCAGACATCGCTAACTTGAGATAGGGTACGTTAACTGACTTTACGCTAAACCTCGGCGTACTCGAATCGATGAGATGTACCTCAGTTCTACAGAGCTTTGCTGACTTCGCCCCTGCGGCTTCGCAGTTTGGCCATGATTACCTCGAAGATCTCAATTGGACTATTCCTCCTCCGCGTTACCGTCAAGACCATCCATAAATGGATCATCTATGCTGCCATGGGTGTCAGTTTCCTGACAGGCTTCGTGTTCTTCTTCGTCACGTTGCTGCAATGTTCGCCAATCAGCTATTTCTGGGACAAGTCTGGACCCGGTTCTTGCATCCCAATTGATGTCATCATTGCTCTCACTTTCCTTTACAGCGCTTGTGCAATCATAACGGACTTCACGTTTGCAATCCTTCCCATATTCCTGGTATGGGGCCTGAATATGCCCGTCAAGACGAGAATCTTACTGATCCCCGTCCTTGGAATGGCCTGCATGTATGTCCATTCACTCAGTTGTCATTCCCGACGTCAATTAATGAATATAACACAGAGCAAGCATTGCCGTTACCGTGCGCCTCGGCTATGTCATGGATTTCAAGAACCCTGACTTCCTGTACGCTACCGTCGATGTAGCTATCTGGAGTGACATCGAGCAAGGATTGGCCATCACAGCAGGTAGTCTTGCCACGCTACGGCCGCTCTACCGCCAGGTCGCCGCTCGCATCGGGCTTTCCACCGGCGGCACAGAAGACAAGAACTCGAAACCCAGCGGCATGCGAACACCTCAATGGAGCCCACCCAGTTCGACCCCCCGCAACAAGTTCCCCAGCTTTATGTCGCTCCTACGCTCAGAGAAGGGTACTGTGAGGGACAAAGACGAAGAATACGGGATGGGAGATCTCCAGCCTGTGAGGCTGAGGGATGACTTGGTAGACACGAGTGCGCCTGAAAAGGACAACAACAACAGCAACCTTGAAAAGGGATTCATGAGATGGGAGATACAAGGCGGAAAGACGTCGGACGAAGAACATCGAGCTGGAAAAATAACAATGCACACACAAGTGCACCAAGCATCCGAGAGGCGATAACCGTACTCTGGATAACAAAAGAAATGGGAAACGTATATACGACAAGGGCTGGTAGTCTGTCATTCGTTCATTGATACCCGGTTCTCGGAGCGAAGGCGCATGGTTTGACACAATCAACTGTACAATAACAATTACGCTAATACCATCATTATGCCTCGGTCCTCAGCGCTGTTTCAGTTGCGAGTGCTTGTACTACTTTTAGCGCGAAGATATGCCTCCACCTGAGCATCTGTGGGACCGTCCGCTGGGGGTGCTGATATGCCTATCGCTTGATTCTGGTCCTGCGGCTCTGGATGTTTCGGCCTGAACGCGAGACTGATTGAGCCGGTGCCGGACAGCCTTCTTGAGGCATCCTCAGTGGACAAGCGCTTCGAGATCCGCGATCCGGCCGTTCCGTTCGACCACCTTCTCGCACCACGATCACTGTCCAGAGACCCTTTTCTGGATGCACCACCTGCACCCTTGTTCGCTGGAACCAATTCTCCATGATACGGCTTCTTCGCGCTCTTCACAACCTCGTGATTGATTTTCCAAATGCCACCCGAGGTATCTACTGTGAACGAGCCAGGATCTCTTGTCGACAGCTTTTCAAACACGGGGTCATGCTCCACTCTCTCAAAGAACAAGGATTTCCAATGCTCGCCACGAGCTTCCTCATCTTTGCGCATCTGTCGCTGGCCCTCTTCGATCCTTGACTTGGCATTTGCTGTGCCCTTCATGTCGCCGCCGCGTAATGCAGAAATGACATCTGCCCATGCTTTCCGCGATTCCCAAGGATCTTGCTCTGAGAGGTCGTCAACCTCAATCTTTGCGGAACTCAGGTCGTTGACGTCGAAAGTGTCGATTTCTTGATCCGTCCTCGCGTCATGAAATATCGAAATGCCATTCCACGCTCCTTTGGCAGTGTACAAGATCTCACTTGGCCGGTCCGCGTGGAAGAGTTGTGCCTCAAATCCATTCTTCTGGCCCGATCCGAATAGGCTCTTCCCTTCAAACTTGATATGTGACACATACCCATTCGACGAAATCAGCGAATAGTCGCCCTGAAGCTCCGGGTACGGCGTTCCGCCAAGGATACCCTTGACCTTGATATTCGGCACCGGGATGAGATAGTCTTCATCGTACTTGTCGAGGTGCAAGACCGCATACCCCTTTTGCTTGATGGTCACATTTCCCGAGAAAGTGATTTCTTGCTGAGTGAATCCTTCTGCTCGAACTCCATACTTATCGTTCCAGAGATAGCAAGCTGTCACCGGCGGATGGTGACTGACCTGCTCAGCTACTAGTCGGGTTTCTCCAACTTCTTCATTCCTCCAACCTCCCAAGAACAATTCGCCGAGGAAGGCGTTCAGAGGCTTCTTCACCCCGTCTCCCTCATTCCGACCCGCATATTGCTGGTTCCGTAATGTGCCTATGAAATACTTCAAAACGCTCAACGCACGTTTCTCGGCGTCCTCTTCAGCGGCCTGAGAAATGAATAACGACGGATGGTCGGCCCAGTATTGTGGTATCTCAACGGTGGAGTACTCGGCAAGCACAAATGGTGGTGCTGTGATGTTGGATAAGTCTCCAGAAATCGTCGCTATTGATGCGAGGAATTCCTTCAAGGCAGACCGATTCGACGCAATATCGTTCGACATAATGACTCAATGGCAGCTTACGAGCGTGTCATATTGGATGGTATTGTTGTCCGCAGTTATGGGTCCGAAAGAGTGGCGTCAAGTGATGACGTCGTTGCCGCCAGAAGGCGGCTGTGCCTGGTTGTTGCGTGTTCCACGCGGTTCTGCCGCATGTGAGGCTCAGATCTTGGGACTGTGACTTGCGATCGCGCATGTTGATTCGCGCGCATGATCCGGCGCTTTGGGAAGCGTTTCGTACACCTACTGGTCTGGACATGGTTTGGAGGTGTGTGCGACTAGTCCACAAAAAGACTAGTCTGGAAGGCAAACTTCTGAAGCTTCGGCGGAAGCAGCTTCTCTTTCTGCTATCTATGTTTTGACATTGATAAGTATGATCCACCAGTAGCAGTTTGTACACGTCGCTTGAAAGCAATCATATGGCTTCAATCCGCGTTGTTCCGCAGCAGTAGCTATTCGTGCCAGTGGCGTCTTGCGCAAGGGATGATTGAGGCAGTTGGGCAAGGGAAGATCCTGGGTTGGAAAACAAACCTCCAGGCTCTTCTGGCAATGACACTGGAGCCTATCGGTACTTGTTCGGTAAAGATTGTAAGCGTCTAAGGGCTGCAGAAACTGGAAGCAATCCGGTGGAAATGTCAGACCGCGATTCTAGGCACCGGCTCCAAGGCGAAAACGCAGGAACAAGATTCTCAAATCCACGGCACCGGGTCACCTCCCCCAACTTTCCCGACTGCTATCTCTTGGACAACCCCACAGAGCAGGCCTTGCATCGTCGGTTGGCATTTCGCAGTTAGTATTTGCTTGGCGATCCTTCTAGAGTCGTTCTAGCGGCTCTGTAAGGTGGGGAATTACTGATAACGATGGACATGAGCCTCACGCCCTTCCGGTCAACTTACATAAATCAAGCCACGAGCGTTGTCAACCGCGCTCTTATACGCTCCTTCGGTGCCTTTTGCGGAAGAGCCAAGAATTGATGACGGAAGTGTGCTGACTTGCAGCGTACCTTGGGCCAGATAAGAGATGTTAGAGATAACCATGGCTAAGGGCAGTGCAGTCAAGATGCTGGACGAGAAGAGTATAAAAGGCGCCATGGCAACGGTTCGGAGCCTCACGCTCGGAAGCACTTGCATTTGACGCAGCTTTGACGAAGATGAGGTACTCTACTCCACTCCTCGCCGGTTTCGCGACTTTGGCCACGGCATCTCCAATCGACTTGTCGAGATCAACTCTCCACAAACTTTTCATCAGGCAAGATGTACAGTCTGCGATCAACGCGTCGCTACCCAACGTCACCATTTTCGCAACAGGAGGCACAATCGCATCTCAGGGCACCTCCAACACGCAAACCACAGGGTACTCCGTCGGCCTCGGCGTCCAACAACTCGTCAACGCTGTCCCTGAAATCCTGAACATCTCCAACATCGCAGGCTACCAGATCTCGAATGTTGACTCAGGCAGCATTAATGAGACCATTTCCCTCAAATTGGCCAAGATGATCAACGAAGAACTAGCAAAAGACACCGTCTCAGGAGTCGTCGTAACGCATGGCACAGACACTCTCGAAGAAACAGCCTTCTTCCTCGAAAGCACAGTCAACAGCTCAAAGCCCGTCATTCTTGTTGGTGCCATGCGTCCCGCAACCGCACTATCTGCAGATGGCCCGCTCAATCTCTTTCAAGCTGTCACGCTCGCTGCGTCGCCTGCGGGCCGGAATCGTGGAACAATGGTTGTGCTGAACGATCGTATTGGAAGCGCATTCTACACGACTAAGAACAATGCAAACACGCTTGACACGTTCTTCAGCACGGAAGCGGGCCAGCTCGGAGTGTTTATTAATCAAGTTCCGTTCTTCTTCTACGCACCGTCGGAGCCGGTCGGGCGTGTGCAATTCGATGTCTCCAACGTTACGGATCTAGCACAGGTCGATATCTTGTATTCGCATCAGGACATGGATCCGTATCTATTCAACGCGACTATTGATGGTGGTGCGGACGGTATTGTGTATGCTGGTGTTGGTGCGGGAGGAATGTCGAGAGTAGCGTCTCTGAATGCGGAGAGGGTGTTCAACGCAACTGGTATCCCGATTGTTGCGAGCCATCGTAGCTCGGACGGATTGGTACCAGATGGCGGTGATTATATCATCGCGAGTGGGTTCTATAATCCGCAAAAGGCGAGGATATTGTTGCAACTTGCAATCACGACGGGCTTGGATTATGATGAGATCAAGGAGGCTTTTGCGAAGAGTTATCCGCTGCCATAAGCGGGCAGTCATTTTACGAGGAAATGTATATATGATGAAAAACGGACTAATGATGAACATCACCATGATCCTTCTGTCTGCTTTTCTTCACGCAATATGCGCACTACGGGCTCAGCCTCTCGACCTTCCACTCCTCGCCCTCTTTCGTGTACCTAAACCGATCATGCAACCGACTCGGCCTTCCCTGCCAAAACTCCACCAGTTCCGGCACAACCCTCAATCCACCCCAGAAATCCGGTACAGGGATCTTCTCCTCGCCATCAAACCTCTTCTCCACATCCTCCACCCTCTTCTCCAACTCCTCTCTACCATTCAACACCTTGCTCTGCTCACTCGCCCACGCACCAATCCTGCTTCCGCGGATCCTCGTATCGTAGTAGACCTGACTGTCCTCGTTGGTCAGTCTCTGGACGGTGCCCTCCACGCGGACTTGGCGCTCGAGTTCGCGCCACCAGAACGTGAGTGCTGCATGCGGATTACTGCGCACATCACCCGCCTTGCGACTCGTTGCCCAATTCGAGTAGATTACAAAACCCGTGGCATCCAGTTCTTTCATGTACACCATGCGGGCTGAGACTTTTCCGCTGGGCAGTTCGGCAGTGGAGAATGTCACGGTCTCGGGCTGGTATACTTTTTGCTCTTGTGCATTTTGGAACCAGGCATGGAATTGGTCAAGCGGGGAAGGAAGAAGATCGGAGGCGTTGAGGGCGCCTTTGGTGTATTGTGTTGCGTGGCCGGGATCGGAAGAGTTGGACGTTGGTGCGAAGATGCGCTTTTCGGTCTCCGGTTTGGGATGGAGCATTTTTGAGGTTTGGTGGAAGGTGCGCGGCTTTGAGATTGGAGGAAGGACCGCAGGTTGATAAGTGCGTCGTGATAGAGTCCGTGGGGCCTTTCGAATTAACATTGAAGTCGAGCAGGGGTCATCTGGTGATCGAGAGAATCTGCATGGCGTGATTGGTAAGGTGAGATTATATGCAGAGGCAGGCAAACTGTGAGTCGTCGCGATCCGAGCAAAGTGGGGTGACGTAATATGTTCTAGCGTGACTTTGAGAGGCAAAGCTGCAGATGCAAGGTGGTTTTCCGCAATAGGGGTGCGAGGACTTGCAGTGCATTCAGAAACATGGATTATTGCTCATTATGTTGTAGTGAATGGTTGGGTATTGTGTCCATTACTAAGGTAGAAAAATGTACATGAAATGCCAAGGCGAAGTAACGCCTGCGATTTTCCAAAATTGCGCCGTAAATGATTTTGGTCATGCAGAAGCAATCGAATGCAACACACTACTAAGTATCGTGAAATGCTTTTCGTTCTCCACAATTACTCCTCGTCAGATTCCTCTTCGGCAGTCTAGATTGGTCAGCGATGTGGTTCAAAGATCGTTCGCAGAAGAACTTACGTTGTCGTGGAAGTTGGTGCCATGTGTAGTTTCGTTGATGTACCCCTTCCTGATGACGAAATCACCAAAGTGCTCGCCGTCATTTCGTTCTGTCGCGTATTGTTTGATCAGAGGCTTCATGATGTCCAGAATCTCATCCTCCTTGATCGAGCTTCTGTATAGCTTGTTCAATCGTTGACCGTGGTAACCACCTCCGAGGTACATATTGTATGCACCATAAGCCTTACCCACGAATGCAACTTCTGCGAGCCATGGGCGGGCGCAGCCGTTAGGGCAACCAGTCATTCGCATGACTATGCTTTCTTGCCGGAGACCGTTCTCCTCGAGCGTACCTTCGAGCTTGCTGATGAGCTCAGGCAGGTAACGCTCTGATTCGGCCATAGCAAGACCGCAGGTAGGGAAGGCGACACAGGCAGAGCTGGACAGCCTCATACCAGAAAAGTTCGTGTTGTCAAGCTTCCACTTCTTCAAAAGCTCCTTCATAGACGGCAAGTCCTCATCAGCCACATTGGACAAGACCAAGTGCTGGTTTCCAGTCAACCTGAACTCGCCCTTGTGTGCTTTCGCTACCTCGATCAGACCGGTCTTCATTGGGAAGTCAGCAGTGTCCTCGATGCGGCCGTTCTCGATGAAGAAGGTGAAATGGCTGAGACCATTCTCATCCTTCTGCCATCCGAAGGTGTCGATGTTGCTCTCGAATTTGAACGGCTTGGGATCTGCAAATTTCTGGCCCCACAGCTCCTCCACCTTGCCACGGAAGACATCGATGCCCATGTCATCGATAGTGTACTTGAGGCGGGCATGCTTCCTGTTCTTGCGGTCTCCGTTGTCACGTTGGACAAGCATGATCTTCTCGCACACGATGTGGACTTCCTCCGTGGAGGCGTAGCCGAACATGGTTCCGGTTCTCGGGTACGTCTTCTTGTTGTTGTGTGTCACACCCATGCCACCGCCAGCAAGAACGTTGAAACCTTGAAGGTTGCCATCGGGGCCCTTGATTGCGATAAGACCGATGTCGTGAGCGTAGACATCGGTGTCATTATGGGGTGGGATCGCGATAGTGATCTTGAACTTTCTGGGAAGGTACAGAGGGCCGTACAGAGGCTCGTGATCTTGGTACGCCTCGCCAGCGATCTTGCGCTTCTCTTTAGTTTCATCGTCCTCTAGCCATATCTCGTGGTAGGCATTTGTGGACGGCAAGAGATGATCGCTGATCTTTTGTGAAGCCGCGTGGACCTGTGCGTGGTACTTGGACTGAGTTGGTAGAACACTGCACATGACGTTACGATTCACATCACCGCAAGCGGCAATTGTGGTCATCAATGCCTTGTTGATGGCTTGCATCGCAGGCTTCAGCTTGCCCTTGACAACACCGTGAAACTGAAATGTTTGTCTCGTAGTGAGTTTCATGGTCTCGTTGCCCAGTGTGCTGCTGATTTCGTCCATCTGTAGCCATTGCTTAGGAGTGGCAACTCCACCCGGCAACCTGCACCTAATCATGAAAGAGTAGGCTGGTTCGAGACCTTGGGCCTTGCGTTCGTCGCGAAGATCGCGGTCGTCTTGCATGTAGGTTCCGTGGAATTTGGTGAGTTGCTGGTCGCTCGCAGATATTGCGCCAGTGGACGTATCGGCAAGACCCTCTTCGATAGTGCCTCGGAGAAAGTTCGAAGCAGCCTTCATGTCTTCGTTGGTCAATGGTGCAGGCTCCTCAGGGAGACCCTCCACGTTGTCAACACCAAATTGCTGCCACAGCTTTGGTTCCCACTCGCCGTACGCTGTCTGATACGCATCCGGATCCTGGTCGTCACCAAGACCGCACTCGACAAGAGCCTTGCCGCCAAGAGCGAGCAAGCGAGCATGAAGATCCTTTGCGGGTTTGTTGTAGTAAATTTTGTCTTCCTTGCGTGGCCAGTAGTGGCTGTCGCCGAGACCAAAGACTGCGAAATTGACAGTGGCCAAGTCCAAATCGGTAGAGTCCTTGACAGTCTCCCAGAATGTTCTGCCATTCTGAGGGAATTCTCCCTGACCAGCAACACTGGTGAGCAGAATGACGTTTTGCTCGTTGGCAAGGTCCTCAAGAGGGAAGTCATCCATGGCCATGACCATCGTCTTGAGGCCACGCGCCTTGCCACGGTTGGCTAGACGCTTTGCCAAGTTCTCAGCGTTACCGTTATCGGACGCGAACAAAACAGTCATAGGATCTCCCTGAAGTCCCTCAAGGAGCTTGCTGTAAGCGTCCTTCGCCTTGCGTTTCTGTAGCTGTCTCACTTCGGTGCCATAGGATCCAGAGATATTAGACGAGAATTCGGGATGTCGCTTCATGACCTGCGACATGTAATTGTCGCGAGCAAGGAACTCTTCAAGCTCCTTCTTGATCCTCTCAGAGTCAAGCGTGAAGTTGGGCTCGCCTTTGTCATCGCCACGAGGATCCCATCGGTAGAGTGGCCAGTAGCCTAGGTCTACTGCTTTCTTGGTCTCTTGGAGAACGGCCAAAGGAGAGTCATTCTCCTTCTCGTAGGGAAGGTATGCAAGAACGATCGAGGGGCCTTCAAATTTGTCGGCCTCGATCATAGCCTCCAGGACTTGAGTGTAGGACGAGTATACCGCCACTGAAGCAACGTAGGCGTTGCCAAAGTTCATCGCATAGAGGCCGATATCCTTCTTCCTTCTCTCGGCATCGGCCGCTGCGCGCTCGGAGTAAGGTGTGGAGTCGACAATGAGCATGTTGACGTTCTCGCCGGAGGCAAGTACGTGGTGCACACCAGAGTTACCGAGATCGTAGGCCCAAGCATCAGAGCCAATCAACCAAGGCGACTCCTTGTAGAAGAGCTTCTTCGAAGACAAAAGCTCGGTGGCGATAGGCGAGCCGTCAGTGCTTAGCCGGGAAATGACTTCTGAGGCATATTCGTTGGCCTTGTCGGTGTCCTCTGCGCTGAGTGCCCACTTCGACAGCCACTGCTGTGGAGCAGAAGTGATGAAAGCGTTGCTCTTGGCTGCTGCAGCGGCTTCGTCGACGAAACGCTTGCGATGCTCTCGCCGGGCAACAAGGGAACCGAAGCCGTATTCCGGGCTGGAGGCGATGTCGTTGGAAACACCAGCGTTTTGGGATCCAAGCTGATTGGCGATGTGGAGTTTATCCCCGAAGACCTGGTTGAGAATCTTCATGTAAGCATTCTCCAAAGCGGGTTGCTCAGGCTTCGTACTCTGTGGCTCTGGTCCGTCCATGTTGCCAATCTGAAGGTTCTGCACAGGTGTCTCGCTCGTGAGATTCTGGAAAACACCACGGAGTGCCTGCTGAACAGTTTTCTCGTTGATGTAACCAAGCTGGTAGCCGACGACAATTGGCGAAGCGCCTCCGGTCGACTTGAGCGACATTAACAGATCCAGGAGCAATGGACCCCACTTCGTCGTCTTTCGGCGGACTTGCTCGAGGACAGCAATTCTCTTCAACGACCGGGGCAACAGATGTGCAAGGGAGGCTCCCAGCCATGGTCGATATAGTCTTGCTGTGATAATGCCTGTGTTGGCGTAAGTCTCACCGTCCTCAACTGTGTCCAGCTCAGTGGCGAAAACTCCGGTATCGGCTCCAAACAAGAAGATAGCGGCCTCTTCTTGACCAGTACCAGTGTAGGCGAAGGCATCATAGGCGCGTCCGGTGGCATCCTTGATGGTCGCCCAGATGTTGGTAGCGAAGCGATAGATATCGTCTGACGAGACAGGCTTAGACACGAGAGACTCGACCGTCGTCGCTGATGAAACAGAGGCGCCGCTTGTACTGACATCGCGTTGCGAAGAACCAGACGAGGACTCGGCGCGCTGGCTGGCCCTCTCGGAGGCAGGAAGCGACCGACCAGGCTCAGAGGAGCTCAATGGGGCGGGCGCCGAGGCATTGGTGTTGGTAGCTTGGCTGCGAGCAAATGACAAGCTCGCGCTACGGCCATCGTCTGCGTATAGTGTAGTCTCCTCAGACCTTGTCCTCTGGAAGCTTGCCACAGCATCCAGATCCAAGACGCTGCGAACTAATTCCGCGTCTTCGTAGTCAACCTCCTTCTTGAAGGCATATGCGCCAGAGTCAAAGAAATGGATGACGCCCTTGCCTGACTTGATGGCCAGAGCATGCGACGTCAACGCCAGATCCTGCGCCTCCTGTAGTGTCTCGGACTGGATGAAGGTGAATCCAGACTGTCTGATGGAGGTGATGTCGGAGAAGTCTGGGAATCCCGAGGGCTGCACCGACACGTGGAGAACGACAGGGTACTGGGCGAGCTTGTAGAGGTGCGGTATCGACTTGACGAGGATCGACGATGTGGTAGTCACGCTGGTGAGCTTGCCTGCCCGAATGGGCTGGAAGACTGAGAGCAGCGGATCCGCATTCTGGCGGACTGTAATAACCTGGGAACGAGGTTAGCAACCCAGATGTAGCAGCGACAGCATTCCACCATACCTCAGTCTGTCCCTGCGCAACGATGCTGGTTGCATTGTTCTTCTGCAATGATTGCAGAGCCGCCGAGAACTCCGACTCTGTGGCGAGGGAAGGCACGACCGACACAATCACGTCGGAGGCCAAATGAGCAATTCGGGCCACTGTAAAACAATTCGTTAGCAGTGCTTCGCTGTATTTGCTCCGAGTTTCGGGATCAATGTGTTGGTGGGGGAGCTTGCGGGGACATACCAGCCTCTCCAGCAGTCTTGATGGAAGCCATTGTGACTGCAGATTGATGGCGGAGGACAGTGGAAGAAACAATCTACAGGGACGACAAGACGGTGTAATAACAATTCGGGTCGTCGGCGACCGTCCTCATCATCTCACCGGCAGCGGCAATTGGTTATGGGACAATTTTTCTCAAAGAGACGTGACCATGCCGCGCCGAATTGCGTGATCGATGCTAGTGCATCAGGGTCCGGTGCGCAAGCAGCCCAGTGGCGGCCTGTACAATTGTCATAGACATTAGCGCGCATGTAATCTACCCCGGGCTAGATCACGTAGTCAGCTCGAGACGAGGCTGCAGCTGGTTAAAGCAACCCGATGTTCGCTGCGCTGTGGAGTCGCGCATTGCAGTTGTCGCCGCTGATTGTGTTGCTTCTGAGTGGTCGCCTGAGTGTGTTGCGCTAGGCCGAATCTGTGTAAGCCGAGGTGCCGATATCGATAACACTTCAGGCTTGCGCATCCGCTCGCCGGCTACAGTCAGAGAAGGCAACATGCATAATGCCTTGAAACACTAACCCGCACGACTGCACTTTCGCCCAGAATAGTATTGCGTAGCCGGAGACGATCGCATCTGATGTCGAGGCTGGCACCGCTTCTGCAATGAACTCCGCCACGGGTTTCTCAGAACCCCTCGTTACCGACACCCCGCTGCCGTTCCGCGACCTTTGCGCGCGAATACACGACCGCATAGCCGCCTTCCTGGACGCAAAAGATGTACCGGATAGGGTGAAGAGCGTGCAGGCGCAGACCCGCGATTCGCTAAGCATAATTGAAGAGGCATTGTCGCGATATAGGTGGGTGAAGCCTGGACTACTCGGCATGCTCTCTGCTGACAACGCCCGAGTTTACCGGAACTCTCTTTAGCATACAACGGCGGGAAAGACTGCCTCGTACTCCTCATATTATACCTGTGTGCTCTACATAAACGCGGCCTGACCCCAACATCGAGTCCATCGTCGAGTATAGAAACAGCAGTGCAATGCTGCTATATCCAGGACGCGCACCCTTTTGCTGAAGTGGAGGAATTTGTCGCGAAGAGCATAAAGATCTACTCGTTATCGCTGTTGGAATATGCGAAGCCCATGAAGCTTGCATTTGCGGACTACCTGAAAGACACCCCTTCTGTCAAGGCCATATTGGTAGGGACACGGAGAACGGATCCGCACGGAGAGCATCTGAAGCACTTCGACCCTACCGACTCAGGATGGCCTTCATTCATGCGTGTACATCCGGTTATAGATTGGCACTATGTTGACATTTGGACGTTTATTCGATACCTCAATATCCCATACTGCTCGTTGTACGATATGGGCTACACGTCGCTTGGTGGCACGACAGACACTCACCCGAATCCGGCCCTCGCCCGCCTGCCATCGACACAGAAAATTCCGCAATTGAAGGAAGCGAACGGCGCTGTGAATGGGATATCAAAACCGAAGTTCCGGCCAGCGTACGAACTGGAAGATGATTACGAAGAACGATTGGGTAGAGACAGGTAGTCGGCATGGAGTCGCGCTGTAGATAGAAAGGCTATGTCCAAACAAAACAACATGACATCAGCTCAATCTCTACGCCCTGAATGCGACGTACAAGAGTTGAGCGCATCTTCACAGTCTCCTGGCACTGACTTACCGCTAGCGCATGATGCTTTGATTGCTTCAGGCACTCAAATGGAAACCTTGGACTTAAGGCTTCGCTCCATTTCATGATGATAGCCATATATGACATCTCATCTTCGCGTTCAGTTCTGTATCGATCCATGCATCTTTTCACCTCGGGAGGTAGGAAGGCAGGCTCAAGAAATGACTAGGCCTAATTTGGAATAAGCCGAATCATATCCTCTTCCTTGTCCATGCGTTGCACGCCTGACATGCAGCCACCCACCTTCGAACATGATAACATGGTTTCGGACCCGCGTGTGAGTTGCAATTGCTGTTAGCTGAATGAATCACCATGCCATCGGATGATTCGACAGCTATCGTGGTCAGGAAACCACGCAGGCCCAGCCCAAAGGCTAGGACCGGTTGCGCAACATGCAAGTACGTCGAATAGAACACTCACTTACAATCAGATGCAATATAACTGACGAGGTCTTGGCAGACTTCGACGAGTCAAGTGTGATGAAGAGAAGCCATATTGCAAGAGGTACTGAAGGCCCCTCATCGACACTGGAGCTTCCTCCGCTCACCATTTCAGATGCACCTCCACTGGTCGCAAGTGCAATGGTTACCCTCAAAGCGCCAAGTCATCACACTTTGGTTCATTCGCTTTGAATCCACAACCTTTGATCGTAAATTCTGTTTCTTCCCGACCCGAATTAGGCAACAATGTCGACTACTTGGAATTCTATCATCATCGCGCTGCTACAACGCTATCGACTAGATTCGACAAGGAATTCTGGACTCGCACGCCTCTTCAGATGGCACAATCAGAGCTCTGTGTTCGACACGCTTTGTTGGCATTGAGCTATCTCAACAAAAGCGAGTCGGGAACATTGAAGGATGCTCGCTCAAGCCTCATAAACGTTGTTAAACATAAGACCCTGTTGATACATTACAACAAAGCGGTCAATCTTCTCGTGACAAGAATGTCGCATCCGTCGTTCTCGCTTGAGGTCGGACTGGTATGCTGCCTGCTTTTCATCGCTATCGAACTTATGCGTGGCAATCACGACACAACCATGTCGCATTTCCGAAGTGGTCTTGATATAATCTCTACATACAGGAAGCGGCAAAAACTAGAGGCGAACTCTGGGAAAGACATCATCGAAGAGACTCTCATCCCAATGTTTACTCGCATGATGACAAATGGGGTCATGTACGGCCTAGAAACGGAGCGAATTGCCTTCACCAATCATTATCCATTCGGAACGAATGATTGTAAATTTGATTCGGTCTGGGAAGCCGAATCTTCACTGTGCAACATCCGAAACATGGCTCTTATTTTGATCCGCAACCTAGGAACGAAGGTCGTGCAACAAATGCCACACACAGCGGAAGAGCTCCAGGCTCAGCAAGACTGCCTAGAACATCATCATACATGGCTTCGCGCACTCAAAAAGCTCGAAGCGGAATCCAAGTTATGCGAAGAAGACATTGCCACCATCCATTCGCTCAAAGCCCAACACTATTGCATCTACATTTTCGCCGCCACGGCCATTCTCACGCACCAAACACAATTCGATGCCTACCTCGACCTCTTCAAACGTATTGTCCACCACACTAGAGTATTCCTCGACTCGAAAGACCCCAGTCCGCACAACACACCCGGCGCAAACTTCACTTTCGATCTTGGCATCATCCCCGGCCTCTACATGACCGCCTGCCGCTGCCGCTGCCCGACCACCCGTCGCGAAGCCCTTGCACTCCTCGAGCGAAATCTACCCCGTGAAGGACTCTGGGACGCGCAACAACATGCCCTGGTTGCTAGACGTGTTATTAAGCTTGAGGAAAGCAACGTTGATCCCACCACCGGATGGCCAGTAGAAACTGCGAGGATATGGAGCACACAAATCCACGGAGACATGGACGGCAACGGTAAATTTCCTGTCTTCATTGCCATTGGACAGTGGGGCGAGGGAAGGGGTGCGCCGCCGTTGCCTGAGGGAATGAGGATTGATAGTCATCCCAATGGGAGGATTTGGAGGGAGTGGTTTGTGCTGTGAATCGGATCTTGGATAGAAATGCGAGAATTCATGGTACGGAATCTACAGTGTACTCTTTGAGTCTGCTCCTCATCTTCTCCGCAACATGCCCATGATCACTTCATCCATATTTCATGCACCAGATCCACCAGACGCTCCGTCGGGTACTTCGCGCTTCTGGGACCATTGTCCTGTGAAGATATCAGCTGACACAAACTTTTCACAAAGCGCGAAATTTCCCTACCAGTTCGAAATCCCTTTGGCATCCTCGTCTCCAGCACATCATACACGTAATCGAAGAGCGGTGGCGCGAAAATGGTAAATGCCACAACTTGGCCGAATGACCAATGCTTCCGATCCACCATGCGCAAGGACGTCGAGACGGACAACAGCGAGAGTTGCATACCTATCCCAGCTAGGAAGCCCATGGTACCGATGATGTAGACGAGATATCTCCACGGACGGGTTTTGGACTCCGATAACATTTGCTCGAATTTTCCTGAAGGGTTTCCATTTGTTCCATGTTTGGAGGTGATTCGTTCGGCGTCGCTGTCTGCTCCCGCAACTGCTGTCTTTTGCGGATCGGTCTCTGAGTCTCCAAGAAACGCTGCCGACTCTTCACCTCCAGTTGCTGGCATCACTTCATCCTGCGACACCAGATTCTTCGGACGGAACCATTTCCTCCGTCTCAACACCAACGAAACTAGTAGATATGCCGTCGAGAACGCCCAAATAATCGGCGTCAGGAACGTCAGCTTGTTCGAAGCAGAGACTGTCTTGTTCGTGTCTGACATGAACCCGTTCGGACACGCCGCAAGTCCTGAGTACCCACCACACTGCGGAATCGCGCTTAGTTTGTACACGAATTGTTGGTATGCGAAGGCTTTTCTGTCGTCCTTTTTTATCTGGCTGTTGATAGGGATGATGTGCGAGTACAAG
The DNA here is from genome assembly GCA_001748405.1 of Paraphoma sp. B47-9. NCBI lineage: Eukaryota > Fungi > Ascomycota > Dothideomycetes > Pleosporales > Phaeosphaeriaceae > Paraphoma > Paraphoma sp. B47-9. Next base: position 109,970 of record BCLK01000191.1, read on the forward strand.
ATCCAATAAATCAGCGATGAGAGGATCCAGCATGCGACTGTAAGTATCGCAAGGTCGAGAGAAGCTTTGTTGACGGCGAGCAGCAGGACGAATGTCATGACTACAGGCAGGATCCCGTTTGTGGCCAATGGAATGAGTAAAAAGGTGACCAGCATGTCGGTGTCAAAGATGCCGTAGGTGAGCGAAGCCACTTGGATCGTGCCACTGAGGTAGCACTGTGTCTTGTGAAATTGTACGATGGCATCTTCGAAGAGATCTTGCTGTGGTGTGGGAGTCCGCTGTGGGACTTCCTCAGCGTTGCGCTTCGCTCGGATGGTGTCTTTGTGTCCGTTGCGCATGCGAAATCCCGCGTACCCAAGCCACAGGATTACGACGAGCATGCATTGCATGATGTATGAAGCAAAGACCTGATGTATTCAGGTCAGTCCATAAGATTTCGAGTCTGCAATAAGGTATTGTACGCACCCCGATGCCTACAACGTCGGCATCCGCATACGGCAAGGACGAATGGCCGCCCGTGCAAAGAGAATGGAGACACTGGTTGAGACCGGTCATATTAGGTGTCGTGGTATTGATCAGCAAATTCACGCTTGAGCATTGTCGGTAGCAGATGTTGCTGTCTCGTGCTCTCTGGCAAGTTACCGTCAGACACTCTGTTACAGTAGCCGTGACATTCTTCAAGGCCTCGATATTGTCACCTTCTGGTATATATTGCGAGACCTTGCTCGATATATTAGGTTCAAGAATGCGTTGTGAGAGATAGTGAGCCAAGTTTGGCACATTGGCGCACGTTGAGTATCGTCGCATCGGTCCGGCTCCATTTCCTTCCGTTGGGTCTTCCTGCACTAAGGACGAGAATATGAGTTTTTTATCCTGACTTCAGTAGAGGTCAGTATGCGCAATTTCACACGTCTTGGCAGAATCATATACCAGTCTTGAAGGCAATTACCATTGCGACACCCTTCTGTGAAGGTCTTCTTGTTAGGGTTGTTGAAGTTCGCTAGACATATTGGGGCATTCTGTCTGTCAGGATAACAGCAATTTGGCTGACTGTTAGTATTTCCGATATGGTCACAGAAGATCGGGTCCATCGCCATAGGACTAAATGCATAGTGCTGAAGCAAGGTCATGCAAGGTGGAATGCTTCGTTAAATACACTCTTGGAAGGCTTACAATGGCTGTCTACGCAGTATGTGGCTTTGTTACGTCATCAGGCATGTTCTGCCTGCAGTCTGGTGTTACAGTTGGGGGCCAGCAAGAGCGATTGGATGCATGTGGCGGGATCTTGCGAAGTGGCGTGCAGCAAGCTAAAGCGATCACCACTGAGCTGCAGGACATCTACGATCAATCATTCAGCTCTTTAAGCCAAATTTTGCAATCGAAACAGCCGAACAATATATCGCGATAGATAAAAAAAAAGACGAGGTAAAAAGACGGTCGAACTTCTGCGTGAACCGTGTCGAGACCTTGCGACGCACACACACGCCTCCGCCTGGCAATAACCTAGGTACCTCTACAATGCGAACGATAAGCTGGGGCCACGTGCAATCCGGATATTCCCGTGTGCGAGAGCCGATTAAGCTTCCGTATTCACAACTCAGCGACAATGCACTTCTTCATCTCGCAGTCTATACGCAGACTGATCAAGGTAGAACCATTTTAATTCCAATCCTGTTGTTCACAGGCTCGCCTTTTGATTCTAGGCATGCCTAATCTCACTGTAGCTCCATTGTGTCAACCCACATGCCTGGTAAATCGAGTCGCGTGCGTGGTGTATTGCACCTTGATATGTCCCATGGGATAAGCCCGAAGTATCTCGCGTGCGCGTGGGATTTAGGTGCAAAGTCTATGATGTACTGACAAACTTCAAGCTACCACGTGTGTGATGTAAACAGAGCTTGACTAATACATGAAGATGTCCGCACCGCACACTTGTGATGGGGGTTTTGCGTTCAGGCCGTCTCATTGGGGTGCTCACGGCCCAGACTTGCAGGCGATTGGGCGCCATCCGCTTCTTCAGACTACGCCAGGTTGACAAAGGCCGTCTGTACCTAAGAAGAAAACCGGCCTTAAATTGGAATGAAGTCCTAAATTCACATTTTCTAGTCCTTCGCGACTGCTTGTTCCTCATCCTGTCTTTTGAACGTCTTTCTCATAGCTAACTTGTGCGGATAACCTGGTCCTTGATCCGCATTATCTTTCTGCATGTTTGCTAACTTCGCCTTCTTCGCCTTTCGTGTCTTACGCCGTTCAAGCCAGAGAATAGCATACTCCCACAAATCGACCAACAACCTCCATGGTCGCGCACCGTATATCAAACCAAGTGCAACTACTGCGCAACACGGTGGCCCAATAGCCCACAACTTCCAGAATTGCGCAGTTCCAGGCAAGTAGTCGTCGCCCATGCTAAAGATGCTGGCTACTAAGGTGAGAGGGAACACTATGGAGGCGAACAGGCTGAGACGAAGGCCGGACTCGCCATCTTGTATGCCTCTGAACGCTGCGCGGAGGTTGGCTAGGTCGTTCGAGACTGAGTTTAAAGCTTCTGCGCGATCGCGGAGAGGCTGCATGCGCGTATGGATCGTGAGAAAGTCTTTCTGCGCGCCTTTGAGCGCAAAGGACGCGGTCTCGTCAACCGCTTCGGAGCCTAGTTGGACGCCCAATCGTTCCAGGTTCAGTATCATAGCGCGCCAAAAATGATTCAAGTGGCGGCGCATATAGTTGATGTCCTTCGCAATTTGATTGATCTTGATCAAGTCAGCTTTCCACTTCTGCCTGCTAAGGCTGCCGTCGATGTGCGCCTGGTAATCGTCGGAGAACCATTCCGCTTTGGCGATGGTGGTATTCATCATCTCGAGCTGGTTAATCCAGTGTTGTGCGACATGTTTGAGCAGGTAGTATGCTGCATTTGATGACTTGTCATGTGTTTGCTTGATGAGATCTGGACTGGCGAGTTTGGTCCAGTAGAACACCATGTCGTCCAAGGGGCTGCCGCGATTTCTTCGCTCTTGGAAGACCTTGATGTTTGCTTCTTGCGCTCGGATAGGGAAATGAGAGAACATTAATGGCGCCAAGGTCCAGCAGCCGTTGTGGTAGGGCCAGCTCTTGTGCTGAGTTGCTGCGAGCTCTTGATGTTTCCCATAGTCTTGTGATTTCCAGAGTGACGCTCGATTTGGATACTCTCTTGGAATCTTCAGAATTTGGCAGTCTTCCAGGCTGGCGACTGCAGCTGCATTGAGTACGTGTCCATCGGGTGTGGTGAGATTTGTTGTGTCTTTCGTGGACGCTTGAGGCCCATTTCGTGCCGCGGCAAAGGCCGGGTCGACCAAGATGACAGCTGCATTGAGATGGGTGAGTGATGAAAGGTATCTGAGCATCAAGGTCACTTACCATCCCATCCTTGAGAATCTATCCCCACCTTCTGCGCTGCATTCTGTGAGGTCCAAAACGAAGCACATCGCCTCACAAAAGCATGCCTTCTATCGGGCCTTCCTGCCGAAGGTACGTCAATGTCTCTCCATCTCTCATAGCGGCGCCGATTGATTGCAAAGGATGTCTGCATACTCAGAACATCGATCGACTTGGGGTCGAACAAAGTGCGAAGCTCGTAGTAGCGCAAGGTAAACGACTGTTCAGGAATCGACATGGATGGGAGACCCCTATGTGGAATGGACCAAGAATCTGTAAAGTTCCATGTATTCATCTGTTCGCTAAACACCAGAGGATCTACGCCGAGATGGTGGCCTAATGCATCCACGTAGTCCGGTTCCATGTCTTCGAGTATGAAAAGACGCCGAATGCCGTTTTCGCGACTACTCATGGCAGGGTGATTCTCCAGATAGATCCTCAGGTCGGCCGGGTCCTTGAACCCACTCTCACCAACAGCAGAGACTTTGTCATCGTCAAAAACCAAGCAGTAACAACGTCCAGGTCCTAGTGCTCGCGTTTCGCGATAATGCGATCTGACAGCCTTGCGACCAGGTTCCGTCTCATTAGCGAGCTTTTCGAGGAACGATGTCAACGCCGGAAACGCATCATCGAGTGTTTCAAGACATTGCAGGTAGGGCTTCTCATCGAAAGGCGCGCGGGACGCAGAAAGTGGCATGTTTGTGTGTTACTCGACCGCGATGAGAGTAATGTCGTTCCAACCTGGTGTTGAGTTATTTCAGGCCTCCCGTGGGTGACTGGGGGCGAATAAATAACACGGACATTGAGCCTTGACCGGAAGCTGACCTCCAAGCTGGACCACAGATGCTAGCGCAAACTTCAGCCTCCAATTGCACAACAGGCCACCAATAGCGTAGTGCGCACCGCGAATTCACCTCAGGCAGGCCTCGCCCTGCGGAAATGAACCGATCGGGACATCTTAACACCAGCCTAACAATTAGTGAGGTCCTCTACGCAGCATTTCCTCCGCAGACTTTCGGACCAATCTTTCCTTCCTCGTCATGTTAAACTTATGCAGTGTCTACTAGTGTGAGATTCTTTGAGATTGGCGCCGTACGTTTCGCGTACCCAGGCGTTCACTACTTGAGGACCCACTTGCAACTATCCAACTCTGTTTGTTCTATCTCGTTTACTCCCTACAAAACCCATTCAAGGATAATACTATCCCACAATATGCCTCTCCAAAGCGTGTACCTGTCGGTTTTGAAGCTCAGCACGTTCTTTCCATCCTTCAAATCCTGCGCAGAAACCTCATACTGCAAGAACCGCCACTCCCCACTGGTCGTCCCACTTCGATACAGCGCTGGATCACTCGTCAAAGTGTCCTTACTGATCGTTCCAAGTGTCTTGTTGCCGTTGAGATAGATCGTCAAACTCGTGCTCTGGCTGTACCCAGCTAGACTAACAGACAATAGTGCTGTAGCAGTGGGAGAAGGCGCCGAAGCGTTGAACACGACATCCCAGCTTCCGAGTTTAGAGCTCGCGTAGTACCAGTCCGCATCCCTACTGGTACCTACGGTGAATGTGAGATTCTCAGGGCTCTTCTCGGTCAGGCCGTGGACGTGCGGTCCTGAGTTGCTGAAACCTGTTGCTTTCTTGTCGAACGCACCGATTTGAAATATCTTTTGATGATTCTTTGGGACCGTCCAGGTCAATTTGCGCAAATCAGTCCTCTTTCCTGCGGCGACGGTGATGGGCGAAGATGTGAAGTTAGTGTATACATCCCCAATTACACCACCGTTCGAGGCAGCAATCAAACCATAGGAACCAGAGCGCACATCATAAATAGTGAAGGAGCCACTGGCGTCGGCAAATGTAGTGTAGTAATACCCCGATCCTTGGACAAGTGGGCGGATGGAAGTATCTGTGTCACCCAAAAAGATCGCGGCGCCGGCCGCAGGCCGTCCGTCGGAGAGAGTCAACTTGCCTTTGAGGGAGCCGCGAGAGTGGTACGAGGTATCCTTGAGGAAGTCGTAGGGAAACTTGGCGCGCTCATGGGCGGCACGACTCTTAGCGTCCGATACTGATCCATCGTTCTAGACTTGGTCAGAGCACTGCCACGGGGATGCAATAAGCATATACATACGAGATACCAAAGCCACGGCCCCCAAATCTTACCAACGGGCTGATGCGTCTTGACACCAACTCGGAAATGTGATGTATCTTGGACAACATTGAGCTGTACAGCGTCGCCGGTTGCTGACTCGCGGTGTACCTGAATTTGTTAATCCCTTGAGGTGCGAGGCGCAGTATGGCTTCCCTGGTTTACTTACTGTCAAAGTCTGACTCAGATGGTTTCCTGGCTGATATTCATTCGTCGGATGAATATACCAGCTTCCGCTCCGGTTTCCATACACGCCTACCACATCCCGCTCCCGAACATAATTCGCAAAGTCATACTTCGTCACGTAACTTCCGTCAGGAAATTGAAACGTCTCGTCCTGGATCTCTGGTGCATTGGCATAGAGCGAAAAGTCCGGCAATTTTTCGTTCTTGTTGGTGTTGTAGCCGTGCGTGAACCGGTCTGGATCGAGACGCCAAAGAGTTCGGAAGATCGAGATGTCAGGCAGCGCTTTGTTGACGAAGTACTGGTATGCGCCGGCGAGGTTAGGGTATATTACCCAGTGTAAGTCTCCCAAAGAAGAGGAGAACGCGACGTCAATATAGGAAGACGTGTTGGATATGATAGTTGCTGACGTAAACTTGAGGTTTGCCTCGCCATCTACAACTCTTTTTAGAACCGTGTCGCTCGTTTAGATCCGCTATGAGCATACCATAGCCAGCGTAGTGACCTTGCGCTTTACCCACTGCGTCCGTCCCCTGATATTGAAGGTTGGTGGCATATGTCAAGCCCTGCGTCAAATTCCAAAGATCATTGCCTATGATCCATTGGGTGGAGCTAACTTGCTGCAAGAACGGACCTTTGGCGAATGCAGCCTTTGTCGAAGCGAGCACCGCAAGAAGTGAGGTGGTACGCATCGTGTCGCCGTGTCGGATCCTTGTTTGATAGCGGAGCAGACATTATGCGTTCGTGAGCGCACTTATGTCTCCCGTGTGTGCGAGCACGCAATAGGGTCTCAAAAGAACGAGCTTCCTGTCATATCGGAGATGAGTGCATGTGTAGCAACCGTCCGTAAAAGTGGAGTAAAGCTTAATCGAAAGAAGAGATCGCTACAGACTGTTATGCCGGACCGTTCTTGCGAATCTCTAGTAGTGTGGGCCTTGATAAGATCCGCGCTATGCCGTGGGGTGTTCATGTTGCGCCGTCACCGGAAGAATTATGTCGTGATGGGTCATATACCCCGAAAACAGACGAGGGTTTGCAACAGCAGCCCCAAGATCGCGGCCATGAAGCCCGTTGGCATACAATACAATATGAATCAGTATGCATTAATCGCAAGGCGTCGCAGTGCTTTGATAAAGTGAATGGCAGGCCTTCTGGTGTCGCTGCTGTCGACAAAATTACACCGGACGTGACAGGGGCCGAAGCTTGCAAAAGGAGCTCCACGCTAGCCATATTAGTCCGCTTCAACGAGACCGCTCATTTCGGCCAGTATTTTTGGTTATCTAAATACAAATATCTCGCATGCGACCTAGTGCCCATATCCGGACGGTAGAGCCTTTCTCATGTTCCGTTGACCACATAAAGTCTCCGCACGAATTCCTGCCACGTTGGACAATCAGAATGATTCCATTAGATATATTTCGATCGACAATCGCTGACCAGGCTTGTAAAGTAATCATTGCATCAGTTCATGATGCGTCACAATTCCTCAATCAACCATACATTCATTTAAGCTTCCTTTTGGCATCTGGGTATAATAAAAATCCTTTCGGTAACCACGCTCGTAACTTCTTTTCTCTCCTCCATCTATCTCGCTCACAACCCAACGTAATAACCAGGAGTCTTTGTGTCATCAGGAATGAGCGCCAACTACACCAACACGAAGAGCTCAACCATGGGCTCGCTGCTGTGCGTGTTCGCTATTGGTACCAACCGACAAAATCTGTACATGCCGCACCGCAACAGCATGTAGGCAACTCTCTTGGTCTCGTTGTACTGAACGTTCGCTGATCATACGCATGAAGACTGCGCTAGAATTGTGATCATTCTTAAAAGCGTTGAAAGGAGAAACGTGACAAAAAGACCTCAAGAGGTAGCAGTAAGCCTTATATAGGCTCTCGTTGCCAATGTGGGTG
>BCLK01000193.1:0-238710 GCA_001748405.1 Paraphoma sp. B47-9
CACCGTGTAATTTGAGCTGAGGGCGTCCACGCCTACATTTTAAGTGATGCTTGAAAGGTACTGAAGCCTTCCAAGCCGCATTATCAATTTTTAACTAAAACTCTGCGTCAACCTCCAGGCTTCCGCCGCATCCTCAGGGCTGACATGGAAGTAGCGGGCGATAAATAGCTTCATGTATACGTCCTGCTTCTCATAAAATTAGTAACAGCCTTTTCTTCTCACATTCGCGGTGCGAGAAGTATTGGAGGCACACAGCAAGAGGAGCAAGTAATTGAAAGAGCATTATCGCATTACTCATTAAGGATCGACTTCAGTAAGCTCTCGCAGGCCCTTAGCGATCGTCGTATGTACACAAATATATCGGCCGTAAACCATACACATCGGAATCATAGCAGTGAAAAGAAGCGCCTGACCTCTTGGTCAGTGGCGCGCGTGACAGCCATTGTCTCTCGAGTAGGCGAGTCGCGCAGACCCAGATATACATTTCCAAAATTAGCTCCACTGGAATACCGTGTTACCGTGTATTGCAAGTAACTTAGTAAGCCTTGCCTGAGACAACAATCTTGCCGTGCTCGCACTTGAGCGTGATCTCCTCGCCGAAGGTGTAGTAGCCGTACTTGTTGTCGTCCTTCTTTGGCTCTTCTTTCGGCTTTGGCTCGGGCTTGTAATCTGGCTTCGGCTCAGGCTTGTGTTCGGGTTTCGGTTCCGGCTTGTGCTCTGGCTTTGGTTCTGGCTTGTGCTCGGGCTTTGGCTCAGGCTTTGGCTCTGGCTTAGGTTTGTGTTCGTCCTTTGGCTTCTCTGGCTTGTGTTCGGGTTTGGGTTCAGGCTTGTGCTCATTCTTTGGCTTCTCTGGCTTGTGTTCGGGTTTGGGTTCAGGCTTGTGCTCATCCTTTGGCTTCTCTGGCTTGTGCTCATCTTTTGGCTTCTCTGGCTTGTGCTCGTCCTTGGGCTTCTCTGGCTTATGTTCGTCTTTAGGCTTCTCCGGTTTGTGTTCATCCTTCGGCTTCTCAGGCTTATGCTCATCCTTTGGCTTTTCGGGCTTGTGCTCATCCTTTGGCTTCTCTGGCTTGTGCTCGTCTTTCGGCTTCTCTGGCCTGTGCTCGTCTTTTGGTTTTTCGGGCTTATGCTCGTCCTTAGGCTTCTCGGGCTTGTGGTCGTCTTCCTTGGGCTTCTCGGGCTTGTGCTCATCCTTGGGCTTCTCAGGTTTATGCTCATCTTTTGGCTTTTCAGGCTTGTGGTCGTCTTCCTTCGGCTTTTCCGGCTTATGCTCATCTTTCGGCTTCTCGGGTTTGTGTTCGTCCTTAGGCTTTTCGGGCTTGTGTTCGTCCTCTTTCGGTTTCTCAGGCTTGTCTTCGTCTTTTGGCTTCTCAGGCTTGTGCTCATCCTTTGGCTTTTCGGGTTTGTGCTCTTCCTTGGGCTTCTCAGGCTTGTCTACGAAAGTGTAAGTGCTGTGCTCATGTCTCGACTAGGTCTGAGCAAGCTTACGCTGTGGTGGTTCGCAGACCTTCTTGGGATCATACTTGTCGCGGTATTCGCAGCATTTCTTGTAGTCGTCCTCCGCCTTCTTCAGGTCATCAGAACGTCCTACGATGGGCTTTGCAGCAACCGTGGCCGCGAGGATTGCGACCAAAGCCGCTTGAGTGAACCTCATGGTGGTGTGTGGTGATTGTGGGTGGAGCGAAAGAACAGTGAAACGATAGTATAAAAGCGATTGGTAGAAGACTGTTCAGAGGATGAGGTGATCGAGTCTGACGAGGAGCTGATGCCTTGATTGAGAGGTGAATCTTCCACCCTTTATACGTCGAAGACGCTCTTTGATCTTCTGTCCCAATCCGGATAGAAGATGATATCCCAGAGAGACATCTGCGCACTTACGTCGAGGAGTATCGATTCTCCACACTGAATCAGGCCTAGAGGTCTTGGTCGCCAGCCGTAAGAACCATGTTGGAGCTGCAAGTGGCGCGTAAGGATAGCCCGCTGCCTCCGAAAAGGATGTGATCACAACCAACGTCACGACATCGTGGTGTTTGCTGTGAGCTGATGCCGTATGTTGCTGTTGGCAGGCGCATGCAGGAAATATTGCCTAGACATTTTCCAGGACGCGGACACGGCTCCGTCTGCTCGAAGGATGCTGCTGAGAGGTTTGGTACCGGAACCGCGCCCTCCCGCTGTCTACTGAAGCACCAACGGTCGTTGCGGCGCTCTTGGCTGTAGCTCTCTATCAATGTCGAGTGTTGCGAGCCATCACGATCGAGGTGGTGGATCCCAGGTGGGCGTATTGACCAAGACGCTTAACAGAACTCAAAGAAAGGCGCCGAAGATGCCGTTGCGTCAAGAGTGAGATGGTCCAAAATCGTGAGACGCTGAGAGGTCGAGTGCGAACGACCCCAGACGCGATGTTGACGCGACGCGGGGAAGCGCCTTGGCAGGTGAGCCGTCCGCCCCGGAAAAGTGTGACACATGGAAACCCCCCGTACCTCTTTCCCCATGGCGGCGGGAGTACGCTGGCAAGGCTTGATTTGCTGTTCTGGAATACGCCAACGACGAGCTGCAGCAGCACTATCGATAAGGCTTAATCTTCCGACTATAAGGCTGGGCACGTGAGCATGACGTTCACCTGTCAGTGCGGTAATGGCATACCACAGACAGGTTGGGGGCCATCGCTACATCAAACGCGGTGTTTTGCCCCTTTAGATACTCAGAGTGCATTGCAGCCCGCAGCTTTCCAAAATGCGAACAGCTTTAAAGTAAACATGAGCATTGGGCGGGAACCTGATCGTCCAGTCTTCGCCAGAGACTGTCCTTGGCAGGCCAGGCAAGGCCGAACAGGGACTTAGATCAATCCAGAATCGGCTTGTCTTGTGCCGATGATCCAAATATAACCCCTGTGTATGACGATCTTTTTAAAGGCAGTGTGGCATGATTGGTCAATAGACATAATGCGCAGGAAGTATCAGACAGCGGTAAGAATCTCGCCCTCACTTCTGCCTCGAAGCGCATGGCAGTGGGGATTGAGTAAGATGCGGGGCATATCACGATCAACTCTGGTCCAAGAAGGATGCTCATCCGTCCCGCGGATCGAAACTCTGTGATGCAAGACCGAGTGGATCACTTCACGACAGCGCTTGATATTTCGTTAGAGCTTTGGGCTGTAAACTTGTGTGGTAGAAGTGCTAGATCTTGGCACCTGAATGATCGGGGTATGTCCGCATTGCGTATGCCGTAGTTTTCCAAATGGGGCAAACTAAATGTCGGGCAACGTGCGACAGCATGAAAAGAGCTACTTCGCGCGCGCAATCGATTGAATTGGGAGTGTAGCTGTCGTAGAACAGACACTTCGGTGTTGGATCCGGTCTCCCGGGTAGCGTATTTGCTCGGCAAGGCTTCTTGTTGCCAAGATGTGGAAACTGATGATCGCTGTGAGTCGGCAGCTAGGGTCGTGGGTAACTTTCATCGCTCCTGGGCAAATCCTGGTGATGTCAAGGACGGCATGCATGTTGCACCACGCGGAATGCTCCACGTACGTGCTTCCCCTCAAATGAACCAGCTGAAGTGCAAGCCAGCCACATTTTATGTGGATGACTGCGGCGTGAGATCGACAGTGATGGTAATGTAAGCTCATAGAGACTGGAGACCTCCCTGGTGTGATACTTCGCCAGTTTGACGCGGTCAGTAGCAAGTTCTTGGGGTCAAGACGATAGCCTCTCGAGTTTCGCACGTCTTGGGCCGACTCAAGCACGAGCATGTCGGTCAGTGGAGCGCGAGTGTTGGCTCAGGAGTAAGGAGGCTCGATGGCATTCTACTCAATGATGTGTGCCGAGCTCATAGCACCACTGAATACGAGGCTCGTAGTTTGATATCCCCACTATTCAAGGCACAAGTGCGCTGACGCAGGCTGACTGGAGTATGCTCCCCTGTGGTGGGTAGCAGGAGCTCATGGATTCTTCGTCATATCGTGATTCTCGCACTTCACTAACGACGCATGTCTCGATCTGGTTTCGCCTCGAGGCCCAGCTTCGTCTGGATGCATCGGCAACGTGGACAAGATCTCGGCCATCCTGACGGCGCCTTGCCCTTCCTCAACCATTCTTTCCTGGAGAATCCCGAGGTCTCGTCGACTGCTCGCCCCGGATAGAGGTTGCCGATGACATCAACTGTCATTATCGTTCGTGCTGCTATACGAAGTCAATCCCCTCTCTTTTACAAGGTCCCATAATCGCAGACTCGTCCTCTCAATGCTAGCGCCTGATATAAAGCTAGACCACGCACCATTACAAATGCCACCATATTTGGTAATATGTTCAGATGGCGATGCGCTGAGTACCCACCTCGGCATGGTTCGCTTCTGCCTTCCTCTTCGTTATCATTCAGACAAGAGAACGCACCTTCATCGTCAGCCGATCGACTCCTAGTTCACTCCACATGGAGAATGTGCCACTTGATGGTCTCTTTAATATCCAGGCGAAGACGGCGTGCTACCGATCGGGGTGAATCGTGTGTTGCTTGAGTTTCTCTGGGTTAGCGTAAAAGGTCCCAGCTCTTTTACTCCGTCTCCTGTCGAACATTTTCTGTTTCCGCATTCAAGAATGGCGCGTCCACGTCTCCTTCGCGCTCCTCTCAGTCGATCGTGCTAGTTTCGCGTTGCAATTTGCTCCTCTTGCGATGCTAATGCTGTCCTGTCACGGTAGTCCGTAGGGAACATGGGTAATGGCCTTCTAGTACCTACCGATGTGACGAGCTACCGTCCTTTTAGTATCTCCACGTCCACTTGTGACGCGCGTCTCAACGCGGCCGTACGGCGACGCGATATGCAGGGCATCTGCACATGTCGAGACGGAAGTTGGGATAATGTCGTGGAGAGCCGACATCACATCATGATGCCTGGTTACACGCACGTGATTGATGCGAGTATTGTCAAAGATGGCTGGTGAATTGACTGTTTCGGGCGATCCCGATCAGGAAAGCGTCACGCGACGCGCTCGATTTGGCATTTAAGCATGACGTAGCATGACAGGTCCGTGCCGCAGCTTAAACAACACCGCCCCGCCTCATCATCAAAACCAAGGCAGCAGCCATCAACACTACAACACTCTCACCGACTCTCGCAGCAATATCCACAACTTCTACTCATCCAAAGAGACAAAATACATACCGCCAATATGTTCAACCTCGTGCTCTCCGCTGTCTTGCAGCTCTCCTTCTTCATGCTTGCTGAGGCGGCACCCATTAGCGCTCAGTCTGCAAAGCCGTGGCAAGCGGGTACTGGTGGCGGTATCGTTGGATTCATCGTCTTGGTTCTTGACATCATCGCGTGGAGTATGTCATCTTTCATTGCTGCTGAAGCAGCTGTTCAGCGCAATTGGTATCATGGAGCTTATGCTGACGTGTTTGTGCCACAGTTGAGATCTTCAAGTCAAACCGCCCCGTCCCCAACAAAGTCCTCTGGGCTCTAGTCGTCTTCCTCTTCCCCGTCGTCGGCATGCTCATCTACTACCTCTTCTCCAACCGCCAGGCCCACAACACCTACGAGCCCATCCCCGCGTAAATGCCACAACACGGTCACGCGCGAGCGACTGCCCTGGAAAGTGGCTCACGGAGCCTGGCTAGACGAACGAGGTGCACTATTGACATCACATATATACAGTGAGCGGCCAGGTACTGCAAGAGCGGAAGCATTGGTGGCGAAAGGGGTGTTCCCAGGTGTTATCAGCTTTACGATGACGTTCAATGTTTTCGTATTACTGTCGGTGAATTTGGTTCTCATTTTGGGCTTGACATCCCATCGACTTCTCAATGTCATCCATAGAAACATTCCTCCGACTTTTATGTCCGTTTCACTCCAATGCAAGTCGAATTCAAATGATCAGACTTGACCTCGACCTGGTGTTAGTAACCTTTTGATGTGAGCCCTCTAGGGTTGCCTTACGACGTGAGTGGAGTGCGCACGTGACACGTCTGTGCGCCAAGACAAGTTCTAATGCACCTTCCTCACTGTCTTCACCTGTACATTTGCGCAAGACCTCTATTCAGCCAGGCTAATTGCCTCCAAAACAGCTCACCGTCTGTCGAGCGCGCCGCCAGCACCCTCATTTAGTAGGCCGTACGCAAGTCAGCGACTCTGATGCGTTGTCGCCAAACTGTCCGTCCTCCACTCTCCACTACAAAGGTGGCTGTTCGACGTCTGTAAACCTCTCCATCTCTTCCCGCCATCCACATTCGTAGCCAGACACCATGACGGAGCCGCTACATATACCCTCTAAGATCCATCTCAAGCAGGTGGCCACGACCACGTTCAATGAACTCTCAACTTAGCTGGACAAGGCGACTCCATCAAGCGCCCGCAACAACATTCCCACCTTGCCACAATCCACTGTCTCCGACCGGAAGTTGGCTACCAAGCTATGTCGTATCCTCCATGCCCATTTCGGGTATGTTCCGAAGCACTATGAGGACCTTCTGGCAGGCGGAGTGACGGGTGGAGTGATGTTCCCTGAGGCGCAAAATTTCGAAGAGAAGGAAATACAATCACGTTCTAGTGGACATAAATTGTTCCAGTCGCCTGGAGGCTTTCAAGTATCTATTAGTGCTATGCTACGCTTATAGATAGGTGCGGAGACCTCCAGGAACTGCTGAGCGATAGCATCTGGCCGAATAGCAAACCCGAGCGGTCCGATACAACTTGCCCTTACTAAAAAGGCAAGCGGCAAGTCAGCTCCTTGATATCGTCAATCATGACGGACAAGTATGGCCCCGCGCCATTCTTCCGAAAGTTCGTCAAGGGCAAGACCAGCACGCACGACTGCCGCCTCATGGTCACCAATTACACTCTTGAGGCGCATGCGCTGAGCATTGTGGTCCAGGGGGAGGCTAGACCTGATCGCGACATCCGCGTCGCGAAAGCAACTGCATGCACTAATGCAATTGCCGCCATCCAGGACTTGTGGCGCGGACGATATGAGGAAGCATATCGAGTAGCCAGGATTGCCACCGAGGAGCTGAGTACCTCAGCTGCCCAGAAACGCCTCCTAAATCGTGAAATGCTGCTGTACCGCAACCTCTCTCAAAACCCACCTCAGCCTCAAGTACCAATACAGAACCTGAACAGCGTGGCCCAAGCTCGTGCTGCAAAGCATGTTCCGTTGTACAACCGACCGCGCCAACAGCGCTCATCACACTGGGTTGCTCTGCTGGACAAAGATATCCTCGCAAGTTTTTTTTGGGCATTCTCGAGAGGTGGTCGATGTCTGGTGAGTACAAGAAGCATTTTGTATAGTCGATTCCGATTTACTGACCAGTCCCAGCACCATGTGGGCAGTGCCACCACAGTCTGCCGATGGTCAAGGTGGCCAGGATGGAGGTAATCAGCCAGCACCCCGAAACCCTCATCGTCACCGTTGGGCAAATCTCTGGGGGGGAATATGTGACATATTCCACCGCCTTGTGATCGACAACGGGAATTGTTTGGAAGTGCTCCGTACATTCTCTGACCAAGTCACGATCCGCGCAAACTTCGGCCAAGAAGATGCTACCCGCCAGACCATTGCTTACGAGCGAATCCGCCAACTCTTCGACCAAATTGGCTTCGCTGACACAGAGGTGTTCAGCGAATGGCCCGACATACCCATTCTCGCCGCGCCTCGTCAAGGTTTTAAGCGAACATTCGATCAGATGGCAGCACCTGCACCTGGCAATGCGGGTGATCTTCACGACTTCGGTGATGTGCTTCCCGAGTAGGCGTACATGGAATCAGGCCTCTCTCACTCCTTTTTTTGGTTTTCGATGACGCTTCGTGGTAGTGATGGGCAAGGCTTGAGATTGTTCATCGATATTTCGCGAACTTTTCGTCATATACATGGAGGCATCACCCAAAATGCGAGTCGCTCCATTGGCGGTTCATATACAGCAGTGCTTTTTGTACGACCTTTTATTTTATCCGCATCGGTGCAGCTATAGTTGCACGTCATGCATGCCATTCGTGGTGAACGATATGCATCTATTTGCAATTGAGTTACAAGATTATTCTATGCGCGAAAGGACCGGAATGAGGAGAAGCTTCTTTGATATCAGCGAAGTGCATTGCCTCTCACTCCCCACAATTCCGAATGTGATCAGCCTCCATGTCGAACTCATTGTTTGCATTCCCCTTCCGCCATCTAGCACATTTCATTGGGTTCCTTGAGTGAGCATGATTGGACAGATTGGTTTGCGCAACGGACACAAGATTTGTCATGAGGTATAAGCACACGAAAGGAAGAAATCTCATTGCATTGGCCATGTGCTTTCAAATCTCCCCTCTTTCGTCACCGCAGGCTCCCTTGCGAATCTTCTCTTTACCACCACCATATCTTTTCACGTTGTCCATTCACGAAGCATGTCGTCGCTGACGGTCTCGATCTCAGAAGCCCCGAGATCCTTTGGAAGCTCTTGGATGTCGATCTCGACCCTACCTTCGAGTTCATGCTTGGCTAGAGGGCTCTTCAAGCGAGCCGTCGTGGTGAACCTATAGAGCAGATTAACAGAGTCTCGTGATCGTATACGAGATCCTCACGCGAAGCTGGCCGTCCACTGCGGATCGATCATAATGATTTTGCAGCCGTAGCTGGAGGTCTCGGTGATCAAACGCTTCATGTAGTCCCCGTCGTACTCTTTCAAGGTGACCTTGGCGTATGTTAGTATGTGTGCGAAAGGTGCGTGCATACGTAACTCACGATATTCAGGAAGTAGCCACGATTTTCTTCTTCGACTTTGGCTCTCTTTGCTCCACGATTGGTGAGCGTTGGGGTCACGCTGGCCGACGCGTCGCGTTTGCGACCCTGCTGCGACCCGGGGCCAGTCATGTCGGAGAAGGGATGCGCTTGTCTGAGTCCAGTATGCTCGTAGGAAAGGCGGCAGTGGTGTGCTGTTCAGTAGTGACTGCTGCAAGTGTGAGAGTCCAACACGGCATTCTGGTTTGTTTGTGGGTATGAAAAGAGGCTAATGGGAGTAGGAACGCACTGGCAATTTGACTAACTGCTTTTGGACGCCTGGTCACCACCAAGTTCGCGCTCTTTGGATCATGGGTCTTGAAAGTTGGCAGGTGGTTGGCCGAATGCTCCCCGATCGACAGTCCAACCAGCTGCCAACCTTTGATCAATCACCTTCCAGAGACGAGGGGGTATCTATATATTATCAAGTGTTCCACAGTCGTACATAAAGATCATCAAATCGCATGATGGGTGAAGATATGAGATAACTTTCGTGACTAATTGAGAAGTACCTTTGATACTTAACTATTGACTTATGATCACCCTTTAGATGTTGTGCTCATATGATGTTCCAACCCAGAATGTTGGAGTGTAGGTTGTGGAAGTCCACAGCTTCCGGGGTGAACCAGTCCAAGCTCGTCCGCCAAAAATACATGGTTCATCCTTCCTAGTCCGCATTCAAACCATTGATGAATCCAGTATCAACTGTAGCATTCTTGGTTTAAGTGCTGTGAGTTTTGCTAACATTGGTGCCTTATCTTCGACCGCCCTGCTACCTTCCTGCACCTGGGCGTATGCTCTACTTGTGGCCTCACGCTTCTAATGTCGGCACGTCCCTCCATGTGCCATATTGACCGGCGTTGGGGAGGTTCTTGTCCAACTCCAGAATCGCTGATCTGGCCTTCGCCCACGCACCGTCCATATTAGTCTTGTAATTCATGCCTACTCGGCGGCTCATCATAACACCTTGCTGGTGTTTGATATAGACCTGCCGATGGATGATACCACAGATGTGCTTCAGGCGCCATGCCCACAGTGAAGACAAAGGGCAACCTGGACGACCGAGTGCTCTAAGAAGTGTCAGTCAAACCATTCTGTGCTGAGTATCACGGACTACGTTCGACATACCGCACATTGACGACAGAGCAGACATGGCCAAGAATTGACGCAAACACCTCCAGGTTCAGCCGGGTCGCCCAGAACTGGTTGTACTCGTCTCTTGCTCGACAGGTCAGAGGGACCAGTCTGGCTGCCCGGATCTCGTCGACATTAGCGAAGATTTGATCTAGAGGAACGATTGACTGTGTTAGGCTTGCGTCCGAGGCTTTCGCAGTGCAGAACTGCGCGTACGCGGTTGCACGATCGCGTGCTGCTTTGGTCTTCTTGGAAATTGCCAACTCTTGCTGACACCTTGATTCATCTTCATACAGCTGACGAACGTCGGCTCGTAACTTTGCTAGAGCTTGATCTAGCGCAGCCAGTCTGTCCTGGTACCGAATTTGGTTTTCGGGCGTGGCTTCGGGCAGGAGCATTTGCAACTCTCGGCGTGCCAACTCCCAGTTGGTGATTTGGACAAGGCAATCGTGATGGGACACCTCCCCATAAACGAAGCCACGAAGAAACGATTCTCTACCGTAGACATCGTTATAGACCTGGGAATGTAAGCATATAGTGAACATGTCGAATGCAGCTGAACTTACCTGCTGGCGAATACTTGAGAACCAGCCTCTAGAGCCATTGCCCCAGTCCTTGATCGCGATCATGTCTTTTAGTGGTCCAGAAATGTCCTCTTTGAGGTAGTCAGGAATGTAGCCGTGGCGTGCGAAGACTATTCGAGCTATTTTTAGCCCTTGCACCCTCGACCGACCTGCGCCATGCGTTGGGGCCTCAGTGAGTCCAGAGAAGTCACGCGCATATTTGACTTGGTCGGCTGGGATGTTCGCAATTTCGTCTCGCGTCATAGTCGGCATGACCTGTAGATACAGGATAGGGGTGGTTGGATGAGCACATCCATGTTGAGTTTGAGTGTGAGGAGAAAGAGAGGAAGAGGGATGGGGAGATGGAGAGATGGAGCAGAGTAGCGGGCGATCTATCTTATATACATACCGCCTGGTCAGAGGCTCAGATTTCTCTTTTACCTGACGTCCTACAACTTTCTATTACCTTGACGGCATGTTTTCGCAAAGTCTTCGTGTAGCATGCTCCAATTAGGCGGAAACGGGCGACAAACGACGTGCGGGCCTCACTGACACTAGAACGACCGACAACAACGTGAGAGGAAGTGAGAGAACCCTAAATCGCGCCTGCTTCTGGCAGCCTCTATCGAGCCCCCGTGGAAGAGATGATGCAAATCAAGGCAGAATGTATTCAGCCGCTCCCGTTTGCTGTTCGGCCGTGTACCCTGCATAGTAGTGCTCTCGAGCCAACCCCAGGTTGTTGCGGAGAAGAACGACCTCATCATCGTCACCAACTCAAGCACCAGCATAGAACCCTTTCCAACTTCCATCTAGCGAAGCCGTAAAGGCGTATATCTACAGGGCAGGAGCCTACACTTGAGGCAAATCTGATTCGTGGATGTCATGGATCTTGCCATGCTTGGAAAATATGATATTCTTAAGCCGACTAGCCGCTATAGTCTAGAGCACCGCCTGGTGTCAGGCAAAGTGACATGCAATACGCCATGATAAGTAATAACGAGAGGACTTGCTTTGGCCCATAACCTTGTGAAAAACGCCATCAAACTCCACCAAACCCTTCATATTGCATACTTCAACTCTAGGCTACAATTCCATCCTCGCCATCGAGCAGCTCCTCGGCATGAAACAAAAAGCTATGCACCGAATCGAACTTTGCGTGCCGCTTCGGCGATCCGATAGCCATGCTTTTGGGGTTCTGTTGTGGCGACGATCGTCGTGTTCGCTCGGTGATCATGTAAAGGTCCAACTGCGCGGCACGGCGTTCGCCTTCGAATCTGCTGTCTTCTTCATGGCGGAACGCTTTGCAGTATGAGTCGGAGAATGGTCGTGACTCGCAGTCCCAGCCCCACGCCTTGGCGTCCATGTAGATGCGAGGGTCATTGGTGATGTAAGGGCGAGGAATGCTCGGGACGTAGATGATGTAAGGCATAGTGATTTGTAGACGGTCTTGGCGTGTTGTGAGGCGCAGCCGTCCTGATGAAGTTTACGGTTGGAGTTGAGTGTAGATTGGTGAGTGACAAAGTTGTGCAGGTAAGTAAGAACTGTGGATTGGGAAAGGGCGTTGAGGTCTATAGACTACGTGTAGTGGGGCCACAACAAGATTCGCTTACTGATTGCGCGTGCAGTGAGAAAGAAGAGTTGTCAGCGAATACTCAAGAAATGTTTAGGACATCAAGAATGAGGCAGTGAGTGTGGCGTTTCAAGCTCCGGATCCCCATCGCGCTGATGCGACACTGTGCAACGTGATGGGTCAAGAGCACACTTGGCGGTATCATGCTGTGAGTAAACAGCTTCACTTTGACTCGATAACACACCTAGCCATGGAGCCGCGCACGTTGACAGCACTGCGTTTACTCATTGGACAGAACAGAGCCTGCGGCGGTGAAGGTGTGGAGTCGCGCCGAAACTTCCAATCCGAGATGCGGCCGCGCAAGAGTGTTGAATGTGGACTACAAGGATTGTGTTCGAAGCAGACTAGCTCTACCATGTCACGTTTGTTTGACGAATGTTGAGTTAGATGCAAGTGATGTTGCCTGTAGTGCAGAAGCGTCTGCGGGATGACGATCATGCAGAGCCTCCCCGGTCTTGGCGAATGACTCAATCCAAACATTTCTCAAACCCCTCCACAGCTTCACACGAGCTCACTTACTAAAGTCGCTACACTTCCAAATACAACAATGAGCGCAGAATCAGATCCAAAACCGCTCCCTGAGTTTGACATCGTTGCGACGTATCGCCGCATCCTCAAAGATGACCCCGAACTCACTATGCCTGTTGCTGCAATTGAGGCACTTGTAGAAGCCATCGCCCAAAGCTCAGTATCAACCGTAGCCGAGACACTTGCACTCCTCGAACGCCACACCGCCGCCCTCAAAGCCTCAATCGCGAATCCCATCTCGCTCTCCGCCGGCACAGATCTGTTCCAGCGCTACCTGATCACAACGCTCAACCGCCCCGCGAGCCTAAACCTCGGCCCCGAAGACGACTTCCGCGCGATACGCAACCACCTCCTGTCCAATGGCAAGCTATTCGTAGAGCGTGCCAAGCAGAGCAGAGAGAAGATTGCGAGCTTCGGCAAGCATTTCATCCGCGACGGGGCCACGGTGCTCACAAATGGCGGGTCACGAGTGGTGGGCGCGCTGCTGAGGAGTGCTGCTGAGTCAAGCACCACGCGCTTCAAGGTCATATACGTCCTGCCCTCGTCAGACTCTTCCGACCTGAGAGAAGGACACCAGACCGTTGCCGACCTCCGAGCCAGCAACATTCCCGTTGCGGCCATTCCAGACTCGGCCGTTGCATACTCGCTGGGCAAGGTTGACATGGTCATTGTGGGCGCAGAGGGCGTCGTCGAGAATGGAGGCATCATTTCGCGCATGGGCACCTATCAGATGGGTTTGCTTGCGAAAAGCAAGGGAAAGCCATTCTACGTGGTCGCTGAGAGCCACAAGTTCGTCAGGCTGTATCCGCTCAGCCAGTTCGACTTGCCTATCGATCAAAAAGTCCTGGACTTCAAGGTCACTGGAGAGTTCAAGAGCAACGGAAATGAGCAGAAGAACCCGTTCGACGAGGCCATCGCTGATATGGACGCAAAAGGCGCTGCGCTCAGCGCCCACGATGCTGTTGATTTCACGGTACGTTCTTCATTCTTTCCGACGAAACAGAATCTAACAATTCTTAGCCACCCGACCTGATCTCTGGTATCATTACCGAATCAGGCGTGCTTACGCCATCTGCAGTGTCGGAAGAGCTGATCAAGATATGGTTCTGAGCCTTCCCGAGCATAAACCTGCAGTGACCACCTGAACATCATTATCGACCCTCCAGCATCGTCGAAGCGCTAAGCCTGTTGACATGAACTCACAGTGGCTCTAGGAAGCTTGTGCCGGGCGGAACCTCGGTTCAGAGCAACCGCTCCTCGCGCCGCAATAAGCGCAGCACGTCCGAGGAAAAGCATCACGTTTGGCAGAGTGACGCGATGGACGTATGAAGAAGTGTCTGCATGTTGCCTGAGGTGCTGGGCAACACGACTTCCCCAAACGAGGCCAAGGCGCAGTGACAGTGTGGGGGATTGAAACGGCAGGAAACTCGATACCCTATAGATACTTCACGGAAGGAAGATGGCATTCACGATTAGGCTCGCGACAAGATAGATTGCGCAAGCTGTCTTGTGAATATTCTCAATTCACCGCCCAGTGGTGACTATCACGTACCGGCCACAAACATCAACATAATGCAACCACAACTGCCTTTGCCTTGTTTCTCTCGAAAACTTGCCAACTGACGAAGATGCCATTTCTCGTTCGTCCACCACCTGAATTTGCCGACGCAAATGATTACTCGCTTACGTATACTATCATCGAACCCGATGCCAATGATAGCACGATCCTCCGCGACCTGCAGCATTGGGGCTGGCTTGTAAGTCAGCATGAGTTCGATGACGAAGACTTCATTTGTGCCCTCAAGGGGGTAGAGAAAGATGTCAGAGAGAAAAGGCGACACGTGTATGCTATGGCTGGCGAAGTGCTCGATGATCACGACAAGCCAACACTGGAAGAGCTCTGGGAACTGGAAGCGAGAAGGATGCTCGAGGACACAGCATACGATGAAGATATTAACGAAGCGTTCAACAGTGACCACTCCCCGTCATTTGAAGGGCGAGAAGAATCAGTCGATTTAAATGCAGAGCAGGAAGAGGATCCGCAACTTCAGACGGCCGTCAAGTACGTAAGTGCCCCGTATCGAATTAGACCACTTCCCATGCTGAGTGAAGTCAGGACATGGCTCAAACACATCGACCGAACACGCCAGACCAATGGCTTCCTCGACTACGGTGACCCACAGCACGAACAACCCAGACTACTAACCCGCGGCCTCGACCACAGCCCCACGGACGCAGCATACAACCCTGCGTATGCGGTGTATGCCGACCTCAAGCGCGAGCATGGCCAACCGCCTCCTGGACTGGAAGATGAACATGCCAGGTCGAAAAGCATGTCTAGATATATCGAGAAGTCCAAAAATGCTCTGCAGCGACTCAGTCGGCCAGAGACTGCGAATATAGACTTGACAGGTATGGGCATTGTTGCTGGAGCACCGTTTGCGTGGACGATGTATTCGCAGCTACATGCTTATTCGCGGCCGTATTCTCAAGTCCGTTCTCCTCCTCGGGTGAAGAGACGGAAACCACAATCGAAAGCCTTATCGAGGAAGAAGAAAGATAAAACGACAGAGCCTGGAACACAGTCTTCGAATATCGCGGCCACTTCTGAACCAGCAGTTTTCGACAATGAGCCTGTGTCCCAACCTCACACCCATCCCTCACATCTCTCGGCTCATTCCTCGTACCCGCTTGCCCTTGCACCGCTGCACAACAAATCTCTTCCCAGCTTACCATCACACCACCACCCGCTTCACGCCGCCGACTCCAATCTAAGCCTTAATGAGCACACCAGCAGCGACGTCACCACCGACCTCGACTACCCCCTCATCTTCCCCGGCACCATATCCTCCACACGCACATACATCCAGCAAACGCGCCCAGGCATACAATCTCCGCCCATCGCGTCTCACCTCACACAGTCCGAGCACGTTGTTTCGCCGCCACTGCATCGCCCAGGACTAGGACCTGATCCGTGGGGCTGGGACGAGTGGGATCGACAAATGCAGCGCGATGCAGAAAGAGAGCGATATAGTTTTGGGAACGCGGTTGGGGATATGGAGAGGGATGCAGGCGTCAAAAGTCGAGAGGACTTTTGCGCGAGTTTGAAGTTTTGTGTTGCGAGGAGGCGAATGAGTTTGCGTGCGCGGGAGAGGAAGCGGATGAAGGCGCGAGAGAGTGAGGAGATGGGAGTGAATAAAGGGGAGGCCGACGGGCGAGTGGCGAGGGCGGAAGAAGTGGGGCGCAGGCGGTGGGTTGATGAGAATAGGATTGAGAGGATAAATGGGTATGGGGATGTGGATTTGAGGGTTCTGGCGAGGGAAATGGATGAGATTGTTGCGAGGATGGGATGACATCGGCACCTAATAAGGCTCCTGTGTTGTGGTGTTGGAATTGGGATTTGATTGTAAATCAAATTTGGTTCGTATTGTTGGGACTCTAGGATTTATAAGTGTCGCTTCCTCGCTTCATGCTCACCTCACCGAGAGTCTCGACTTGACGTTGTCATGACCGTCCAAGCTGTCATCCGTTACAGACATCGCTCTGCGTATCGTCACCCGATAAATCTAATGCTGAGTGGTCCTGATTGAGCTAGATACCATACAACTCACAAAACTAACTGTCGCATCAAGTATGTGGCGCTGATAGATGTGGTGCAGGCAATATGGCCTGTCTTGGAAAGCCGTCAAGGTGAGAGTGTTCCAGCCGTTTGCACGACCCGCTCGCAGCTCAACCACTTTCACCTGACCCTCGATATCTGTCGACAACACACGCGCTCACCTTGGACGTACCCGACTACACCTGTGCTCTGCAATTCAGACCCTGTCTCTACATGTATAGTCTACTTCTCAAAAAGGGCATCACAAGTCTCCGAAGTTGTTGTATGCGGTGGGATTGTTTTGTGTCCTTGAGGCTGCCCGTAAACCCTGTGTTCTTCCGTCAGACACTAGCGCTTCAACTGCCCATTCGAAGTAGCTGGCCTCCGGGTTTCAGCAAATACATCTCGTGTTTGGGTTCGAGGTTGGCTTTTTTGGTACCAGAGGGTCGTTGGTTCGAGTGATGGTCCGCCCTCTCGCTCGCTCAATGCCATTGCCACCTTTTTGCTGCGACGTGCTCGCGCAAGTGGAAGTGATGTATTCAATGACAGTGAGTGTAGAAACCCGACTACACGGCCAATATATGCGAATGAAATCTCAATCCAGCTCTTGAAATAGATAACGAAGTACGATAGGTTGCACGAACGTGACAGTCGTCTATAAATACCCTTCCGTGAGGACTGCCGCGTAGAGGCAAAACCGACGAGGTTCTCGGTGAGTACGAAGGCGGGGCATAACGTAGAAATATTGAAGAAAGATGACTCGAAAGATGAGCATAAGGAAAGAAGCCGTGCCCCGGGCCAAGCAAGCTCGAGCAGTGTCAAGCTGGATTGACACAGACAATTGCGGAGGATCAATGCCACCAGAAAAGGGACGAGCGTTTGGAATGGCTGTGCATTGTACACAATAGTAGCATGAAGACGGGAAGTATGTGAGGTACGTTGACGATGTATGAGAAGAAAGCCTAGTACGCATGAAGATTGTGGGAGAGATGATGAGCGAAGAGTTGACGTTTGTACGCGCGTGGGAGCCTTACCCCATGGGAGCTAGCGGATTAATCCCTGTCCGAAATTTCAAAGTCCCGCCCGACTTTTCGAGCTTCGCAGCGCGCATGCGATTTGCAGCCGCGACAGACAGAAATGAATCATGGGGAAGAGAACTATATTTGACGCCGATGCCAGAGGCGTGCAAGTTGGCCATGACAACAAGCGCCAACGGGTCCAGGGCAGCTACGAGCGCAACTCGCCGCGGCCAAATGGCAATGCTGGGGAAGTCACCACCGCGCGCGAGCTGCAGACGGCGCTGCTGTTCGACCAGCGGGCGCATGGCGACTTTCGCAACGGTCAGTAGTCCAAGCCTTCATCACGGCCATGGAAGCTAACCAGTCTAGGATTGAGCTTGTTCAAACGGTTTCTCGACTCGATTCTCTACACGACCGAGAAAGACGACCTTCCCCGCAAGAGAGCCATCCTGCGCGAGTATCTCGACAGCCAAAAGGGGAGAGGAAGGGACGACAAGGATAAGGTCTTCCTGCAGAACCTCATACAGGCATGGGACTTTGCCGCCGAGACCAATTTCGACGCCATTCTTGCGCAGGTCACCGCTGTGCTTGCGCTGCTGTTCAAGGTCCTCGCCAGCCACAACGAGTTCATCGAGTACGGCCATCTCCTGGCAAAGACGATATTGCAGCCCTCTGTTGCACGTCGCCTGGTCCGCAGCACCTCAGCCGCACCAAATCACGACAATGTCATCTCTCCTGCTCTGCGACTGCTCACAGAGCTCACTCGGTTCAATGAGGGTGCGCACGCACGAGCCGTCTATGCCAAAAGAGACTTCACCCTCGAGCCCAGGATCTTGGGCAGGAACATTGGGCTACGCAAAGAGCAAAGCGCCGAGGACCACAAGAAGCGACCAAGTGTACGGACAACTGCGATACGATACCTCCTCGAGCACCTGCGCTACCAAGATGAGCGCGCCAAAAGCGAGATACTCTCCAATGTCAACATTGTCCGTGGAATCTTCGACCACCTCAGCGCTGATCCACCGTTCCTCATTTTCGAAGTGTTCGATGTCTTCGTCAGCCATGTGTTCAAAGACAAGACGATGCCACGCAGCACCAAAAGCCGCATTCTGAGCGGGAAGGCGCTTTCTCGCATCGCAAACTTGTACAATTATGAGGTGGAAGAGGGCGTTCTGCTAGAGGGACAAAAGGCCCCCGATCAATTGGCGCATGACTTCCTGCGCATGGTCTGCACTGATCCAGCGTACGGCGTCATGCTCCCATCGCATGGCTTCTACCCACACACCTTCGATGACGATGATGGAACTACAGAGGATACAGCAGACCATGGTCTTGATCCAGGCTTTGACGCAATCGACAACAACACCAACCACACCCGCAATGTTATCCTGTCAGAGTTCATGCAAAGTCAACGGCCGTACGCGAACACTCTTCACCAGGAACTAGTCGTCGACATCTTCCGCGCCTGCCCTGAGCTTGTCACGGATTACTTTACAAAGAGAAAAGACTTCAGTTACGATCCGATGCTCACATCGACCTGGATAGGCTACTCCGCGTTTCTTTATCAGACCATACAGCTGCCCGTGCCAAAGTACCTTGGTGGTGCGAAGAATTATCGCGACCGTCCTCCTCCTTTATCTTCGATAATGCCCAGCATTATGCCACAGTCACTCAACCAACAAGTTCTCACCAAGTGTCTAAATCATAGTTCCGACTTGATACAGCTGTTCGCGGTCCGTGTTCTGATTGCGATTCTCCAAAAGCTGCAACGTGTAGTGCAAGTACTTGACGATGCGAATCGAGCGAAGCCATCGAAGCTGTGGGAACAAGCAAGCAAGCGTCTTACCGCTGAGATCAGCAGGCGCTGTCCTCCTGTGCGCACTATATTCTTGGCGCTGAAGAAGCCTGGCCTACAGGACCTGAAGCGAGAGTCCATCACCAGACTACTGCGCCTATACTACGAGGTCACACCTCAGGCCGCGCTGCAGGAGAAGTTCGACGTTTCGATCCCACTGTGTAATGCCTTGACAGAAGTCGAAAAGCTCACCAAATCAACCGAGGAGAAGGCGTTTCGTGTGATGGAGTTGGAGCATTGGATACAGATGGCGAGACATTCGCCGGCCATGAGGTGGTGGCAAAAGCCTAGTAAGTACAGTGCCAAAGAACGCCTTCAGCCGCTAACGTTGTAGAAACACTTACGCACTCACCCTTTGTCACTCTTCTTAGGCTCCTAGTCACCTCACAAGAGAACGATCTATACGCTGGAGTGAGATCCCTCTTGAGCGCCATTCTTCTCGATCAAGATTTGCTGCAGACGAGCACGTCTCCCGATGCTCTGGATGCTCTCATCGCTAGTCTAGGCCCATCGCCTGGCTTGTCTGCACCTTCCACCCATATCCTTGACTTCCTTGACGACTGCTGTGCGCGCTTCATCAAGGGACCGATCAAATATTTCGATGACATTGACGCCATCTGCGCACGCTACGAGGTCTTGGCGGAAGACCTAGGGCCGTTCAGTCCACTACTCATGACGTTCGTCGAGCAATGGCCATTCCGTGGTGGCGAAGAGACGAAGTCTGTGGCAGCGGAGCCCTTGTCCCAATGGCTGTCCAAGATATTGTACCTTCTCAAGTTGATTGGCGAAGACGAAAGAATGTTGACCGCCGCGCGAGATGCCATGGTGGACTCCGCAGGAAAGGCACACAAGGAAGTTCTCAAGGATGCGTTCCTCTGGAAGATGGGCAAAGAGAGTGCCAAAGAAGCTTTGAAGCTAGCCACAGGCGCCGACTTCAGCGGCTCAGACAGGTCCACGACATCGCCTGCTCCAGTCGGGGAACGGGAGCGGAAGGGAGTGGCGAAGCCGGATATCAATCTTGAAGTACCTCCCGAAGAAGACGAGAAACACATCGGACTGACACGATGGAGGAAGAAGGACCTCAATGAAGCCATTGAAGATGGCGATATCGGGGAATTGATATTGTGCTTATGCTCGAAGCACGCTGAAATTCGCTTGCAAGCCATCAACAGCCTTCGACAGCTTATGGTAACACTCGAGGCAAGCATCGGCAAGCCTGTTCAGGACACCGAAAACACGGAACAGCCACAAAAGTACTCTTCAAATGCCGACTTGCAGCAGATATTCCTCCTGCTCGGCGAAACCTTAGAGACGGTCGAGTCGCTGGGATCGGAGCCGTTCCCGTACCTTGGGGGCGTGCTGGCAGCTCGTTGTGCAAGCATCGTGGCTGATCCAACTCACTCGATGTACAGCAAGATGAGCAGGTTCCTCACAAAGGCCCCATCCTGGAATGTGCATCATCTCCTCAGCGAGTTCTGGCACTCCATTGTGGCGAGCGAGCCAGACGATGATGGGACTTACCACCAGGAGGTCGATTGGTTCCTCCAATATCTGCTAGATTCACTCCGCACACCACAGGATATGGAATACTTCAGGAAGAGCAACATTTTCGAGCAACTGCTTGGGCATTATGTGTCTCAGTCGTGCGCGGTCTCGGCGAAAGAGAAGATACTCAAGTTATTGCTCCGTGCGACTCATGTCGATGGCAGTACGACACTCATCACGAGATGCGGTCTGATCCCTTGGATCAGGATGATGCTCGACAACCAGGATCCCCGTCACCGCACGCTGAAAACGTTGGCATCGCGCACATACGAGACGTGTGATCAGGGCAGGGTGGATGATTGGAGTGCTGGATCTGCAGCTGCGCTCGTTGCCTCAATAGTCGGCTCTGGCCATTGAGAAGTGTAAGGCAGCATTACTGAAGGAGTTGGATTCATAGCATTGCATGGCGTTCTTCGTTCGCAGCTTCCTCTTTTAGAGGTAATGCTGACAGGCAGACATATGAGTAGGCGCGGTAGGCATCCAGCGTCACGCGGGCTGAGATGCATTGATCAGATGCGCTCAATGCGAAATGTGCAGAAAGTAAAGGAAGGTGTTGCCTGCGCAAAGTGAAAGTGAGCTCACGAGTCACATGCCCATGACGCACCTCGCGTACCCACCGAGTGAATCCGTGCTTGTCTTGGCATGCGTGGACAGCAGCCGCATTACCTTCAAGACGACGCCTCGCGACCAGCCCGTCACAATCACCCACAACAAGCACGCGCTATTCTTTCCAGCCCAGTACATAAACCCCCAGACCCCCCGATCGCTAGCAGAAACGCCCACACACCGAATTGTTGCCGCCACACGCGCTGAGCCCAAGACTGCTTCTCCGCTTTTCATCGCCGCTGTCCAACAGCAGGGGTGCGCTGCTCCTCGCCCACGTTGCGTTCCAGCTCGAGCTGCACCGCGCTGCCACGCGCCCTACTGCGAATCCACATAGACGCTCTATTTTGCTCCTTCGAATCTGCTCATCTCTCCCCAACCGCCGCCGAGCGCACAGCGCTGCCCCAATTGTTTATATTGCGTACGAGCTGCACAGAAGTAGTGTCTAATTGCCTGCGAGTCGAGCGCTTCGTCTCGCGTCTGCCACATAGGGCGCTCTCCCCTCTGGAGCACCAAAAATCCAATCATTCGCGCTACTGGACCCTGAATACACAACACCACGAGACACACCTACCCCGCCCGCCCAGCTTTGCAGCGCGACCACCCAAAGATGGGAGGACTTGTCTACACCGAGGAGCAGTTGCTTGCGCTGAAAGAATCGCCGCTCGTTAGGAAGCCCGATGGCCTCCCGTCCATCACACAATGGATGGACCTGCCCACAGACCAGACCAACAACAGCAACCACGCCAACAACAATGGCACAGTCCGTCGAACGCGTGGCCTGCGAGACGGCGAGGGAGGAGGCGCCAGTGAGCAGCGGCCCATCATCAACCCCATGGGTCAATTCGGTCGCCGTCAGAGCATGCGTAAGTCAGAAGCTCATGGCATGGTGGCCGCAATTAACGCTCTTTTTGTAGAACCCGGCGAGGAAACAGTGCTCGGCCCGCCCAAGCTATCCTTCCTTTCGGCTTCACGTAATGCTGTCAAAGCCCCTGGCGAGTCCAAGGAGCGCACTGGCATCGTGTCGACAGATGGCGACAACCTGGGCGACCGCTTCCCACGCGACAAGAACGAGCGATGGACGCGAGATCGAGGCGACACCGAGCGCAATCGTGACAAAGGCTTCACCAACGGGCGCCGCCCTGCGCGCGAAGACGGCGAGGGCTGGACAAATGTGAAGGGCCGCAAGAGCTTAGGCCAGGAAGACTTTGAGCGCTTTAGCGGCCGCAATGGTGACCGCAACCGCGACAAGCAGGAGGGCGACCCTGAGATGGATGCAGCTCCACGCCGAGGCAACCGTGATCGCGCCGAGCCTCGCTGGGGACGACGAGACGAGACGAAAGACGAGGGCTCGAAACCCGGACTGCAGGGCGGCTGGCGCGAGCGTGACCGAGACCGTGAGCGCGACAGAGATCGTGAGTGGACGAGGGGCGGGAACCGAGCAGAGGAGGACCCCGAATGGATGGACACCAAGATTGAGAAGAAGGAGAACAAGGCCCGCACACAAGAAGACTTTCAGCGCTGGAAGGAGCAGATGAGAGCTAAAGACACACCGGCAGAAGAGAAGGACGACCGTTTGGACACGGCTTCTGAGGTACCGTCTGCCGTGTCGGCGACAGTGCCACCGATGCTCACCCAACCATTACATACGCCCTCAGGGACAGAACCTACGCAAGGTATTCTGTTCGGAAATTGGGGTAGGGACAAGGCTGCTGAGAGCTCTCCCGCAGAGGCCATTGCAGCGAAACCAAGACCGGACAAGAAGTCAAGATTCATGACTATGTTCACGAAACCCGAAGAGCCAGTGATGGCCAGCCATCCTTCGATGCCAACACCAGCATCGCCGCCGCCGCCCGTCATGGAAGCGAACGCAGACAAAGAGGGCTTCCAGCGTATATTGCAGATGCTTGGCCAAGTTAATGTCGGCGGTGGAGTACCGCCGCAGCCAAGTGCACCCGCTCCGCCCAACGGCACAAGGCATGGCGGCGGCATTTCCTTGGACTTCAACCAGCAGTCTCCACCCCCAGAACCGCAGAACACTCGGCCGCCGCGTACGATCGAGCAGCAGAGCATATTAGAAAACATCCTTTCGCAGCGTCCAACAGGACCCGACGCTCGATCGTCGCAGCAAGCGCGATTCAACAGCATGTCGCCAGACAACTCTGTCCATGAGCAGTTCAGACTCCCGCGTGGAGACGCAGGCCACCCAGAGGATCACTTTCAACACCAGCAACCTCCACGGAATGCTCAGGTGCAGGACCCTAACTTGGCCGCGCTGTTGAGTAGCCGTCAACGCGAAATATCCGGCCGCGATCAAGACACGAAGCAACGTGAGCGTGACTTTTTACTCACGCTGATGCAGCAGCCATCCCGTGCTACACCACCCCAGCTTGGCAATCCAAACCTACCTCGTCAACCTCAAGAAAACCACCTTGCGGCATTCTTCGATCAGCCCCGACAGCAACCTCAAGCTCAACCCAAGGGTCGGCCTGGTCTACCTCCTGGCTTCATGGAAGACCCAAGATTGTATAACGAGAACGAGATGGCGCGACGCGAGGCTGAGCGCCGTGAGCAGGAGCTCCGGCAGCATATTAGCATGCAACAGCAACAACAGGAGGCGATGCGTGCCAAGAATGCCCGCTTGCCTATGGGCTTCCCCGGCCATGACGATCCGTTGGCAAACCTTCAACGCCGTAACACGGCTGGTGAGACTCGTCCTATGACCAACATGGGCATTCCATCACAGCCCATGCCAGACATGCCATACATGGGTGGCCGCGGCCAACCCGGCATGCCGCCGACACCGCAAGAGCGTGCCAACATTGCACCGCCACCAGGATTCGGAGGTCCCATGCGCCAGCCGCCTGGTCTGAACGGCCCGAACCCGCAGCAGCAGATGGGCCCAGGAGGACCGAGCTTCTCAGCCGGAAACACACCACTTGGTCACCCTCCCGGCTTTCCACCACCGGGTGGCATGCGTGGCATGGGGTTCCCTGGTCCCGGAGGACCTGGCGGTAATGGTATGCAAGGCCCGCCACAGGGGTACTTCCCACCTCCGGGCTACGGACCGCCAATGCCCGGCATGCGTGGCGAGGATCCAAGAATGATGTTTGACGGCCATCAGGGTTTTGGTGGACCAGGACCGCGACAGCAGCAGCCCGGTAGACCCGGGCCTCCTGGTATGTACCAGTAGGCGGGATAAGGATTGGCTATAGAGTGTGCATGCAACCTTCCAGATGAGGACTCGGTTGTGTGCCAAACTCTGACATACTGTACCTTGAGCACAGCGCGGCGTCTAGGTTTTGATGACTTTGTCAGTGTATCTTTTTCCGTATACGCATCACTCTCATCAAAGTCTATCGGGTTAGCAGGCAGGCACGTCAGATATCGGATCTGACAAGAATGGTCATTTTGGCGGCTGGTACTTGTATGTGGACTTGATGATCAACATCCACTATACGCAAGTATTAGTATTACTCATTCTACGTCGACGACGACAAAGAGAGTGCGTCGCAGAAACTATAAAGTGTAAAAGAAATGGGCTTCATCTGGTAGATTATTGAAATACCAAGATTTGGAGTAAACAAAATCGTTCCGTGGTGTCCTGTTTTCGTTCTGATGATTACTTTCAACTCCTCTGTCTATTTGACTTGATATTCCAGGCTTGTCTCGGTTTTGCACTTCACAACTAACAGATTTCATTCTTCTCAAGTCAGATATGTCATTCCTCCCGCTTTCGCGTTCTCTCGTTTTACCTGGACTCCCTCATGCTGTTTCAACTCCAAATCCTAATCCCCATCGTATCGCAAGTACGTCTAGGTGCTAACTCTAGCTCCTCTTCAAAACATCTAAATCCGCATACGTCGTCCTCGCATGACGTTTCTGACACAGGCACGGATCGCTGTACATTGCTCTCTTGCCACATCTTATCACAACAGGATACTAGAAAGTCAGTACCTTGATCTACATTTTAACACACTCTTGGTTGATTTTTGTTTGAATGGGCATTTAGCTGCGACTTGATATTGCTCTCTGGTGGCTCTTGCAAATTCTGATGTGGTGTGCTAGTCGGGTCAATGCTTGAGTATAGCGCTGAACGGGGCTGTTGGGATGGTATGGTATAATATGGGTTCACGAACACAGATGTTTCCTTTCGCACTGTACACTATGTACTCTGCTTACTTGTAGGTACTACTGCGGTGATACTTTGGGGTTTAAAGTGTATTGGTAATGTACTTTGGAGTTGATGTTTGGCTTGCGTTACTATTTAGACTGCTTCCTGATGTTACTCGGTCCCTTGCGGTCTCTCTGAAATTGCTCGTGTGCGGCTCGAGTAGATTCTAGTGTTCGTAAGTCCTGATATCTTGAGTACTCGGCTAACCCGAATAAACACGACAACTGGTCAGCATTCTGTTGGGGGACTTACTATCTAGTGGTTAGATCGATATGAAAGGGGTGGCAATCGTTCTAGAGGAAGTGAGTGCACCAGATTGTGTGGGTGCAGCCCAAATAGACTAGATTCACCCATTGATCTGGAAGGGCGAAGGTGAAGGGTTACAGGTCGCGTCAGGGTTTCTTGGGGGGTTACACGCCGCAACACTATTGATCACTTTGCTCATAGGGATTGGAATAGCTGAAACGATTACTATTCTCTCAAAATCAACATCTGCATAATGCCTCAAGAAAGACAGTATGGGGAATAAGGAGTTGAGATAGCTAATTGGCACCGTGTGAAGTCGGCCGAGCTGAAACTCTCAAGCAGAGAGAACTCCATACAACGAGCTTCACAAAGTAGACCGTGAAAGCCAACATCCCCAGACAATTTAACAAATTTGACACTAAAGTCAGCCCTGCGTCAGCCTTACAGACTAGATCTAAGCGGCCAGCAAGAATTGGTCCGCCGCTAGGAGAGAATGTGCACTTACCCTTTCCTCACAATCAGCCTACATTGAGCCCAGCGTCAGCCTTGTAGACTAGATCCAAGCAGCCAGCGACAACTGCTTCGCCGCTAGGAGAGAAAATAGACTTACTCGTTGTTGGAGATTAGTTCGAAACTGAAGATCACATCGCACTCGGCAACGACGTTGCTACAGCCAGCCCCGCGTCAGTCTTTCAGATTCCATCTAAGTAGCGAGCGACAACCGCTTCGCTGCCAAGAGAGGGCATGCACTTACTACGTCTGGATCACATCGTTGGCGCTTATCCACTGTGAGCATGCCATTCTCAGGAGATGGCGCTGGACTAGCCATGGCCATACCAAGTATCATAGAAACGAGGAGAATGAACTTCATCGTGAAGACGCGATTGTAAAAGACTTGCGATCTGAAGTATGTAGGTAAGGATTTTGCTTTCGAATAATGAAGTACATTGGGCCAGAAGATGCGAGGAACTTATATTCTTGTGCCTAGAGACGTGGCACGGCAGCCATCGGGCTTACTAGATTTACTCCAAAACTTTGGAATAGTCCGGAGAGTGTAATGACACCCTTGGTTAGTAAACTTGACATCGTTGGGTTCAGTAAATACCCGCACCTTGCGGAGATATGCTTTGTCGGTGTGATTGTCATTGCTAGTGCCATCTGTTAGCCACTGTCTCGAGACTTCCCTACCCTGCATAAGCTGATCAGCAAGAGGGGAAATTAGAAAATCATAACACGATGCACCTTGAAATAATCTAAGGACACCATATAATCATACAAGTCTGTTGGTAGCCTTTCAGGCATCATGCACATCCCGCGGACGGTTTCTGCACGGCCTCTTACGGCGAGTCCCGACATGAATGTGCTAGCCAAGGTAATTTCGACATAATCGTGTAGTTGCTAGTGTTTCGCGTCGGGCCGTGAACAGGGTTCCCCGTACTTTACTGCCAAGGCCATGGTGCTTCACTAGCGGGTTGGTGAAAGTAAAATTGTAACCTAAGAAGGGTGTTAATTAGTCTTGTTCTGCTTACTGTCGTGCTGAATGCAACGAAAGTGTCAATAAACTCACGAGAAGACCGCATGCCTGTGAACTTCCGCCTGATTCTACAATGCTGATCCAAGTCCCTTCGCCTATACGAAGGAGCATATATTGGGAGTTTCTGTCTTGTAAGTTAGATTAGCAATTCACAGATGAAGATGATACACTGTGTGAACAAGAATGCTTATCAGTCATGTTCTCCGAATCTAGAAATCGCCTATTGGGCAGAAACTTGATGTCGGCCAAGACGCTCTCCTTGGAGCTGGCCTTATTTCGGCGTTCTTTTGAAATTTAGGTTAACGATGCTCTCTTCTAGCTTCCACCCGCTTCCGAAACTATCCTCTCCCTGCTAAGCAGTTCGAGATATCCGTAAGACGCGTAATATCTAATGATCAAGGTGTTCTCAGGGCAGCAACCCATATCTACGATTTATGATTATAGGAACGGATAGTTATTCTTAGTCTAGTAGGGAATAAGACTCATGTTCTTTTATCGCCATTACCCCGACACCTACACGCTCTCCTACAGAGGTTTTAGAGAAAGCAAGATATATTCGGCTGCTCAGTTTTGCCATTCGGCCGGGTACTATTGTTTAGCAGTTCCTGAAGGTCTTCGCACCTATTTATAAGCTTAGCATAGAACTAATAGATACTTAAAAGCCTCTAGACAGCTGTAACAATTTATTGTAAATAGGACGTGAATATCTTTAGCTTGTACTATGAGATGTACGTAGTGACTGTCTTAAGCAGGTGCACGGCCGAATAGCAAAAGCACACGGCCGAATATATTTACCCTCAAAGAATGCATGTGCTGCTCTTTCCTGTTCTTCCTAGGTGATAGACCATCTTCCCTCACATTTGTCACAAAGGGGTTGGGAAGTTTAGATGGATATTGAAAGGATTGGTGAATGCGTGATGGACTTGTTGGGGGATGAAACATTTGGGATGGAGTTGAACTTGAAAGAGTTTGGTGGTGGGAATGGTACGTAATTTAGCAGCCAGAGAAATGAAGGATGAGGCGGTGTTGTTGAGGCTGTATCGCAAGGCTGCGTCGCAAGGCTGTATTCGATGGAGGGCAGATGGTTTCGTGATTATTTTACGATGTTGCCTGGGCTGTTAAGTGAGGCTGAGATCAGGCTGTGGGTGCATGAAGTCTTGGAAGAAAAGACTTCGGGATTCTTTTTGCTTGGCCAAAAGTCTCGTGAGGCCTTTTTTTACTTAGGAAGCATGTTGAAGAGGCTGTGTTGTCAACTGGAATGCCTGTTGGCCTCAGAGGATACGGTGAGCTATTCAGCCTTGTTCAAAAGCACTATGCTAATGGTATTTACGTACGTTTTACCCAGCCAGCTGCTTACTACCTTTTGTCTTCAAACATAATAGCTACTGGGACGTACACTTATTGAAAGCCTTCACAAGTCGCGTCTCGTGGTATCTTGTTGATGTTCTGCACAGCCTTGCGTACCTAACCGCTTTTGCCGACAAGGCTGCAGCATACCCTGGCACAATGGATGTCGGTGTCGTATTTCTCGCGAGGATGACTGCAGGCTCAGAGGACGGAATAGGAAGTAATCTGGGCGGGGTAACGAGACCAAAACGTGCAACGACGATAATCGACTTGACGCTTTGATTCTGTTTGCAGCCTTCTCCTCAAGTAAATCTTCGGTGGTGAAATCTTACACTCTCACAACATACCAGTGAACGAGATTAATTCTGACCCTTCAAGCCATGCCTGTACTTCAAGTCTTCACGTCTCTCCCGTTCCTCCTCGGCCTCCTCGCAACATGCATATGGGTCACATACAAGGCTTTGCTGCCTAAACCCCTCCCCGGGATACCTTTCAACGAAGCCGCATCCAAGAAGCTATTCGGCGACGTTCCAGAAATGATTCGCTACGTCCTACGCACAAAACGCATCTTCGTAAGCGACCAACCACGACAAAACTTCTCAAACCGCTGCTAATCTAGGAAAATCAAAAGTGCTGGCTCACATCTCTCACCACGCGCCACACGTCTCCGATTGTCCAAGCCTTCATTAAGCCGGGCTCTTTACCTTGGGTTATCTTGACCGATCCGCACGAAAGCCAAGACATCTTGCTCTGTCGCATCAGGGAGTTTGACCGGAGTGGATTCTTCGGGGAACTTATTGGCGGAATATTGCCGGAGCAACATATCCAGTTCCTATCTACCGATGCTCGATTCAAGAAGAATCGCGGCCTAATCAATCATCTCATGGCGCCGGATTTTGTGAAGAGGGTTAGTGCGCCCGAAGTTTGGAAAAGTATTGAATTGTTGGTTGAGATGTGGAAGAGGAAATGTGATGTTGCGAATGGCAGACCGTTTGATGCAAAAGAAGATATCAGATATGCGGCGCTAGATGCGATATTTGCATCGTCGTTTGGATTACCTGAGGAGCAGAGTATAACTGTGCGACGCCTGAACGCGGTTTCGACATCTTCTTCAAGTCTTCTCGTCGATTTCGACGGAGCAGTAAGCTTTGACGAAGGCGATATCCCAGAAGTTTTCAAAGCCGTACTTACTCTCGCCGACTCTGTTACTTCGACACAACTCTCGCCGTTCCCAGTCCTGACGTCCTGGATCCTTCGCAAGTTCCCGTTCATGCGCCGCGCCACCGCCATCAAGGATAGCTATATCCGCTACAAAACTGACGAATGTGTGCGCTTGATTGAGACTGGTCATCATGAACCGAAGAGCGCATTGCATTCCGTCTTACTTCGGGAACGCGACATTGCTGTGAAAGAGCAGCGACAGCCAGAGTACTATAAACGAGCCATCGCGGACGAGTTCTTCGGCTTCATGCTCGCGGGTCACGATACAGAGGCAACAGCAATGTCGTGGGGCGTCAAATACTTGACTGATAATCCCGAGTCTCAAACCAAACTACGCGAAGCGTTACATCAAGCGTTTCCAGATGCACTCTCAGCTAAGCGGGCACCAACGTACGCTGAGCTAGCGAGGACCACGGTTCCGTACTTGGATGCCGTTGTGGAAGAGATTCTGCGTCACGCGAATACGATTGCGTTTGTTGTGCGGCGTGCGCAGTGTGATACGACTGTTCTAGGGTATCATGTTCCCAAAGGCACTGATGTCTTTCTAATGGCGAATGGGCCGGGATACTTGGAGCCAAACATGCGACTACCGCCTTCTTACACTCATGATTCTGGCGTAACATCTACATCAACACACCGTCTCACTCCGCTATGGCCTGATGATGGCATTTCAAACTTCTTGCCCGAGCGCTGGCTCAGACCTGATGGGTCATTTGACAGCATGGCCGGGCCGACGTTGGCGTTTGGTCTGGGGCCGAGAGGATGTTTTGGCAAGAGGTTAGCGGTGCAAGCGTTGAGGATGGGATTTGCGAGACTGGCTTGGGAGTTCGTGTTCTTGAGTGTCGGAGAGGAGCTAGGTGGGTATGAGAGCGTGCAGAAGTTTGCGCGGGAGCCTATGAAGTGTTTCATTAGGGTTGAGAAGGTAATGTAGGATGGAATGGGGCCATGCCAAGTACTATAGAGACGAGGAGAATGAACTTTATCGTGAAGATGTAATTGTAAAAGAGTTGCTATCTGAAGTATGTAGGCGAGGGTTTGTTTTGCTTTCGAATAATGAAGTACATTGGGCTGGCATGCTATTGTACTTCTCAAAAAAATGCTGCTACCGTGGACGGCCGCTCCAGGCTTTCTTCGAAGTATCTCTCAAGCCATGGGTGTAGTCTACTCCTGCAGATGCCCCTCCCTCATAAGCACAGTCCTCCATTGTGTCCTCTACCTTCCTTCCATTACAGCTTCGCCCACGACGTTCGCTACAACCCAGTGGGTTCCAACTGAGACATAGTTTGCACCTCCAATCTCCTGGTCGTGGTCTATACTCGCTCGGGCCGGGCACTTCTGGCGGTGGAGTATGCAGCGCAGGTGCTTCTTCTATGCGGAGAGCTGTTAGAGGCCGAGGGTATCGATTGTGCGGTCTGATGTTGCTGGAAAACCCTCCAGATCTTGATTCTGGTGACTGGTGTGCGACAGAAGGAAGTGAAGGATTGGATGAAGATGTGGATGTAAGAACGTCCTCATGAACAATGGTACCGGCGTCAATCATGTCGTATAGAAGACGGATGACTTCGTTGCCTTCAGGTACCGGTATCTGCATCAAGAAGCCGACATCCTTGAAAAGTAGCTCAGACTTGTGATCTCCTTTCACCTTCTCGATGGCAGAGGTTCCCCAGATCATCTTCACCTCGGAGACATATTCCTTCCTCTTGTGGCCCAGTTTCCGGACCAGAGCTTGGACAAAATCATTCCATGGTGTGGCTTCCGCGACAGTCTTGCCCTCCAAAACCCTGAACATGTCGTGCACAAGAGCATCTGGTATGCTCAAGCATTTACCGGCATCGCGCAAGACTTGCGCCTTCATCACGATCTGGGGTGCCATGTTCTTCTTCGCCTTCAGAACATCTTGGAACATCTCGTAGATGCGGATGATGTGCTCGACTGAACGAACTTCCATGCGTCGCAACGCTTTCTCCGCACCCTTAGAAAGGTCGAGGTATGGCGGGCCAGAATGTGTGAGTGCGATGCGCACATTATGAAGTACGCCATCGGAGGATGGATCTCGAAGAGGGATGAAACGAGAAGCATTGGAAGGCATGGTCGAATCGACGATATTTCGACGGGCTTGAGACAGCAATCGGAGGGTTGTGGCGCTTTCACAAGTGGACGGTGCAGGTCGGAAGTCCAAAGTTGAGCTTACGCCATGGCTTCAGTGAAGTGAATCGCGATTTGTCCAGTTTCTGGCTCCTTCACTTTCACCGTGAATTACGACTCCGCATTGCCGAAAGGCTTTTGTTCCATGCCTCCCACATACAGTGCACCCATGAGAGTAACTCCATGTCTAGCAGCTGTACTTGTCGATTGATCTGTAGGAGCGGAGCTGAGATCGTTTTTCATAGAACAATTATGACATTTACTCACTTCCTAATGTCTTACTGGTGGCAACTTTATTTAGTGAAAGGGCGGAAGCAACTAAGTTTGCTCTCACTCAGAGCAGGGACTGTGCGCCGCGTGATTTTCAAGTATTTACAAGAACCCATGTCTTACCGTTACGAATATCCCACACCAGCGATAATAAGATTGGTAGGATATATATTAATTAGTTTTTGAGAACGTCATAACAACTTGAAGCAATGTACGGTGGTAGAGGTGAGAGCCTGGGAGACTGCCTCTACCAGTGACAAACAGGCCGTGCGTTCGACTCACTGAGCATCCCAAGGTTTGAATGAGTCTTTTTGTATTTTTTTGCATCTTGTTTCTCGAGATATCAATTCTTGAGAGGAGGCGTCTTCATGGCACATACAAAAATGCTTTGTATGCCCTATTTACGCAGGTGCGGAGCATGAGCGACGCTCTACAATAACAGCAAGTGCCTGCCTAATACGTCGCGGTTCCCTGTCCTCCATCATGGCAACTGGTCTAGCAGCAAAATGGGTCTTATCAGGCCAAAGATATCCTCTCCTTAAGAAACACCGCGTTACCAACGAGCCGCAAGATATTGCAGACGACGGCTTGGAGGATATGTAGGGATTTGTATAATTTTGATGTTTGGTGAAGAAGAAACTCCCCCCCATACTCGCAACAGAGATGGTCACAAGGCGTCCGGGTTACATCCCAAGAATACTATCTTTCTTGTGGGCACTCATATCGACACCACGAACTTTGCGGTCGGAGCCATCCTTGCAAGTCCCAGGATGGTACATATGTCCTCAGTGCTCCCAGCTCACGACGGAGATCGACCCAGACCAGCTCGTCTGCAGCTTCATACCGACACGCTTGCAGTGGGTCGATTACATCACACCAATATTCTCGTTTCTAGCAGTCCGCTTCATGCGAATCATTACTCCGATCTTACAATACTTCGAGCCGCCGCGACGGGATGTGGAATGACTGGTGTTCTGGGCTTGGACAGGACCGCTGTCAAAGACTCCTCAGGAACGAGACAAACAGAGAAGGAGGACGAGCTTTGCGTTGGAAAGAATCAGGAGGCGGGCTTTAATTGTGCTACTAGTGAGTTTGGGATTGCGTGATGTCGTGGAGGAGACTATGGGGCTGTTGGCTGGGATATAGTTGGGGAAAGAAAGCGAGGAGAGTAATGTGAATGGCAGACACGAGCAGCCGTATTAGCTGGTTAGTGCACACT
Source organism: Paraphoma sp. B47-9 (assembly GCA_001748405.1). Classification (NCBI taxonomy): domain Eukaryota; kingdom Fungi; phylum Ascomycota; class Dothideomycetes; order Pleosporales; family Phaeosphaeriaceae; genus Paraphoma; species Paraphoma sp. B47-9. The sequence continues at coordinate 33,376 of BCLK01000193.1, forward strand.
GATGCCATTCACGTGTCTCGTCGGAAGGATCGGAAGGAGTTTGTGTGTCGCCGAGTTGGGACATGTCATATCGCTACTCGCCAAATCGGGTATCTGCATATAAACTGCACGTTATCTCGCATTGGTGGCTGACAGGACCGGCGTCACGCTACGACTATTTAGACAAGAACCAAAACACGAGGCGTCGGACAGAATGCACTTTTATTGAAGAAAATGTCGCACGCTGCGCAACAGTCGTCGTCAAGCAGCGACGGAAATAAACAAGGCGACGCCTGATCGGCGCTAGCACCGCGGGCTATCGATTGGCCAGACCCACTTAGCCCCACGGAACACCACCCCAGCGGCGTCATGACCGCAGCCGAACAAACGCACGCCAGCCCGGCCCGGCGTGGTCAGCATAGCCACCATGTGAGCGGTTGATGGAGAGTACCTGCAGCAACCCGTGAGAGACACGCGTCCCACGCTTTCCGTGCTTTTCTCAAAACACCGGACAAGCCGGGCTGCCTCACAGTGCCACAGAGTTACACATTCCTCAGCCAAGCGTCATTCCCGTACCAAGCCTTGCGCTGCAAAGCTTCACCCGCCACTCGTTATCTTGAGCGTCACTCGTTATCTCAGCCAGCATGAAGGCATTCGGACGCTGGGCGTGCGCTGCGGCGGCGCTTGTCAGCGGGGCAGCGGCAGCAAGCTACGACGATATACCTGCGATTGAGGTCTATGGACAGCACTTCTTCTATACCAACAATGGCTCGCAATTGTACGTATCGCGTGTGCATGGTTACATTGGCCCAGGCTGACATCCGTAGCTACTTGAAGGGCGTCGCATACCAGCAAAACTACCAGCCCAACGGCACAGCAAGCTCGACATCGACCTACACTGATCCTCTCGCCGACGGCAATGCATGCAGGCGAGACATTCCCCTGCTCAAGCAGATCTTCACCAATGTCCTCCGCGTGTATGCGATTGACCCGACCAAGAACCACGACGACTGCATGGCCCAGCTAGCGACTGCGGGCATCTACGTGATTGCAGATCTGGGCGAGCCCGGCACATCCATTCGGTCGAATGACCCAGAGTGGGATGTCACATTGTACCAGCGGTATACCGGCGTCATTGATTCGCTGTCCAAGTACAAGAACGTTATCGGTTTCTTCGCCGGCAACGAGAACGTCAGCTCCGGCAACCAGACCGCCGCCGCCGCGTTCGTCAAGGCTGCAGTCCGCGACACCAAGGCGTACATTGCCAACCAGAACTACCGCACCTCTCTGGGCGTTGGCTATGCAACAGCTGATGTACCCACGCGCAACGAGCTCGCCGCCTACTTCGCATGCCAGCCGGGCAATGCTGGTAACAAGACTTCGATTGACTTCTGGGGTTACAACGTCTACTCGTGGTGCGGCGACAGCACCTACCAGGCCTCGTCGTACGGCGAGCGCGTTCAGTTCTTCTCCGACTACCCCGTGCCCGTCTTCTTCGCCGAGTACGGCTGCATCGAAGGCCTGACAAATGGTCCTACTAGTCGACCCTTCACAGAAGTCGGCGTCCTGTACGGCAACATGACAAACGTGTTTTCTGGTGGCATTGTGTATGAATGGTTCATGGGCGAGAACAACTACGGTCTTGTCAGCCTCGTCAACAGCGCGTCCGTCTCGCCATATCCGGATTTCACATCACTCCGGTCCCAACTCGCCACCGTATCGCCTTCCAGCACGCAGAAATCGGCATACACCCCCTCCACATCTGCGCCTGCATGTCCTTCTGTCGGCGCATCCTGGCAAGCTCAAGCATCTCCACTACCACCTCCAGTGAACCCGCAGCTCTGCCAATGCATGATCGCAAGTCTACAATGCAACATCAAAGACACCAACGAAGACGACTACGCAGATGTCTTCAATTACATCTGCGGCGCCAATTCGAATTTCTGCAACGGTATCGCTCGCAACGCTACCACCGGCACTTTCGGCGGCTACTCAGGCTGCGACCCCAAGGACCAGCTTGCTTTTGCGGCAAATCAGTATTATCTGGGTAATAGCAGGAGCGCGTCCGCGTGTAGCTTTGACGGCAAGGCGACGAGACAAAGCGCGCAGACGGCGAGTAGTTGCGTTGCACTGTTGAGCGCTGTTGGCTCGAACGGGAGTGGCACGCCCCCCACGGCAACGGGCAGGGGAACGGCGGGCGCGAGCGGTGCCGCGGGTGCGAGCTCGAGTAGTCGTGGCGCGGCGGCGTCGACTTATTCTCCGCACACGTTCATGTACGGTGGGGTTGTGATGGGTGTTTGGGGCGCGGTCGCGGTCGGAAGTGTGGTTGGCATGTTGGTGTTGTAGGGGAGGGAAGAGTGAGGAGGTTGAGTGAAGGTGTGTAGGACTAAAGTTGGGATTGATGGGATCTCGTGGGGTGTGTATGGAGTGGACCTTTGGATTAGACGTTGCGAGCATGTGGTGGAGGAGACATGGTATGATAATGTGAAATGCAAATGTAAACATGAGTTCATACGCTTCTAAACTTGATTGCGAGACGAACTAGATTCTCGTCACTGCTACATTTGCTGATCCAGGTATCCCAGCACCGCCTTTGTCCCATGCCATCTTGAGTCATGAATCTTTTCCCATCATTAACGCCTTGAAATGCCAGATGCAAGAGGACAGAAAAGTGAAAAGAAGCTTAGTCCTCCATCGTCATCTCATCAAAATCATCCAACAACTGCTCCATCGGAATCGTCAATCCCTCCTCATCCCCATCCTCCGCGTCTGTATCCATCGCATCTTGCTCGCGTTGCCTCTGCTCCTGCTGCGCCTTGTACAATGCGAGTCCCTGCCTGAGGTCCTGATCCTCTTCGACATCCTGGAGGAACATTTCAAAGTCGCGCTCCATCTTCTCTTGATCCTGTTTGCGCGGCAGCATTTCGCCTTCATCGCGGTTCATGCGCTTGAGGCGCCAGTTGCGCTTGCTCTTGCTCTTCTTGGAGCGCTGGTAGAACTTCTTGACTAGGACGACATCAGGGATCTGCGCGGCGTATTTGTTGGAGGACTCGAGCACGTCGAAGAGCTCGTTGTTGAAGTTGGTGTTGCTGAGTAGGTAGCCCATGACGGAGTCGCCGACGTGTAGGATTCCGCCGAGATGGGTGCGGCAGTAGTAAGTTTGGTCATTGGCGCCCATATCAGAGGCGCGCGCGACAGTGGCTTCGGCGAGGAAGTTGCGGCCTTGTTGCTTGCCGAGCGGTTCGATATCCAGAACGATAAACTCAGTCAGCTCTTGCACATCGGCGAGCGGCCTGAACGGTGTCCGCCAGTAGAGGTCGGTTGCGATGTCAGCTGTTTGGAGAGTTGATACGTCTAGGAGTTGGACAGATGTGCCAATGCGCGTGCAGAGTGTGAGAGGTGAGATGTTGCCGGCCTTCTTGGCGAGTGGGATGGGCAGTACGACGAGGTCATCCTTGCAAATTGGCACAAGCTCACAAGAGAATGAGAACTTGTAGCTTTTTGTGGAAGTGTGGATATCATGGGAGATGAGCTCTTCCGACTTCTTGATGTTGACTGGCACAACCGCTTTGAGGAAGTCGCAGAAGGTTGTGGCGTGATTCCGCTGTGCAAAGAAAAAGTCGATGCCGTCGTGCACCTCCTTGATGTTGATGGTGTCTTTGTGAGCGCCGTGCTTCAGAATGAGCTGTTCCAGGAACAAGAAAGTCCTCTTGTGTGGCACCTTTTGCCGCACCTGCACGCAGGCTCTCCAAGTGTTGTGTGTGTAGCTCTTCGCGCAGTCTGGGCACTGTTGATAGTTTTGTGTGTATTCGACCTCGAAGCTCTGCTGCATAATGGCGCCCTCGTTGATCTCCGACTGCACTGTGATCTTGACCTTAATTCTCCTGCTATGTGGCTCCGTCCAGATGAAGCTCGCGTCGATGATTCGCAGCTTATTCAGTCCCCGCAGTTTCTTCAGGCAGAGGGCGAGCAGCTCGCGCGACTCGGGCACGGCGACAACCCACGAGTTTGGTGGTGACAGCCACCGGTCGCAGTCGCGGCACATGTGCAGCGTGGCTTCGCGCGGGACGCCTCCGGTGACGTCGGTCTTGAGTTTGATGCAGTCGTAGCAGAATGCGCCAGAGAGTGTGCCGTCGACGGGGGCACCACAGTCGGCGCAGAGAATGGTTGCCGCATTCTTGGGCACAGGCGCAAAAGCCTGGCTGTCAACCTCCATGATGGTCGAGTGTGCTTCTCTTTCCGGGTTTATGGTGTTGTGAGATGGTTGCGAGTGGAAGCCCAGAAATGTGAGAGTTAAGAAGAGAAAAGGGCGAGTTGTGTGGTATTATGAGTCGAATACACTGCTGAGAAATTCCCCCGCCAAAACTTCTGTGACTTCCCAAATTCGCCGCCCGCACCTTATCTTATCGTCACGTGCATGCGCGCGCGCTTGTGCATGACGGCATTTTCCTGTGCCGATGCGCAGAAAGTTGAGCGACGAATGTAACAACACGCGACCTCATTAAAATATGTCGCTGTTCCGAACCACCTCGTCGCGATATGTTTGCCGGGCCTGCCAGCAAGCAACCACGCGACCTTCACAACTAAGGTCTTTCCCCTCATCATCCTTCGCGCCTGCACCGCCACGCGCGAAAAGAGGCAATTCATCGAGATGCACTTTCAGCACGAGTGTTGCGAGATCAAAAGACAGGAACGACGTGTCCGCAGTAGAGCCTGAGTTTTCATTTCTGGACAATGGCACCGAGCCACCTAAAACTCCCATTGAGGTTGAAATATTGCCGTCCACGAGTCCAGTCGAAACCTCCGATTCTTCTATCCGCATGGTAGAGGCTGTCCCGACCCCGCCAGACGCATCCGTTCCATGGTACCTGCGACAGCAATCGTCTGTACGAGACCAGGCACAGCAGCCCATCGAGATCCCAGACCTACCGCCGAACCCTCCACCACTCCTCAAAACTATCCTCGAATACATATCGATAACGGCCGGTCTTGACGACATCGAGTTGCTCGATCTGCGACATCTTGACCCGCTGCCAGCGTTGGGACCAAAGCTTATCATGATCATTGCCACGGCACGTTCAGAGAAGCATCTACACGTTTCGGCAGATCGCTTTGCGAGGTACTTGCGACGAGAGCACAACCTCAAAGCCAATGCAGCAGGATTATTGGGCCGCAATGAGCTGAAAATCAAGCTGAGACGTAAGGCAAAGCGCATGAGGATGTTGGCCAATGTTGGAGGCGCGGTTCCAGAAGGCAACATTGATGACGGCATTCGCACAGGCTGGATCTGCTGCACACTCAGCAAGATTGAGGCTCATCCGGATGACATGCACATGCCTGGCGACAACGTTCAGGAATTCGTCGGCTTCCGGGACGTCAAGCCGGGTGTCAATGTTGTGGTGCAGATGTTCACGGAGGAGAAGCGCGCAGAAACAGACTTGGAGACCTTGTGGGGAGGGGTACTCAGGACACATCAAAGGCAGGACCTGGCCATAGAGGAGAAGCTCAAAGAGCTGGAAGATGACATTGAAGGTGAGGATGACCGGATGCAGGCCCAGCATGAGGATTCAACTCAGAGGCAGGCGATCCCGCCGACGGAAGATTTGAGCGTTCATGGCAATGATTCGCCATCGGCGCAACCTTTCGCTCGACCGCAATCCACCGCAGGGGACATTTTCCCACCTCCCTCGTCGGATAGTCTATCGGAGAGTACAAGGCAGCCTCGCCGGTTGCACTCTGTTGGTCTGCGATGAGAGCGACGTGTAGCCGCGTTGTCCGTGTATCTCGCCGACGACCGTAGTCTGAGAGATTTCACTGCGGCTCAGAAGTGCCCGAAGTTATTGTAGCTGCAGAAATGTAACTATGGTTAGTGAGGTCTGCAAATAGCCTATTCACACAAAAAAGCAAGATACATGTGGCGTCCCTATGCATGCAAATTATGATACCAGCAGTGTGTTCAATATACCAGAGTTTCGGTGTTTTGTCGAATGTTAGAAAGTGATGTGCAAGGGATCTTTCGTGTGAAGCAAGTACTACGACGCCGAGAGGCAGGTGCCGCTCGACGTCGCTCACATGCTACTCTTTGACTTCTGCACCATTGAAAATCTCCGCAGAGACCATCTCGTATTCTATTCATATTGCAATTCTTGAGACTGACGGCATACACTGCCAGACTCGGATCGTTCTCCGCAATGACATACAGCGCATGTGCAGATCGGGCCTGAATCACACCGATGGGTCTGCGAGTCTGCCCGCGGCGTCGCACAACACGCCTCCACTTGCACATCAACGAGAAACGTTTCACCATCCTCGCTCAACCTGAACCCAGGGCAGCTTCAAGACGCAGCCATCTGCGTCCACTGTAGCATCATCGACGACTAGCAAACATAATCGCATACTTGTAAGCCCGTAAGTCGGAAAGTTTGAGCCGGAAGTTTGGTGGTTTTCGCCAACGTCTCTCCGCTATCCCGCAATCGGGGTTGACAAGCATTCTGAGATCCAATCAGTTTTAACGAGACGACTCCGTGGCATGCGACTCGCTAGACCCCTCCTCAGGTTCGCCAGGCTGCGATATAAGGTTGCGGCAGGTGTCGCACCAGTCGGCAATCAGCCGTAGCATACCGCCACGAACCCCAGGGCCGAACATCACAAACCAGCTTTCTAGACCCAGAGTGTCGATCAACCTGACCCAGAGTCGGTCTGATGGGCTCTCTAATCGGGAAACTACACATCCAAGCGTCTGAGGCTGGAACACCTGCATAGACGAAGGTCAAATCTGGTCAAGTACGAGACCACTGCATGCACATCATCCTACCATGAATGTGCCATAAAGCAGTGATCAGGCTTGACCGCGCTCATGTGCTTCTGTGCCGCCTGACCTTCCATCTGGATTGTGTCGTCTACCTTCACGATCCTGCTCACAAAGGCCATCAAAATGACACGCTCAGCGCTGGATGACTTCTTGCCTGTCCTTCTGGAGATGATGAAGGATCCTCCGGATCCCAATGAGCCGCTACCACTAACCCATCGCCGTAGCACGGCATACGGTGTTGCGATACCATTTCACGCGAGTCACCCCATCTGATCGTGCGGATCAAATCACTAACAATAACAGGTACTCAGTTGGGTTGCAGTTGGCTTTCGACTTCACACACGATTCCGCGTCGTGCGTGAGCCAGGATGGGATGATGCATTCGTTGTCATTGCTGCCATGTTGAATCTTGTCGCGATGATAGGATACTTCGGAAGTATGTCTCGGCGAGCATCATCTACCGAATGATCAGACTGCTTACAGCTCTCCAAGGTATCAACCGTGGAGTTGGCCAGCACATTGTGTATGCTATTGACATACTCGAGCCGACCATGGCATACTTCTACGTTGCCAACGCAGCTTACATCATGACTGCCGTGTGCATAAAGCTTTCCCTTCTCCTTCAATACCTGCGAATATTCCGCGAGGGCAAGCGGCGCGTCGTCACATTAGGGCTGCTTGCAGTGGTCATAATCTGGGGCGGAGTCTTCAGTTTCATGGGATGGTTTCCTTGCTTTCCTGTGTCTGGCTTCTGGAACAAGCAGCAGCAACCAAGCCCTAAATGCTATGGCTTTGGATACCGTACTCTGAAGGAGGCCAAGGACACCCTTTTCGTCTTCTCGGGTTCAAACATGGTCCTTGACTTGGTCGTATTTCTCTTGCCGCTTACCGAATACTTCAAGCCGAACTTGAGGAAGCAGCAGATTCTCGCGATGACTGGGCTCTTTGCATTAGGCTCAATGTGAGTATGGTCACGCCTCAGTATAGTCAAACGTCGGCTAATGATCTTTAGCGTCGTTCTGATGGCCGTTCTTCGACTTTGGAGCGGGTTGAAGTACAACAACACCATTACCATGTTCGACTTTACATGGTGGCTACCTGAGGTGTTATTATTCTCCTGTCTCGAAATCGATTTCGCCATCATGTGTGCCTCAATGCCCATTTTCTGGCCGACAGTAATGGCTGCTTGGACAGAGATCTTCGTGACTAGGGAAGTCCTCGTAACGCACGACCGAAGGTCGCGGTTCATTGACAATAGCGTGGAGCAATTGGAGTTGAGTAGAAGCTTGTCAATCAGAAGCCACAAGAGCACAGAGAGGTTGACGAAGATGACAAGTCGGGAAGGCATGTCCTGGTTCACAGAATTTGATCCTGAAACGGGCACTGGCCCTGGGTCTGGCATCACGCAAGTTGAGGTCCAGCCTTGTGCACAGAAGGCACGCCAACTGTAATCATTTGAATAACAAGGAGACTTTTGTCAAGTGACTTGATTCATCGCTAGTGAAGGTGATGCTTCTTAAAGTGGCCCTGTTCCAGCGCATTGAGCTGGCGAGATACGCTAAAGGGATCGGTAAGCCAATCATGTCTCTTATTTCTGCCACCGCCGGATTTCGCGACCTGGCAAACGGGATTCGCGACTGCGATTGCCATCATCCTTATTCACCATAATCATGGACGGATTCAGGGATTTCGGGTTTCGTGTCTTTATCTCGAACCAGCAGTCCGATTCCTCTGCCCTACCAATTTCGCCATGAATGACACCGCCAACCCTGCTCCGTACGGGAAGTCATGCAGCCAATGCGTGCGAGCAAAATGTCGATGCATGATTCGGAGCGAAGGCGCTTGCGAAAGGTATGACTTGACACGCGACTGCATAATACTTGATCCTGACGGCTCAGATGTGTGCGCCTCAATAAGGAATGCGTGCCTTCGTCGTCCGTGCGCAAGAAGAGCAGCAGAAAAACAGCATCATCAAAGAGAACGCAGCTTGAAGATAAGCTTGACGACATCGTCAATTTGCTGCGTACCCAGCATGCAACTTCGGGTCAAACATCGCCACGGCACGAACGATCTGAAGATCCGCAGATCTACACACCTCGCTCTCTCGATCTTTCGTCGCAACAGTCGGGTGCGCATACTCCGCGCGATGACCATCTCACAGATGGAGAACTTCTAGAGTTTCGAAAGCTGCACGTGGAACCATTCCCCTTCATCTTTCTGCCACCGCATTTCTCCGCCGAGCAAATGGTCGCAGAGAAGCCGGTTCTGTCTCTAGCGATCAAGACTCTCTGTAACAAGGCTGTGTCGCGTCAGGCGGTCTTGAGCAAGAAAGTTCGAGAAATGATAGCCATGAAGATGATTGTCGACGGTGAGAAGAGCCTTGACCTACTGTTAAGCATCCTCCTCTGCATGGCATGGTGAGCTTTTAATCAGATCTAGCGGGGTTCTTACTGAGATTTCTAAGGTCGATATATTTCACCGCCGGCAAACAGTATTTGGGAATGTTTTCAAGTTTGGCGCGGTCGCTAGTCAGTGATCTCCGTCTTGAGAAGCCTGACAACCCCTCGCTTTGCCCATCTATTGCTCCTACCTCAGCTGTCAAGATTGCACGCACACTAGAGTCGCGACGCGCTCTTTTGGCCTGCTTCGCACTCAGTACAATGTAAGTCAAGGACTCGCATGCTCAAAACCGAATGACTGATCTTGGGAAGCATTTCCACGACCTTCAAGTATGACACAATGCCTTGGCTGCCACAACTTGAGGAAGATTGCAACGAGCTCACAACGAACGCCGAGTGCGATGGCGATGGTGTTCTCGTCTCAATTGTTCGAATCTCACGTATATGTCTTCGGGCGCTCGGACTCTACCGCCATCTCATTGACGATCCTGAGCAGAGTCGACATGTAGCGCTGCACATCGGCCCGCTCAAATCTGATCTTGACAAGTACCGAAGCACCATCTCACCTGATCAAGCGCAGCACAGTAAATTCTCTCCCACACTTCTCTTCTTCGTTACTGATACATTGTAGCCACGATTGCTGCATATCTCTTCAGTGCAGAGGTTGTCATCACCGAGCTGGCGCTACTACAACCGCCAAACCTCACACAAACACCTAGCCTCACGATGGACTACAAGCGCAGTGACTACCTCATGGAGTGTCTAGCAGCTTGTAGAACCTGCACTGAGTTCTATCTTTCGCTCGACTTCCTTCACAATAGCGGGTCGTTCAATCTCCTCTTTGGTTACTGCATCAAGGTCATCTTCCAGCTAGCGACCTTTCAGGACCCAATTTGGGACACATCGATTGTAAGAGAAACAGTCGACTTGCTTGATTTGGTGGAGCGATGCGCGATACAAGCAGAACGTGCCAACACCACGTTGAAACAACAGACTGGCGAAGACAGTGTCTTTTCAACGGCAGCAAAGACATTGAGAGACACTGCTCCGCAGTGGAAGGTACCTGGGTCTACTGTTGACATGGGTAATTTGGCCGTGGTGGAGAGTTGGATGGGTGATGGTGGTTTGGACATGTCGATGATGGATTGGACTGATAACTTCTGGCTGCACGCGCCGCCCCTCAACTTGTAGGCCTTGAAACGGGCTGTAATCCAATGTCAGCTTTGAAGAAGTGTAGAGTACACTTTACTGTAGTGTGAAGATATGGCACTAATGTACGATTTCGTCGGCGGTCCGTCGCTTGCGAACACTATCAATTCAGTATTCGCAACCATTCATACCTTGATTTGTCCGCTCCAGCTGATGTGAGATAATACGGACGTAACTCATGTTCTTAACATTGCGCAGCTGCGCAGCTTGGGGAACAGTGCGGCGGGATTCAAGGCCATAACGTCCCAATCCCGTACCAACAAACCCAAGGCAACAACAGCTCTGCTTCACCTTGACTATATAAAGTCAAGCTAGCCTCGGCGCTTCTAGCTCTTATTGGCGTCCTATAATTCGGGAACTAGGTTGACCTCGTACATACCATACCTTCCAATTCTCACAGCCAAGCATGTCGTCGATACCGCAAGATGTCACAAGCAACCACCACAAAGATCTTAGTGATCGTCACACAACATCAAAATCCGAACCCATCACATCTCTCAACGATAATGAAGCGACTAAAGATGGCCAAGACCCTCACAGCATCAAAGGCCTGAAACTTCTCGCCCTGCTCAGCGGTCTCACGCTCATTAATTTCCTCGCATTGCTCGACACCTCCATCATAGGCACCGTACGCAAACCCTCAAACACCATACCTAGAAAGCACCAAAAGTACTGATTGCGTCTCTCCAGGCTATTCCGTACATAACAACCACCTTCCACTCGCTCCCAGACGTCGGCTGGTACGTCTCCGCATACACGCTCTCGTCCGCAGTTCTTCAACCCCTCTCTGGCAAATTGTACACCCACTTCCCCATCAAGGCTACTTTCCTCTCATTCATCTTCCTATTTGAGCTCGGCAGCCTGATATGCGGCGTCGCGCCGTCATCCGCCGTGCTGATCGCTGGGCGTGCGATTGCGGGGGTGGGGGTTAGTGGGCTGATGCTGGGCGCGATGACGATAATCACGCGAAGTGTGGAGAAGAGTAAGAGTCCGATGTATCTGGGTATTATTCTCGGAGTGAGTCAGATGGGAGTTGTGGTGGCGCCGTTGATTGGGGGCGGGTTGACGGAGCATGTTAGTTGGAGATGGTGTAAGTCTGGCTTACTTTCCGCCTTCAATGTTGGTTCATTCCTTGGGGTTGACCACGATATGTGAAGAGCGTAGAGGGCTGACCGTGTAGCAGGCTTTTACATCAATCTTCCAATTGGAGGCTTAGCAGCGGCTTTGTTTGTGTTCATACACATCCCGGATGTTGCGACGAAGGAGCCGTTTTCCATGGCGCTGGTACCAAAGGTCATTCCTGAACTCGATCTTTTCGGCTTCGCGCTCTTTGTGCCGCCCGCGATAATGTTCCTGCTCGCCCTGCAGTTCGGATCTGGAAACACTTTCGCCTGGAACAGTGCAACGATTATCGGTCTATTCGTTGGCGCAGCTGTTCTCGCAGCTATGTTCATCGCCTGGGAAATCAAGATGGGCGACCGTGCAATGTTACCCGGCAGTCTCCTTAAGCAGCGTCGCGTCTGGTCGAGCTGTGTCTACGCAATATGCAATATTTGTTGCATGATTACGGCGAGTAATTGGCTGCCGACTTACTTTCAGGCTGTGAAAGGAGATCGGCCAACAATGAGTGGCGTGCATGTTCTACCGAGCATTCTAAGCCAGCTGATGTTTGTCATCCTGTCCGGCTTCCTTGGTACGTTTTTCTACATTGTTCATCGAGACCGTAATTGCTGATGATATACAGTGACAAAATTGGGTTTTTACCTACCTTGGGCTTTCGGCAGCGGTATCATCATGGCAATTGGCAACGGCCTCGTATCTACCTTCAAAGCATCAACGACGACCGGGAAATGGATCGGATTCCAGATCGTATTGGGGGTCGGACGCGGTGCTGGAGTGCAGATGGTGCGTCTGCGCAACGATGCCCACTTAAACTCCGTGCGACATAAGACTGACTGTCACGCAGCCCCTCATCGCCGTCCAGAACGCTGTATCGCCAGCTCAAGTCCCTATCGCCATGTCCTTCCTCATCTTCTTCCAGAACCTCGGTACCTCGGTTGGCATTGTGATTGCGAATACGATCTTCGCACAAAATCTCAGCAAAGCGGCTCCTACATATGCGCCATCAGTATCTTCTCACGCTGCTTTGAACGCAGGTTCGGGTGCAGGTGCAGTCCGAGCGCTGGTAGCAGGGCATGAGGAAGAGCTTGGCGGCCTATTGCGAGCGTACTCTGAGAGCCTGCGGAACGTTTTCTTCTTCCTCGTTGCGCTGTCTGGTGTCGCTGTGCTGGCGAGTTTGGGTATGGGATGGGTCGACGTAAGGAAGAAGGACGAGAAATACATGGGAGTTGAGGAAGCCTCTTCAAACTTGACCGAAGATAAGGCCAGCTGATGCGGGGTCAAATCATCTTCGACGTGGCGGCGAGGAAAAAAGATTTGTCTTGACTCTTACTGTTACTATGGAAATACCGCTCTCCGAAGATGGTCTGTAACATAATGTCAACCGAGTCACGCAGAATCGGATGGTTCAGGAGGAGCGGTGTCCAGGTGAGGTCGTGACTGCCATATACGACCATAATCGGACCATCAGAGGAATATTATCAGGTCACATCTCGTAAGTTGTGCGGACGTGAGGATAATGAAGTTCCGGGATGGAGGACAAGGTGTTGAAGGTGTTCGTCTCGCGCACAACGCATGAAAGTCCGTGCACCCGGCTGCAACCCTTCCCGCACACCAACTGCGGCCCTCCAGCGAACACTCCACAAAGCATCTCATCACTCCGCCTTCTCCCATCACTGCGCATTTGCACGCAGCCAAAAGGCAGATGGCGCAGACTCTTTATAGCCACTGTACGCACCGATTGGCTTTGTATCACAGGTGACAAGAAGCTACTGCACCCTGGTTGGTGATGGCGAGCCTGGGCGCTTGTTAGGGGCGCTTAACGCAGCCCTGCCACATGAGACGGCTTTTGGTTCAAAACCCTCCGCATCTGGCACTTTGTGTCGCATCGTCGTAAGAACATTAGCCATCGCTTCTCAGGCACGCGCCTATATCACGTCGAAGTGGCCTGATTTCTGAGCTGCTCCCTTGTCGCCTCTTTCCTCCTCGATCTTGGTATCCTCAGGCTTGCATTCTGCAAAACCTTACTCAACTTTCCTTTCGTCAATTCTTGCTCTACCTATTATTGCGTTGTGCTGGTTCACGTTGCTTGGCCCTAATAATCACCGACCTACTTTCTTTCATTCACCAACGATCGCCGGCACGACATAATTACCATGCATTCATCACTTCTCGCCAACGTCGTTTTGCTCTTCAGCATTCTCGGCTTCGTTGCCGCGGCTTCCGAAGCAGCTCTCCCAGCTGCGAAACTCGAAGTCCGGCAAACTTCCGCCGCACCTACTCAGGAACAGCTCTGCTTCGACTACGAATGGACGGCCAACATGTCCACTATCGGCGCCAATGGCACATATCGCACAGTTCTGATGCAGAAGGCGAATGTCGGCACGATTTACAGTGCGCGGATGATGGACGCTGCGATCAAGAAGCTTCCGGCCCTCACTGCGAATGAACAATTGAATGCGGAGTGCGGCAACTGGACTGAGATTGCGTTAGTGGAGGCGGAGAAGAACTTCACCCAGGGCATTGTGGCGCAATTCACGACAGAAGGTCTTCCTGTGGGAATCAAGGCCGGTCCCGAGGTCATCTTTGTCGTTGGCGCTGTCAGCATCGTCTTCTCGGTCGTGTGGGTCTTCAGTTGAGAGGTACTGGGGAACCTTGATGGTTGAGAGGTGTGTGATATGATGAAGGATTGTCATTTGAGATGATGGATTGAGCGCATTGCACGTGAGGACTGTGTCCGAGGTTGAAGCACCATCAATTACGAATACCCCAGACATCGCCAGATGCACTATTATTATTATCGATGTCGTCTATCTATCCTGCTTTATCGAATTCCATCTATCCAGAGGTGTCCCTTCATGGTTTTGAGTCTACCACGTGCTCATAGCTATTCTATCCTTTCCCTTCCCCATTGTCAAGCTCTCAAACGCCTCAATCATCCGGCTCACATCAACATCATTCTCATTCTTCCTGGCCAAACACTCGCCCTCCACCAGCTTCCGATTCTTGATCTCTGTCCTCGTCGCCCTATGCGCCGCGTACCATATACTCTTCGCAATCCCATCACTTGGATATGCCACGATCCCCACCATTGCACTAGTCGTCTTTGTCATGAACCCCGCCATGCCCTTTCCAAACCCCTTCGCATATCCAATCGCCCCCTCTTTTTTCCCTTGCTCGTACGTCTGCCTAAACGGATCCGAGAACCCGTCTACCAGACCATGCGCAAAGTTCTTTGCACCGACTTGGAACCCCGACACGATGCCCGTGACTTCTCCGTGATTCTTGGGCTCCTCGCCATATAGCTTTGGCACGTTTCGGAATCCTTCTGTCGTTGCGAGGGGCAAGTCCACAATGGCGCCTTTGAACAACGAGGAATTGAATTTGCCGAAACCTTTGGCCATGGTAGCGGCCATCCGTCCTGCTGTTACTGCACCAGTGTTCCCCGCAGATTCCGATCGCTTCATTTCTAAAAATGGATCCACGAGCATGTTCTTGGCTGAGCCGCCGAGATCCCCGACAATACCAAATGAGGCAGAGCTGGTGCTGGTAACGGGATCCCAGCGTTGGTTTATGATGGTGATGGGTTCTGTTTCGTGAGATGTCAGATCTGAAGCTACAATGATGCCGTTCTCTATGAGGATTTGGGCGGAGAGTTTGGATAGGCGGATCGGTGGAGTGCTGCGCTTGTAGGTCCATGATGCGACTGTTGTGGGAAGCAAGGCGCATTGCATTGTTTCGAGGGGGAGGTTGGCGTGAAAGGATTGAACGGCGGCGGAGACGCCGTGTTCGTTGACCATGCGGGATGCGATGGTCTGCGCGGCGGATTTGGCATCGGGGGTGAGGCAGAATGATATCGCATCTGTGAGATTTTGGGTGGTCAGGGATTTGTGTGGGATGGGATGTGGTCCTGCACCAGCTACTGCAACCATGTTACCCCAGAATGGCTGGTCGCCGAAGAATGGCACTATTGTAGTCGGGCATGCGTTGCGGAGACCGCATGCCGCTGTTCCGGCTCCTCCATGATGGACAACTGCAGCAACGTACTGAAAAAGCCACTCATGAGGGCAGTCGCCGATGAAAAGCACTTCTCCACTTCTCGATGGAAGACCCTCTCCAAGATTACTCCAGCCTCTCGAGATGATGGCTCGAACACCCAATAGTTGTACTGCTTCTAGTATCATCGAGGTCATCTTTGCCGGATCGTCGATGACTATGCTGCCGAATCCAATGTATACGGGAGCTGGTCCAGCGCGGAGAAACTGGTCGATATCTTCGGGTGGAGTGTACTTTGGCGCATCGCGAAAGAAGAAGCCACACACATCAATGTAGGACGGCCAATCTGGAGGCTTTGGAACGAGAGCAGGAGACCAACAATACGTGAAAGGTACTTTGAGTGACTCCGCCAGAACAGGTCCAACTGAATTTGGCACAGGTTCCAGATCCAGTGAACTGCGGAAAGTGTTGATAATATCGCCGAGGCCCTGCCAGGTGAGAAACTCTACGATGCCGTAGGACGCATAGTTGACAAGTCGGGTCTTGTTTTTGATGTCGTTACCCACAAAATTCGCCAAAGGATGTGGAAATGCTCTCGTACTGCTCCAAGGCATCGTGAACATCATATGTACTGGTATGCCCAAAGCCTGGGCGCAGTGAATATGTGCGAAGCTAGGTGGGTTCGCGATGATGGCATCTGCAATGAATGGTTGGTTGGATCTCTCATCGGGCTCTATGCACGACTTCCAGCATCCGCGCAGCATCTCAGCAATCATCTCGCGCTTCCGCTGGATATCGCCTTCTCGTAAACTCTTCATGGAGGGAATGAGTCCGGGGTTCTTGACCATGTAAGCCATTAGCTCTTTTGGGTCGCCACCGATTGGGAAAAACTCCAGATTCGATTCCAGTACGAAGCTCTCAAAAGCGTTATGCGTAGCTAGCCGAACGCGATGGCCGTACTTTTGCAGTTCTTGGCCAAGGGCAACAAAAGGCTGGACATCGCCGCGACTGCCAACGACTTGGATAACAATGTTGAGTCGAATACTCCACAGTCGATCGACTGTCAATCTACGACTTGGCTCTGATACCTCTGCCTCTTTCTTGGGAACAAGTTTGACAAGTGTTCTCGTGAGACGAGAATCAAGATCAATGTCAATGCGACCATCCGCTACGATACGTCAGTGCGTGTCTCTACAATAGCGAGATTGATACCTACACGTCACAGCTGTTTGGCCTGACTGCGGCGCTTCGTTATTTGAAGCGTCCAGCTCGTGAGTAGGCTCATATGGTGGAGGCGCATCCATGCGAAGCTTTTCATGGTGCTCTTCGTGGATCGATATTGGAGCCTGAGTACTATATGGCCGGTCGTGTACGAGAAATGGAGCCTGGGTGCTGTCTCGATTGTTCTCCAGTACGGGAATCGGAGCCTGTGAGCTATCCCGATGGTTGTGGCTCACTACAATTGGGGCTTGCGTACTGTCTCGATAGTTATGAACGGGAATCGGAGCCTGGGTGCTGTCTGGTCGATTCCGATGTACATGACTTCTGTCTTCGTTGATGTCCCGTCTAGGATTCATTGCGATATCAAACTTGGAAGAATGGAGAAATACAATAGTCGGATCCTGAGGAGATCAGGCAGCTGTAAGACTATTTGAAGGGTGGTCCTTTGTCAGCGCGATCGTTCGGCTTCCGTGTAAGTATGGGAGGTGCAGACGAATACGACTTGAAATGGAAGGTGCTGCCGAATACACGGAGTTGTGGCGCACGGCCGTCGCAAGCTGAGCCACAAACAGCACCAAGAACCACGTCACTGGAAGGCTTGGGCCACTAGGGCCGAGAAACAAAGCGATGATAGGAACCACCGGAAATATAGCAGCCATGGTAGATAACTTTTTCTCGTACCTTCTCTTTGCCCTTGCCATGTCGATGTAGCAGAGGTCAACTACGTTGCTCTCAAAGTAGTGCAGGCCTAACATGCGCCTCGAAGTTACCTCCACGTTGCTTCCGTCGCTGGCTTCATCCACCACCCCGCGACCGATCTCAAGTGTGTCACGTTACGATCAAGAGAGACCTATGCCTGCGTTAATAGACCTCTTTGAGGTTGATCGAAGGAAGAGCCTGAATTGCACGACCCGAGGATGCATTGCGCATATAAGCAAACACGTTGCTGAACCGAGCGGACCCAAAAGGTAGTTTGTATATCGCGACCAACGTATACATTTGCTCCATAGAGTCATTGATCTCCTTCAATGTCACCACAGAGACCGGCCTCTTCGCGATACAATGGGACGAGCATTGCCGTTCGTTCGGCAATTTGTTTACCGGGAGATTGAAGTCGCTGAGCTGGAGGGAGGGCGAGGCCATCTTCAGAGTACACATCAATGGGCACGACTAGCACTACCTGACACTGAAAGTCTTTGAGTCTGTCGCTCTCATCGCTTCACGCCAAAGGATCAATAGGTCGGCTGACACGCTCTTTTGCCAAAGCAAGTACTGACAACATGCTAAGTGCGAGACCTGTTCGTTCTCAGTATGCACAGGCCGTTGGAAGTCTGTGCACTCCCCGTCGTCAGATACGCAATTCGGGCAGCCTATTGCAAGCGTATTATGATCGAGCAAAGACTTCCACCGTGAGAAGCATAGACCGCGGGCTTCTAGTCTCGGCCTTCGCACTCGGACTCTTCTTCGCGATTCCTGACTCGTGATGAAACATGACATGACCAGGGGAGCAATCAAGACAAGGGGGGCACTTTGGGAAGATAAAGACCGTTCGAGGATCGCAATTCGAGATGCCTGGTGAGATTGGTAGTGTTGATAACGATGAGGGAATAGAGAAAGTGCAGTGATGCGGTGTTGGAGGAGAAAGGTTGCCGACCGGCAGCAGCTGTCAGCAGCACCTGCGGTGATTGAGTTTCAATCTAGCAGGGTACACTAGTCCTGGTCAAACCTAGCGCTGCATCTGCGAGTTGTTCCTTCCCACGAGGACTCCGATCGTGTCTGTCTCTCCGTTCGCAACACCACATGCGCATGATGTCGTCGACGCATTAAGAATTTCCCGTCAATCCGCATCAAATGGTTGAATTGGAACACCGCGGCGATTGCAATGTCGCCATCCCTATAATTCGCAGATCACCAACCTCGTTTCAAATACTCCTATTGGTGGACTTGACTCTTGAATTGCCAAGCTTTCTGAGCAACGTATCGAAACAGTGGCGCCGTTGCCCATATTGCATTTCCATCCGATGTAGAGTCAGGAAACCAATTAGTAGTGTTTCTGGCCTAGTTTTTCGGCTTCTAATTGTCGATGTACGCTGCACACCCCGCCCTGCACCCCGGAATCTGGGGTTTTTCCATCTACGTTCGACAGCCTCAGCGTCACTCAGGGACAGGTTCACGAGACTGTCATGCTGCACTGTGTTTGGTGGATGATTGAATTTGTGCAATGCACCCACAGAGGATTTCCGTATAATCACGGAGGAACTTGATGGTGGAGAGCCAAGAGAATGTTTGGTTTCGACGACTATTAAGGGCGGCGCCTGCTGGAGATCATGGAGCCTGCACCAGATCCTACGCCTTGGTACATCTGAACCACCTGCTATATAACATCTTTGCTATCGGCATCAACCTTCCATCTTCATTCAGCATCTCAAGAGTCGATCTCTTTCCATTCTTTACATTCTCTTCCTTTGAGACTTCCATTCGTTCTTTGAAGTTCTTCGACACTCCATCCAATCAACAATATGCATTTCACCAACGTTGCTATCGCGGCTTTGACCGCTGCCTCTGCTTACGCCGCTCCTGTCGAGAAGCGTGCCGCAAAGGTTGACGAACTTGTTGGCTTCGCCGCGGGCACGACCGGTGGTGGAAGCGGTGCGGGCACCACTGTCACCTCCTGCTCTGCCCTGACCACCGCAGCCAAGGCTGGTGGCGTCATCAAGATCTCCGGCATCCTGACTGGCTGCGGAATCGTCAAGCTGGTCGGCAACACTTCAGTCCTTGGTGTCGGATCGAACTCTGGCTTGACCGATGGTGGTTTCCAGATTCGCCTCGTTAGCAACGTCATTGTCCGCAACTTGAAGCTCTACCGTGCACCCAAGGGCAAGGACCTCATCGACATCGATGAGTCCACCAAGGTCTGGATCGACCACAACGACTTTTCATCTGTCGGCATCACTGGCGACAAGGATACCTATGATGGTCTGCTTGATGCCAAGCACGGTGCCGATCAGTTGACATTCTCATGGAACAAGTTCCACGACCACGTAAGTACATTGACTTTAAAACTTTTTCGCTCGTCCCACTCACACCTTTATAGTGGAAGGGCTCCCTTGTCGGCCACTCCGATAGCAACGCCTCCGAGGACAAGGGCAAGCTCCGTGTGACTTACCACCACAACTCCTTCACGGGCGTCAACTCCCGCCTTCCGTCCATCCGTTTCGGCACCGGCCACGTCTACAGCAGCTGCTACAATGGTGGAATCAGCGGAATCAACTCTCGCATGGGCGCTCAGGTCCTCGTCGAGCAGAACTCCTTCACCAACGTTGCCAACTCCGTCGTTACAAACCTTGACTCCAAGGAGGAGGGCTTCGCTGTCGAGACTGGCAACATCTTCACCAACTCGCCTACTCAGATCACCAAGACCGGCTCATTCAAGCCTTCATACGCATACACCACTGATGCTGCTTCCACCGTCTGCGCTATCACTGCCAAGAGCGCTGGTGTCGGTGTTGTCACCTTCTAAGCCGAGAGCGCTTGAGCTCTTGTGGTAACATGCTTGCATGAACGAAGAAGAACGATGCTGGAGCATCAAAAAACCTTTTGTAAATACCTTCCTTCTTGAATATACTTCTTCGTTTCTTCAAAAATCGTCTTTGTCATCAACCTGCATGATGCTTATTATGTGATGCATACCTGTCCTACGCTCGCCAATAGCTCCTCGCAATACTGGTGCGCAGTAACATACTTCAAACTTAGAACAATCGATCGCGATATCGCGCACAATTTCGACTCATACCCAAACATACGCATCTCGAGCGTTGCCATACCTTCGAGGGGCTCAGGACATGTAATCGATGCCACACTTTACCATCCCGATGTCGCCTCCACTATACTAAAGCCAGTGCTAGTGAATTGGCAGGGCAGCGCATTCGTCGTCACTGGCATGCCTGGCGGCGACGCACTATTCTGCGTGCGCATGGCGTCAGGTCTTAGAATTCTCGTCTTTGATGCCGACTATTGCAAAACTCTATCGTAATTCAAGACAGCTTCGTCTTGCATCTGTAGCATTTCAGGTTAGAACATAGTGCGAGTTTCTCGCTTGAGATGTACGCCTCAGACAATTGCGATCACTCGTGATTGCATGCTGATCACATTGATGAAGCACTTGTATGCTCCAGCAAACATCTTCAGAAATATAATTTGCGCGGCTGGAAGATCGTCCTCTTCGTCCTCATCATTCTAGAAATCGCTGAGATCATTTCATCATGCCATCCTACACCGCACAGGAAATCGATACAAAGTTCACACTCGATCAGATCATACGTTTCATGCGGGACAAACATGTCCCTCGCGGAAGTGGCGTAGAACGCAGAAAAAATGTCTACGCGCAAAAGATCGCAACCCTCAACCTTGAGAAGACCGAAGTCGATGCTTGGCTTACTCAAAATACCAAAAGTCAAAATAACGTCAGACCCACCACAGTTCAGTCTACGGTGCAATACCAACCAATGCCAGATGGATCACTTCCAAGGAATCTGAAGGATGATCTCAAGGTGAAACTAAGTGAGTGGACAGGAGTATTTCAAGTAGCAGAGCAAAAGGAGCAAGACAGAGTCGAGAACGAGCTTGAAGCTCTCGAGGTTGCCGCGGGTGATATTAATGAGGATGAGATGTATACGTACATAGATGGATTGGAGAAGGCAGATGATGTGGAAATGACGGCGGCAATGGGCTGGGCGGCGAATTCCTGGCACAGATGAAGTAAGATTGTTGAAGAGTTGTGGTTCGTGATGAAGGAGAGCGAGCAGATAGTGTTAGGGGAGATAGAGAAGGTATAGAAGTGGGTTCAGACGATTAAGATATAGTAGTAACGTGAGTGGTTCTCGGTCTTTATCTCGGGTCTTGCATTTGTTGCCTTTGCCATTCGAATCATAATGAATGTTAGAATCAATACTTCCTGGAGGCCTTGACATCGTTCTACACGTGTAGCATAATACTAATACTTCATTGAATGCCTCTTAGCGACTACAAGAGTAAACCTGCAGTAGTAAGTGAGTATATTCAGCCTATTAAACCAAGACTTTGTGGTAGTGATCCTGAAGGGCATCTCTACACAGAGCGCATCTTCGAATAGCAAAAGCGAACAGCCGAATATACCTGACTTAATTAAAAGGGGTCGAATCTATGCCTTGGGTGTATCTGTTGAGCTACTAGTGGTGCTCCGTCGATTACGAGGTACTTATTTATTATCTCGGATAGATGTCACGACTGTGTTGAGAGCTGCAATGCCGTTGTTGGTGGGCAATCGCCCCATAAACTTCTGCACATAACAGTGTCCATGGCTATGGCCGCGAGAGCCTTCTTTTTCTACTTCTACCCCTTCCACTTCTCAACGAGATACCAGATACGCCTGAGGAGAGGATATTGTAGTTATCCGGTTACTGACGAACAGTGCTGTATATGTGCTCATTATGGCAAATGACATCTGGCCGCTCGCCTTTTCTAAGTACTTGACAACTCCTGTAGACCTCTGCATTTTTCTCTGAGCGTCACATACATTCAACGAGTAACTGGATACCTCTGAATGACTACATACATATAGTTCTGAGATCACGCAAACGTATGTAGCCTACTATGGGCACTTTTGAATCTCTGGGCTCGCAATGTACTAATTGCTTCATGTTATGCGACCGCACAGCAGAATAGCCACGCGGCCAACGATTCCACCTTCACTATGATTGAGGTTTGCCGAACTGAAGTCACGATAACGCACGGAGGTTCAGATTCGAAACCAGCAGGTAAGCCAGGCCGGTGTAAGATTAGCGCGGAACAAGTGACGGAAACAACCAGTTTATAATTAAATATAGCCTCGGAACATAAAATGGTGATGCTACCGGTAGTGGCCAACTTGGCGCGCTCGTTCGACAGCGGTCCGTACTCACCTGGGCAGTTCCAAGAGATCTTGAATCCAGCCGCCATGGAGACTAATTGTGCTACGATACTACCGACCTACTGCTAAGCTCAACAGATCTGGGTCTAGAAGCAGCTGTCGAAGGTGGCAGTGAGGTATCGACAAACTTCGGATACTTTTGGCGAGCAGCTACGTCATCGCAGATCTCCCGCCGGTGCCGCGGCCACAAGCACCCGCACCAGACACCACCCAGGTATGCCGACTTTCCGAGGACCAGGGCCGACTAAGCGCCCTAGCGCATGCCATGAGGCTGCTGTGTGGTCGCATGAGTTGCCAACATGATCGATAAGCTCTGCACAAGTACGCTACAGCCACCAATGACGATGAGGCCCGCTCTCGTTTCAACTTTTCTTCTTGGGTGCCTTATCTATGGGCATGCATCCTTCTCTACATCACTTATATGCTCTTCATGTCAGAATTCGATGGTGTTGCGAGCGTGAACAAGGCAAGCTCGACGTCCAAAAATGCGGTTCCGTGAAAAGAAACCTTATAGATTCCAGAATGAGGATCCGAGACCACCCACCACGGTGGGGCTGCGTGATCGCATTTCACATTTTACTTGGTAAACAATCCAACTCTACTATACTATAGCGTACATAGCAACTGTGCTCGACTAGGACGATACTAACACAATAAAATAGGCCATGGTTTGCTGCAACAATGTCGACAGGCGCCCTTGCCGTCGTTCTAGGAAATACACCAAACACTTTCCCGGGCCTGACCACCATCGGCACGATCTTCTACATCCTCGATATAGTGCTTTTCTTGTTGTTTACGGGTCTGATGATCGCACGCTTTATCCTCGTCCCGCGTAAACTTACCGCCTCTCTGCACCATCCTGTCGAAGGTCTTTTCCATGGCACATTCTGGGTCTCGCTCGCACTCATCCTCAACGGCGCATATGTGTATGGAAACGACAAGACCGGACCTTGGCTGACCAAGGCGCTCGAAATTTGTTTCTGGATCTACTGCGCTGCGTCGTTTAGCGTTTCGATCGCGCAGTACTCCATGTTTTTCCGTCTTGAACGGCTGACTGTAACCGACGCCGTGCCAGCTTGGATCTTTCCAATATATCCTTTACTTGTCGTTGGGACGCTCGCAGGCACGATCCTCCCGTCTCAACCTGACTCAGCGAGCTGGAAGATCTTCGTCGGCGGTGTGTTGTTCCAGGGCCTGGCGTGGCTGGTGTCATTCCTGATGTACGGGATCTACATGCAGCGGCTGATGACGAGTTCATTACCTTCGTCTAATGTACGCCCAGGCATGTATGTATCGGTAGGGCCTGCAGGTATGATTTAATACAGACATGTACTGTCTGACGCACTGACAGTTTGCAGGGTACACTGCGGCGGGCATGTTCTCTCTTGCAACCCAGGCTCCGCGCCTCATTCCACCAAACTACTGGACCGACACGGCAGTTCCCGATGGAGAGATTGTGCGAATTATTGGCATCATGGCCGGACTGTTTATCGTGATGTTTGCATACTGGTTCTTCTTCATCACGACGGTGGCTGTTCTTGCTGGGATAAAGAAGATGTCATTCTCGCTGAATTGGTGGGCATTCATCTTCCCAAACGCTGGACTTACACTGGCCACCATTCAGGCCGGCAGTGCTCTGAAAAGCGAAGGGATAAATGGCGTGGCAAGCGCACTTACCATTCTGCTGGTCATTATGTGGTTGATCACCGCGGCGTTTTGTATACGTGCACTGTACCTGGGAGATGTAATGTGGCCAGGCAAGGACGAGGACAAGTCGATGGAGAGGCTTGCTTGGGGGTGGCGAGGAAACAAGGACAACCCGCATGCACACAAGCTGACAGCTTGAGCGTTCGCTTGAAAGAAAAAAACATGCATAAATTCAATATCTTCTACTGCACAATGACTCCAATATGCTCTAGCAATCGTCCACCAGCTCCCAAATGCAGTGTAATGTCAGAGCAAAATTCATAAGCTTTTGTGGTGTTTGTTCTTCGAAAAGACAGACACTACAGAGACTACCAGGTATCAAACGAATCGTTCAACAGGTGTGGCGGAATGCATACACATGGTCTGACGATGAAGAATGGCAAGATCTGTCTGATCCTACGAATCTTAATACGAACAAAAAACTTAATATGGAGTATGCTCTGCTAGCAGGAGAGCCTACAAGCACTTAATCACGTATCACCAGATATGTAGTCAGATCAAATGCACAAGCAGAACAAGCTCCACTGGACAAAACCACGACATTGCGTTTCAAGTCTCGAAGCTCAACTCACACCACAGTCAACCAACTACAAACAGATCACACAAGTATTTGAACATGATAGTAACATGAACACATTATGATTATGCTTGCTACATAATTATTCACACCGATCAAGAACCTTCCCAGGTTCCCCGCTTCCCACTCCGCCAAGCCGATCCCAACACCGCACATTCCTTCCCAATCCAGTCACGATATTCGTTATGCGAAATCGCGTGCTTTTCCTACCAAGCTTCCTTCGCTTAGTGATCAACCATCCACCCCCGAAACCTTCCCTCCCTGATTTCCTTTCCTTTCCCCATCTCAGAGATAGGCAACTAGAGGGAGGAAAGATCCTCGAGGATTTTGCGCCTCGAGACGAATGTCTGCGGCTCTGGGAGCAGCGTGTGACGTCAGGTCGTGGAGGATTTGCGTGAAAGTTGGTGGAGTTTGGGATTCGGATTCGGACCGATTCGGCAGGGGGGTTTGAACTTTTTGTGCATGCTTTGTGATGGTGGTGTACAGCAGCTCAACAAAATACTTGTCGTTGATCTTTATGCTTGTGCTGGTCAAAAGCATTGTTTGCGTTGTTGATCATGGCAGGCTCTCGCTATTTCCTTTTTGCGGATTGAGAATGCGTTTTTCCATCTATGCCAATTGCATTTGTGCAATGGCACTCATCACTCGGTTTCCTCGACGCTCGACATGCTCGGCGACGGCGAGGAGTCGCGTGCGTAAGATGGTGTCGATGGTGATGATGATGTGGATGTGGTAGTGTTTGTGATGGAGATATGACCTTCCGCCTCAACGTCGTCGATTGGGATGCGGAGCATTTGACGACCGACGAGATTGGGGATGTAGACGTATTGAGTGATTGGGGAAGACATTTTTATTGATCTTCGTGTGTGAAGTTTGTGGTAAGGTTTGAGGGCAGGAGTAGTGTTGGATGTCGATGTCGATGTCGATGATGATGTTGAGAAGAAGTAGTTCTGACGATGATGATACTTCAGCCTTGTGATATCGTGATGATAATGGATAACTCGCCTGCCCTCAAGCGGGGCTCGCCCTCACTATATACTTCTCATCTCACCACCTCGCTCCAGGGCGCCTCACCCCAGCTCCACCTTTGTCCCACGCCCGAAACCCTATCCCCGACACTCAAGCCTCGCACAAGCAATCCCTCAGCCAATCACCTTTGCTACCGATCACCCCATGCCTCAACGCTATCTCCGCCTTTACATCCGCCGCGCTGATTCGGCCTCGGTCCTGCACCAACGCGTGGCAAGACCAGCACGCGGCGTACTTTTCGTACCAGTGCCGTCTTACCCGGACGCTGTGGGCCCAATGGGGACGGTCCCGCGGACATTAGCGTCCTCTCCTCTCCGCCAGCCAAGGGGACGAGCACCAAGCAGAGCGCTGAGGACGCGTTAGCGTATTGCCAGCGGAGTCTAGATTCATGGCAAGTGTTATCGTTTGTGTGATAGTGCAGGGATGACGCATGGTGGAGGGTAGGCAGCGGGAGAATAGCAGAGCGTTCGGCGTTTGGGTTGTTGAGGTGGGAATAAGAGTTTGCGAGGGTACGGCCGTTTCTGCTTCCACATCATTGAGTGCTTACATGGTGCCATTGTCGGAGATGAGTAGGCTCCGAGCTCCCTATTGTGAGTCACGATGGACTTCGCGGATTACTTGCACGCATGTCGGACGAACATGTCCATCTGCTCAGACGAAGGATTTTGTGTTTCCGTTCACGAATGCCATGATGACGCAGGCGGGGTTCGTGCAACGGCCCACTTCTGGGCAGTTTTCTAGGCGCCCACAATGCCCAGAGTGCGAGTCCGATAATACGACCGAAGGTTCGATGCGATTCTCTTGTGTGCGGACAAGTTTACTAGTTGTGGAACATGGTTTTACAGACAGTCAACGTGGTAGGCTGTAATCAGCTACAGCGCATACGTACATGCTGCACCGCATCGTGGTCGTGGGAGATATATGCACGTGGAAAAAGTAAGAGACTGCTCATGCATTGTAAGAAGCGGTATGACACTGTGATCCGAAAAGGGTGCCGATGGTTCTGCGATCTCGCACAGAACGTGACGATGGCTCTTCAAAGTTTTCGCAATTGCCTCACAATCGACGAGCCTGGCCATGCCCTTCTCGGCGCAGGACAAGACGGCTCGATATTGAATATTACGTGTTGAAGCGGAACGCCTTGGTTTACCAAGCTCTCCGCTCGCCAAAAGGCTGGACCTGGCGTTGCGGCGTCATGTGATGGGCTGGCCCAAGATATGCCAATGTACCCCAGAAAATGCGACGAACCCAACCATCGGGTCGCTCAAAGCCTTGCCTTTACACCTCCCTCTTCTGCTTTAGCACGATCTCGGAGCTCGCGCCTGAGAATCTTGCCAACTGCGTTTTTGGGTAGTTCGTCAACGAAGCGCACTCCACCTCGCAATTGCTTGTAGTCTGCTAATCGTTCTTTGACGAAACTCTTCACGTCGTCTTCACGCAATGCCCCGAGATGTCGCGGCACGACATAAGCGCGAGGCACTTCACTTCCGCCCTCAATAGGTATGGCAACAACAGCAGCCTCAAAAATCTCCGGGTGTGTGATGAGGAGGTTCTCAATTTCTGCTGGCGCAATCTGCAAGCCTTTGTACTTGAGAAGTTCTTTCTTGCGATCTACCACGTAAAATTTACCGTCACGATCTACGGCAATGTCACCGGTACAGAACCAACCGTCGTGGAACGTGGCAGCCGTGGCCTCGGGATTATTGAAGTAGCCCATTGTGACGAACGGGCCGCGCACAACCATCTCACTCGGCGTTCCTGGTGTTACGTCGTTGTATTCGTCGTCAACGACACGCATCTCCATGTTTGGAAGCACAGGAGAGATGCTACCAGAAATGTCGATGCGGCGCGTGGCATCGCCGTCACAGCGCCGGTGGTCTCGCTCAAGCCCCAGGTTTGGCTGATTCTGGTCTTGCCCTTGCCTAACCTGGCATTGGCAGCCTGTTGCAACTCGGCGTCCATGGGCGCAGCTCCTGTAATGGCAGTTTCCACAGTATCAAAATGGTCGGTGACATCTTGACTCTTCGCGATGCGGAGGAAGATGCTCGGAACGGTATAGAAGCCCGTAATCTGCAGCTTCTTCGTGTTGTCCAAGAATGATCTCCACGAGAACTTCTCCATCCAGTACATCGCTCCACCACTGAACATGGGCGAGATTAGATAACCCAAAGACGCCTGCTATGTGCGCGAGGGGTAGGTGAGCGAGAGTACGGAAAGGCGACGGTGCCGGTTCACCTGCCTGAACGGCCGCCGCAACATGTGCTCGCGCCTGCACGCTTGGGATATAGAGCTGATTGACCAGATTCCAGTGTGACAGCATGACACCCTTGGGAACTCCGGTGGTTCCCGAGCTGTACAACAGCACAATCAAGCTACGCTTGAGTTCCGCTTCGTCTGTAACTCTTCTCCACGGCAGCCGTGGACCGTTGCGATGGTCGACATACATGTCTCCTACCAGACTGCTGATATGCCAAACGGGTTCGCTGCCCAGGACAATGATTCGATCAAGTCCCAAGCCAGCTATGTGCGCTGCCTTCTTGCCGACCTCGACCTTATCTGGACTCGCAACTAGCAGGTTGCTCTTGCCCTGTGTGACCTGCCTGGCGAGCTCTTCAGGCGTGTACGACGGCGACGCAGCACTGAAGACACCACCTGCGGCGATTATGCCGTAGAACATCGCCGCGGCTGCTGGTTGTCCTGCCGAACACACGACAACAACATCCTTGTACGGGCCTTGCGAGCCAACCGAGAACCGATGTCGGAGGAAGTGTGCGATACGTTCGGAGAGGGCACGGAGCGTGGCTTTGGTGAGGTAAATATCTGGGTCCGACGCAGACAGGTGGAGTGGCGTATCGTCTGCAGCGAGACCGTGTTCAGAATCTAGACCTGTCAATTAAGCTGTCGCAGCGACGAGGTTAGTGACGTGATACCGAACAGCATAGTAGGCAAGTCTAGCCTGGGCACATCTACTTGTTTTGGATTCTTATATATCCTCAGTCCGTTCTCGTTAGTGAAGGTCGTTAAAGCAGACATGGTGCAATTTGCTGTGGGCGCGAATGTCTCGAGCGTTGCCAAACACTAGCAAAGCCATCCCTTAGACGAGGCATAAACCTGTCAATTTGCAGGCGAATGTCTGCATCCATTGCCGCGCGGGGTTGGAGAACTCGACTCGCAAGGCGAGCGTCAGTGTAAGCATTGAAGTGTGAGCTTGTCGTGGGACGTGACGCGACTTCGCTAGTGCGGGGATCAGCTTCACTCTCATGAAGAGTCAATCCGGACAAACAGCAAAACGCTGCGAAAGTGCTGTTCTAAATCTGACGCATAGTAAGGGCTGGATGGTAGCTACTGAAGTGTTGCGCGAGCGCCGCAATGCTAGCGTTGCACAGGCCACTTAATTTCTTATTTCCGACTTTTCTAAGCTCCGTGAGGGAGCTTCGACCACGACACGCATCGTCGAGAGATTTTGGACAAAACTGTACTCTACATATTACGCATATGAATCTACTTGATTGAGAAACGGTGCGGTTGGTAACAAAATCGATTCTCAATATATCAAAACTAAGGGTCACGCAAGTGGTGGTATGCCCGGCCCATAAACTTCTCTCCGCTCCAAAGCCGCTTCCTCGACTGTCTTCTGTCGTGTCAACCTTGTAGGCGTCCTTGAGATCGCGTCTACTTTGGAAGACGAATCTGCAAGCGACAAGCCAACTTCTACGTCCTTCCCGGTGCTCTTCTCATCACTATGCTCCTCAAGCTTGTACGCGAGGTGACAAGCGCGCAGATGCGTGAGCGTGGTCGTGATATTTGCCAGCACCCACCAACCAAATAGTATAGGTAACGCTCGGTAAAGACGGTTGTGTGCACCGCCAGACCAGATGGTCACCATGACGGAATACGCTTCGTGGCTCGGAAGGGCTATACCCCAGTGGTAGAATCCAGCCTGTAGTTCAAGAGGGCTGAGGGCGCTGGCGATGTTGAGCAGTACCCATAGCAGCACAACGAATGGCATGACTGGAAGAGGTGCGATTGTCGAGATGCTGTCAAGGATCAGGAGATGGATGTGCATGAGCAGCCACACTATCATCCATGTTAGAACGAATTGGTTGCCGTTAACATCCCAGTTCTCTCGGAATGCCCAATAGTATCCGGCCTGGCACAACGCGGCTCCGAATGTGAAGAGCACACCGGCGATGCGGCGGAAACGTAGGCTAGAGAGAACCGTCATTTTCTTGTAGAGATTGTGCATGCCGAGCACGCCGTTGAGGACGAGGAGGAAAAAGAACTGCTGCAAAATAGGCATCGCCATTGACACCGTGTTCATGAGGATGGACGTGCCGAAGGTCGCAGCATGAATATTTCTTGCTTCTGCTTGAATTGGATTGAGGAGAGCTTGAACGGCTGCAGAGTCTGTGGTGTTGACTAGGTGTGACGCTTGCGTACCGTTAAGCTTGTTGTACGCAAGCCGCGTAGCAGCAATAAGCTGGTTCATGTGGCCTTGTACGATTGCATTTGCAAAGGTCGTGTAGTACTGCTGATTCCAGACGTAGTGCAGAGCGTCGGAAGAGTTGTAGTTCGCTGCGGCTTGGCCGCCTTGAAGAGCAGCAACCAGTCGTGTCGAGGCTCCCTCCGTGGCTATGATCGAGGCCCAGTAGTCTCCGCGCCACACAGCTTGGTATACTTCTGTTTCAGAAGGGTATTGCTGCAATGTGTGGAACTCAAGAGTGAAAAAGCCGGGCCCTTTCAGTTGAGAGTATGCTGCCTGCATCGCCTGACCGACGACTCCGCCGTCATAGTCCACGGCAAGGATGTGGAACGCTGCATGTCGTCCGGGCGAGAGGTACAGAGTTCCGTACATGTAGCTAAGACATGCTAAAAACCACAGCATGAATGCTATTCCGCCCGCTGTGATTTGTATAATGACTTTCTTCCGTATGCCTAGCCATTCTTGGTCTCTGAAGTGTGTGCGATTCTTGTTGTCCAGGGTTGGCTTGCCTTCGAAATGGCGAAGCCGGTTAATGAAGCTGAACATATCCCCAGTTTTCTTATTTATCAAAGATGTGTACTGCGTATGTAGGGTTATACACGACGACTGGTCGATCGATCGGATGACCTGGGTGTATGTGCGTGCGCCGTCCTTTAGGTGCTGGCTGTTAAGCGTGTTAGCATTATGATGGTAACGGGGCTCTACGCTCCATGTATTTATCTGTCATCACTTGTCATGGTGCTCGCATCATGCTACATGTTGGATGCCTCAGCCCGGCGTCACGCTCGTGATGCCCGTTCTCCGACCTGCCTCGGCCGAGATTGTTTTGGCAGTCTCATGCGCAGAATATTTTCAGCTCGAGAGAACACCGAAATGTGCGAAAAGCCACATCCAAATACGTATTGGGCCTGCTGTGAGCGGCGCATGTTATTGGTGCACCCACCACGGGACTTGTAGGGTGATGGTGGTGCCATGTGACAGTCGGAGGGCAGGTGTCGGAACCACCGACGATGCAGGTCATTGCTGACAGCTCGGCTGGACATGCGACTTTGACGCGAGGACCGAGCCGGTGATTTGGAGTAAGATTTCGCCGATCTGCAGTCCCGGAGCAACAGTCCTTCCTTTCAGAAGAAGGCAGAGTAGGTGTTGCCTCGGTGAGGTGAATGATCACGTGTCGATTCGAGTGCTGCGCCTGTGCAAGCTCCGTGAGGACAACAAGTTCATCCAATCCGCAATGCCATCTACAGGCAGCGCAGATAGATACAGCTGTAGCTTAAGTAGTAAAGATAGCCTTTATACAACAGCCTAGAGGCCCCTAAAGTGTTACAAATGTTGTACTGCAGACGGTAGCGTACGCGAAGGAGAATGTCGCACCGAAGATGTTCAGGTGCAGTAGCAAGGCTTCTCCCCCCTAACGCATCGGTGACTTCCCGTGTCTGTTTAATTCGAGTGCTCGAAAATATGACGAAGGCACTAAATGTGGTTGTGCCCCTAATCTTGTCGACGTGACCACAAGGTACGCCCGTCGTTCACCTAGGAGCTGCCACCAACTTACTTCAATCACCAGAACTTGATGCCTGTCGGCCACCTTCACACCGACTGCGTCCATGTCTGCTGAGAATATGGCGGCAGAACTAGCCATTCTTACAGCTCTCACTAATGTGTGTCCCTCGCAGTGCGCAGGGCGAGCATGGGCAATTTGCTGTTGACGCCCGACGATTGTGAGCCTGCAGTCGCTCCAGAAGAAATGCTCTAGATATTTGGACGACTCAGCAAGAGGATGTGCCACTCTTATAGGCGGGAACAGGAGATCTCCTGCTGATCAGAACGGATGGATGCACACCAAAGACGCGCGACCAATCGTGGAAGACAAGCCATATATGCTCACATCCTTCTCTTTGACGACAAGATCCGAATCACATCACGCAATGTCAACAGGATGTCCAGCCTGATGCTGCTGCGTACCTGCAGATAGATCATGGGGAAGCCGCGGCGTTCTTCTACTCTGAATACGTTCTACTGCGGCATTGGGAAGATGATGCCAGCTCAGCCATCTGCGATCGAGGTATCCTGCTCTTCGTACTCGACTCAATGCTTACAATTTGTGTGACCCATTGAACGGCTCCGGAGGTGCATCCAACTTTTTCCAAGCCTGGAATCAACGACGGCGTGTCCCGCAACGAAATGAAGGCCAGACACCATGTAATTGGATACCGACTGATGTGTCTACCAGCGCATTACCACCCTGTGGCAGTGCGCGATGAAGCGCGGGCTGGGACATTGACAGCAGCAGAGCGAACGAGCTGGATAAATGGAATGACATGGGAATTGAGTTCAAGCCCGCGGGACGAAGTGCAATGGCATCAGGAAAAAGGGAAAACCACAACAATGATGCGCGAGCGGAGCGAGGCTAAGGCAGGAGGTTGGTGCACAGCTGGCTAGAAGCGCATGGCTTGCCGATGCTCAACAACACTACGAGAGCGGATCGCAATTGAACACACTCATCCATGGCATCATAGCCGCCCGCTAACGACGGAACGAGCGGCGGATTGTACTGGGCGGCAATACACAAACAAGAAATCTATTGTTGTAGGTCTACCGTTGTGCAGCGGGTGGGCTTGGCGTGGTTGAAGCTGCTGGTGCGGGTATGCCGGCACTGTCTTTTTTGTGTCTTGCGGTGGCTGAGGTGACGGTAAGAAGGCTTCGAGAACGGGCTGGTGCTGGCAAGGGGGTTGAGACGTGCAGCACCATGACGTTCACAGTGGTGGAGCTGGAAGCAAAGCTGCAACGCTGGGCGTGCGGGAACATGGTGGAGGCTGGGCAATACAACAAGCTCTGCGGGCGGCGTCACTATGGGCCAATGTATCTGCGATATTCAGGAACCATTGAGGCTGAATGCAGGCCGGGTGGCTGACTTTCATTTGCGACAATGTTGCACCCGCGTGCCTTTCTGCGCGCAGACGAAGCTGCTGTGAGCGTGATGCTCTTGTAATGCTCGAGCACAGCGAGACGGCAGCCGGATGCAGCGTGGGCGATGATGGCACGGCATGCATGGATGCATCCTGATCCCGCGAAAATCAAGCTTCGCGCAATCCTTCGATCTGCAGTCGGGTGTTGCTCATTAATAGATTAGACTGTTTCGGAGCGTAGCTCAGCAGATCCGAGACGCCACCATTCTGCACTCGGCGTCAGTGCAGGCCACACGAGCGGTGCTGACGCGTATCGACCGCAACACACGGCGACAATTGAGGCTCGCTCAGCGCGCAGCTGTCTCGGAGGCTCTGGATGCCAGTCAGTGGCAGCAGCGTGGGCACCGTCTGACAGTAATGATATCATGGTGCCCACTCGCTCCGCGCAGTCCCGCCGCCGCTCGCTGCTCCATACGAAGCAAAAGGCGCGACGGGAGTGGAGCCGCCTTGCAAATAAGTGACGCATGCGAGAATCTTGTTGACTTTTGATAGCCCTGCCCTGCCGCGCCCGGCCATTTCACCATCCACACCCCAGCCATCACCTTCCGCTCCCTTCCTTTTCCTCCGACCGCCGCCCCTGCATTCGCTCAATTGCACCCAACTCCGCTGTCGTTTTCGCAGTTTTCCCAGTGTTACTAATTTCAAGGCGTGGCCGTTGCATCCGCGCACCTCTCGCTCCATCCATAATCCACACACGCCAGCAACCATGTTCCGCCCGATACGCACCAGCACTAGCATTGCAGCTATTCTGGCGCTGCCTGCCGCCCTCGCGCAGACTTCGCTATCTATCGCTTTAGGAACCACGGCCCCGTCCGGGGCTTCAGACTATATCGACCCTTCGTTTGCTGGCTTTGGCATTGAACCCTCGAATTTGTTTTCCTTCACCGGCGGCGACAACTATGTGAACCACTTCTCCGTGCAATTGCTGCAAAACCTGGCCGACTACTCGGGCGCGCCCGCACACATCCGGCTGGGAGGAAACACCCAGGATTACATGGTGTGGAACCAGACCAAGACAGAGCTGCGATGGGCTCCCAACAAGAACTCGCAGGCACAGGGCGCCATTGCCGCCGACTCGATGATAATAGGCCCCGGCTATTTCACAGCACTCGACAGATTCCCCAAAGACACGCCCATTACTTTTGGACTGAACATGGCGTACATGGACGATGATTGGGCGGACCACATTGTCGCTCTGGCACAGGGCGCCGTGAGTGGCATCAAGAACACCAAGCTCTACTCGTTTGAAGTCGGCAACGAGCCAGACCTGTGGCTGCAGAACTCGTTCCGGACAGGCGCCTGGTCAGGCAAGGTGTATACGGAGCAATTTCTCGACCGCTGCGAGCAAGTCTGCGAACGCGTCCTGAAGCCTGCGGGCTTGCCGTGTGCCTTCTTCGAGCCGCCCGCGACCGCGTCCACCATCGGCACCACCTTTGAGATCTCGCAACTCGTCAGCGACGGCATCATGGAAGGTCGCAATGGCGATAGCTACATGACTGTCTGGAACCAGCACGACTACTTTTATTGTGAGTTGACCCTGCATGATGCAGCATCACCATTGGCTAACCCCCTGCAGTTATCGGCGTCACCAAGACACCGCTCACCCTTGACGACCTCATGGACATGGATCAGACCAACACACAGTTCGCCTACTGGGAGAAGCAGGTCGGCATCGCTCTCAAGACGGGCCTTCCTTATGTTTTGCGTGAGATGAGTTCCGTCGGGCCCATCGGCATGCCCGGCGTCAGTGACACATTTGGCGCTTCATTGTGGACCCTGAACTTTTTCCTGTATGCCGCGTCCATCGGCATCTCGTCGGTGCAAATGCACATGACCGACAACTCGAATGCCTCCGCATGGCAGCCCATTCCCATGTACGGACACGACACCACCTTTGTGCGACCGCAGTACTACGCCCACGCTGCCGTCGCCCAGATAATCGGTAACGGAAATGGCACCACACAGATCTCGTCCCTCAAGACTAGCAACGTCGGTGCCGCATACGATGGTCGCATCCGTGCTTATACCGCATACGCCAACAACAACCTGCAGGCCGTCGTCCTCATCAACTCCAAGGAATCTAACAGCTCCGTCGAGAACAAGGACTCATTCACCTTCAACCTCAATCTTGGCTCCAGCAACGCCAACAAGAACGTCTACCTCTCCTACCTCACGGCACCTGGCGCTGAATCACAGACCGAAGTCACATGGAACGGCATGAGCTACGACGACATCACCGGTAACTCTACCATCGTTGACGACAGCGAAAACCGATTCACCACCGATGGGTCCGGCAAACTCACGATTCAAGTTCGCGACTCGCAAGCAATTGTTGCCAACATTGGCGCGAAACTAGGCGTGAACGCTGTGCTTAAGCCCGACCCAACACAAAGCAAGAAGAGCAGTGCCGCTTCTTCCATCATCAGCGGATCCCGCAACGCCATCTACACCACCGCCGTCACCATTGTCCTAGCGCTGGCCATGGTGACGAGCGCATGATCGATTATCTTTCCTTTTGTTACTGCATGATTGTATACGGCGTTTTTCAGGCTCGGAGCATAGCATATGCATACATCGGTGTTTGGGTCAAATTTCATTGGCATGAGTACATAGATACGTTACGCAAAGGTTGTTTTCATATTCTGTTTTCTGGTGGAGGCCTCATGATTGGATTGGATATGGAGTTTGACTTGGGTGGGAATGCGTACATACCGTCAGGATGGAGTGCTGTGCATTCTCGCTGAGAAGAAGCGCACCTCGAACTCAGCGCTGAACCCCAGCGCAAATGCGGAGACAATAGGATAGTAGAGAAGGGATAATAATATCTACCTCACACACCAAACTTTTCACCTATCCCGCAAATGTGTGTTGCATGTGCACTCTCTGCAAACACAATCGCGACACTCACGATGCGCACGAAACTCAACCCCGCCGCGCCAACAACGTCAATGCTAAGCATTTACAGGCTCCGCAATCCTTCAGCCTCGCGTAGACTTTTGCTACTGGGAACACTACATAGAACGATCTCCACACCCGTGCCGCGTTTCGGAAATTGGGAAGTTGGGACCCGCGTACAGAAGGTGCTGGGGGAGGATGGGGCGCCTGATGTTAAGATCCTGGTTGTGCGAGGGCGGAGGGGGCGACGAGAACAACAACTTCGTACGTGGAGAGTATAAGGAAATGGGAGAGGAAGTTTAGTTTTGGGCTTGGGAAATTATTCCGGGATTTATGGAGAGTGGGGAAAGGGTGTGGTTGGTATTTGGGAATACGGTAGGATATCAGTCCGCGGAGCTATTTGCCACTAAGAACACTTAGTTCTCTGACCCCTCGAGGACTACAAAACACCATTCGAATTTCTTCTCATCAACTAAACACTGTGGAATTCAGGTTACTCTCTCACTTCCCCACTCATCCCCACCTCCAATTCCCACCGCACTTTCCCACCAACCGTATTCCCCTTCCACTCGATCTCATACCCTTCAATCCCTTCACCATCCCCCCTCCCATCCTTCTTCATCGCCACTCTTAACACCTCAAAGAAACTCGGCAAAAGCATCCTCGTATCGCGATCCATTTCGTTCGTGAAAATATCCCCTCTGCCCTCCCTACACATTCGGCGTCTCACACTCGCCACAAACGCGTCTTCCGCGGCGCGCGACCACGCATTCTCTGCGTCAAGAATTGCGCGGCGCTGGACAGGCGTACACGCGCTCCACTCCCGCGCGATGATCATGTGTAAATTCGTATGAATACTTGTTGGCGGCGATGCGATTGTATCCGGGACGCGCTCGGGTAGACCTGTTTGACTTTTCTCGAAGCGTGATTTGATCCCGAAGACTTGGATTAGATGCTTTGATCTTGCGTTGCGGATCGCGTGGATAGTTTTCTCGGTGATGTTTGCAGGACTGGTCAAGCTGCAGAAGATTTCGTTGCAGCCTTCGGCGCCGCAGTGCAGGACTGATGCGCCGTACGGAGTGGCGAAGGGGATGAGACCCATGTGTCGCGCTGCTGCGGTGGGGTCGATGAGTTGTGCGTCCTGGGTTGCGAAGATGGAGAGGAGAATGGATGTGGTTTCTGTGGTTGGGACGGTGAGGCGAGGGTCTAACACGGCGTGGGATAGAGGCTCGGTGTCGCGGAGACGAGTGAAGAAGGTCTGCGCAGTGCAGTGGCCGTGCTGGGTGAACAGAAGCCAGAAGAGTGTGAGCTGGACTTTAGGCATGGTGGTTGTATCGTCTGGAAGGTTGGCTGTGCCAATACACGCAGCTAGACGTTCGCGGAAGATGCTCGTCTCGGTCACAAGGGACTTTGTGCCTTGGTCTCGGGGCACAAGGAGGCCGTTGAAGTCCTGGTAAATCAGTTCGAGGTATTTCTGCCTCCAGTGGCTATCGGAGTTCTTGGCTTGTAGTGCGACTTGGAGCTCAGCGAGGTACTTGGATGCCATGGAGTGTATGGCTTTAGCAGACTTCATACGGGCGACCTGCGTAGGAGAGAAGTCACCCGTACTTACTCCGAGCGCCAGGACATTATTGAAGCCAGCGACAGGGTAGGTGACCACGAAGCTGGCTAGGCCGTTCTTCTCAAAGTCTTCCTCGGCCCATGTCAGGGCCTGCGGAAATTTGACCCACGCGCCCGTCTCTTTGAAGTCCTCACGGGTCCATGTGTTCTGTACAAGCTGATCCAGCATCCACTGAAACGTCTTGCAGCGCTGGACTGTTTCTTGCTGCTCATCAGACGACATCTGTTCTTGCTCTGCATTGGCCCCGGCCCACGTCTTGGTCCGGAGCAGTTCCAAGAGAATGGCCATGACGAGTTGAGAAATGCCTGCGGCTCCTGTAGCCAGTCTTGCAGTCAGCGCCAAGTACAACTGGTCGTTGATGTACTTCTTGCTGCTCCCATCATACTCCACCGTGGGTACCACCGCTGTGAGTCTCTCGTTATAGATAGATCTGCCTTGCGGAGCAAGGGATGCGCATTGGAAGCAGATATTCTGACTCGACACGAGGTTGACATTGTTCGCCAACGCACCAGCTGCGAGTGGAAAATTGAGGGCAAAGTCAGTAGTGTTGTCCTCAAGGCTGTCGGACTTGAGTGCTTTGAAACAAATTGACATGACCTCGTCCTCACCGCAACAGACGAGGCAGAAGCCCTTGAAAGAAGGCCCGTCTAGTTCGAGCTTCTCGATCTCGAGATTCATTGTTGTGTCAACAACTTCTGCTCGTCTAGCTCGGTTGCTTTTACGGGATAGGATGTCTGCGCTGAAACCAGCGGCCTCGACGGAGGCTAATGACCTCAATGCCGCATCCACAAGCTGGTTTCGCCTCTTCAGATACTGTGCTTCCTTGGAGCCCGCGAGCTCAGCTAAGGTATTTTTATAGTGTTCGCGGTTGCTGGCATGAGCAACTCGTAGCTTTTCCTGTAGTTCTTTGCGCCTATTCCCCGTAGCGCTCGCGTTGCCCAGCTCAATGAGAAGTCCTGCAGCCCCATTGACATCTTTCAACTTTGGGCTGATTTGCTCAACCTTTTGCTTCTGTAGAAAAGCTCGAAGCTCCGCGGTCCGACTGCGAGTCTTGTATGCGAGTGCGAGGGTATCGAACGTCTCTTCAGCTAGAAGACCAAGAATGTCATCGTTCGAAAGGAGACCAGAATCGGGCAAGAGATCCAAGTCGACACGTACGGGGCCTTCTTGCTGTGTTTCCCACCTAGGACCGAGGCTCACTCCCTTGCCGGATTGAAGTCGTGTTTCTGCGCTCGCTATTTGGATATCCAACTCTTTGCACCGTGCCAAAAAGGCAAAGTCGTTTGCGAAGACTTGCAAGTTATCCCAATCCTCAAGGTCGTCATGCATGGCAGATCCGCCGAGCGGAGCGAAACACCCTTTCCCAGCAATCACAAAAATCTTGCTGGTTGCTGTTTCCTTGAACAGGATGAGGGTATCCTGGCAACTGGCGAAGAATGAAATGCCCACGGATATGTTGGTCAAGCTTGGTGTCTTTTGGCGAGAGCCTACGATCAGAAACACGAGTGGGATGTTAAGCACCTCTTCCGACTGCGCTAGCATTGCCAACCGAGTCACTTCATTGGCCGATATCTCGCCGTCCGTAAGAAGGAACCAGACATCAGCGCGTTTCGCGGTATCGAGCGAAGATGGGCTCCGGAGGATAGCCGATGGTGTGGTACCACGATGCTTCGAGAGCCACTGCACACTGTCGAAGTCCTTCGTCGGCGCGTCGCAGCTTTTGCCCCAAAGAGAGATTGCATCCCCGGCATTAGCATGTGTATCACGAAAAGCGTTCACAAATCTCCGCTCTTGCCTGAGCTTAGCACCTTTTGTTGATCCTGAATCATCGACTGCAAAGAACTTTCGACTCCGTAGGAAGGAAGTGTATTCAACGTGACTGGCGTCCCCAGGATCAGGAACAATCTTCCAACTCGCCATGACGGACTGTATGCTTATACGCTAGTTAGATAATTCCGAATAAAATTGCTAGGAAAATGTACCTGTATCAGCTGAGTTAGAGAGAAAGATCCGAGATGAAGTGTCAACGCAGATGTTGTAGCGCGATTCTAGCCAGAGTGCAAAAGGTCGGCAGAGCGCCTGGGAGCGTCTCACTCAAGCACTCCACCATGAGGGTGCGCTTTTCCTGATATTTATACCAACTGCACCGTGTTGACTCAGAACCAGCATGTTACACGTATGCCTGCTCATTGACCGGTCAAGACCACCGAGTTTGCCATTATTGGCTGAACATCTGATTCGAAGCGCGTATTGTCCTTTTTAGACAAAATAAAGGGTCTGGAAATGCATTACGTTGTGCTACTCGGAGGTGTTGCTCGTGTGTGGAGGGCAGAAGGGCGTTCGAATACGAGGCTGCGGGGTTCTGGTGTAAATTGCGCTAGTGCGAACAGGACCCAAATTTGGAGTCATCAGCGCTGCTAAGAGATGCTCACGATATCATCCATCGCATCCAGCGACCATTGGAGAATGTTTCACCAAACCAGCTTAAAGAATGGTGTAGCTTTGACTTTGTGTCTCTTTCGTCCTTGGGATGTTGGTGACGTCTCCTTCCTTCACGTTTCCTTCCTTCGGGGCTGCGCTCATTCCTGGCCCGTGGACGGCAAATGCAACACACAGACCGAGTGAATCTTAATTTGAGATTGTTGTGAAGACACTTCTTGCGCCTGGCTTTGTGTCGTTACACTCGCTCCAGATTGTCCATGCCTTGTTTCCACTTTCACGGGAAGTCCGTGCCCGCCCAAAGTCAAGTCGGAGGAGAGTTTCTTGCAGATAAAAGCACCCATGGAGAAAGCTCGGGCTGAAGCAGGTCAAACAATAACAATGATCACTGAGCATGCCGCGTAATCACGGTAGCAGAGGATTCCTTCCATGATCGTGTACTTGAAGGAGCATTCAATGTTTCGCGAATTATTCCTCTATGAGCTGTTCACGGGGCGAGGGCTCGCGCGGTCGGACATGGCGAACTGCGAGACTGAGTATAAAATAAGGAGCAAAATAAACAAAAATGTCGCCCAGTTCCAGTTCCTGGGCCCCTGGTACCCCGCTTGGTTTACAAGGTAATCCACCGCTTGAATACTGGCTAGCCTGGAACCGGCCGCTGGGAGACTCGAACCGATGTATATTTGATTACAACCTGGCTAGCGGCATATAGAAGACGCCCTCCTCGACCATAATTGCAACCAATTGAATTTGATAGTATGTTCTACAAGTAATTAATATATATACATTTAAAGTAGGACTATTCGCGTACGTGTATTCCAGGTATGTGACGCCAAGATACCAGGTCGTCTCTTTGCTGACGAAGTGACCACGTGAGCGTACGTTCAACTTCGAGTAGCAGGTGCTGAGTAGCAACAACAGTTTACGGCAAGTGCGAAATGTGCTAGCCGGATTCGCACTAGTGAGATGGTGAGGTGAAGGAGAAAAGGAACTGAGACGCCGCTTGTATGGATTCACACCCAGGTCAAAACGAAACATAATTCATGCGCCTGATGGAACTCCAGTTGCCATTGAGCTAAGCTGAATGTACGATTTGGTATCACGAACTCCTACAGACTCCCAAGATGATCATCTTGATCACCGCTACGCCATTGTCAGCCCTCACGCGGCCTCATTCTTAGCCCACTTTGCCTCCAACTCCGCCTTGAGGTCATCGAGGAACTTGTCTACTTGTTCATCAAGAGCGCCGTTAGCATTGCTCTTGGCCTCTTCTTGACCTTGGGAGTGACCCACAGAATGCGCACCGCCCTCGACCATAGCAGGAGAGTACTCCCAGTCCATCCTTGAACTGCTGAAAGTGATGGGGTGGTAAGGCGCGATCTGGAGTCCGTTCACTGGAAGCGGTTGCTGTTGCATGTGATAGCTGTGCTGCATATGACCAGTGAATGGTATGCCTGACCCAACAACTCCTGGCATCGGATGCATCTGATGTGTGTTCACGCTCTGGAGGATACCATTAGCCTGGCGAACTTGACGAGCCTCGCGTTCGCGACGTTCGCGACGCGCTTGACGACGGAGGGTCTTGTCGTCCCTTGATGATGGACGCGGCTGCTGCGAGATGAGGCCAGCCTGTCGTAGTCTCTCCGCGGGGTGACTACGCTGCTCTCGGGGCTTTTGGATTTCTGGGATTGTGTTAATGATGTGTTTTCGAAATGGGACAAGTGGTACATACCTCCGCCATACTGATTGATGGGAGTGGGGCCAGCACTCTGCAGACGTTGTTGTTCACTTCCTTCACGCGCACTCGAGCGCCGTGCGTTAGACGTGGGTGGGCGATGCCTGCGAATGGGTCAGTATGTATGTTTGTACAGCAAGATGTGGTATACGTACAGTGCGTTGTACATCTTGGTTTGGGTCCAGGTTCTGAGAAGGGCAAATCGTGTAGGCTGCAGGATAATGGTCTTGAACAAATGCGCAAATATCATAACAGTCTTGGCGATCGCGGCGGGGCCAAGGTGAAAGTGGGGACGTCAAACGAAGTACATAGATAGGAACGTGACCAGTACCAGATCCCAAATCACACATGCGGGGAACAACATGAGAATCTCAAGGCAAATCAAGGAATTCGGATGCCGTGGGAGGTCAGCTTCGATACTTGGTATGAAAGGATTTTCAACTTCTGTGGCCGTACACCCAGCAAAATGGTACCCTGTGCTCATTCCAAACACGACTCCAACCTTTTGAGTTGGGTTTCTGCACGTTTGGCTCGCTCATCGACCAACGTGATCTGTGCCTGAACAAATCTCAGCCGCTCCTGTTTGATTTGCAGTTCTGCGCCTACTGTTAGCACTGCCATATACTACTCGGGGGTTGCGCATACCAGCATCGGCTCTTGTCAGCTTTAGCTCTGTCTCTGCAATCTTCTCTGCAGCCAACGATATCTCACGCCCCGAACGGGACCGGCGGGCACTACACGAAGCGCACAAGCCTGTATCAGTATTGATCTGCTCACCCTGGGATCTGAGAGTTGTCTTTCCAGAGGAAGAGTCATCCTCATCGCTATCAGAAATAGTCTCGGCAGAAGCACTGGAAGAAAATGCGCGACTTTGGCGTTGTGCATGTCTCGAAGTACGATTCGACTTTATTGTCAGTGAGGACTTCGCTTTGGCCCGGGATTCGGCAATTGCCTTCTTGGGCTTCTTAGACTTGTGTTTAGCAGACCTTCTACGAAGAATAGACGGCTCCTCATCTGAGGATGAATCTTCTGACGAAGATGAGTTGCGACGTGCGCATTTTGTCCGTGAGGACTTCGGTTTGGGCGGCGGTTTGGCAATTGCCCGCTTGGGCTTTGTAGGCTTGTGTTTAGCAGACCTTTTACGCCGGACAACTAACTCTTCATCTGAGCTTGAGTCTTCTACATCTTCACTCGAGCTTGAGGTCTCTTCTGTAGTCGACAGCTCATTCGAGCTTGTGCTTACCTCCTCAGAGGTTGAATCGTCAGAATCTGAAATGTAACGTGCACGCGATTTGCGTGTTCCCTTAAGCGCAGTGCGCTTCTCATGGCCAGAGGCCTTACCCTCGCGCATGCTGCGTTCAGATCGATTGGATCGCTTCGTTATGCTTTTTCTGGGCCTACGCGACGGGCTCTCTTGTGCGCGAGAGTGCATGATTGGCAGACTTACTGCGTAAGTTTTAGCGGAAGCGCGAGGATCAGGGTGGCAGAAACTATACCTACGTCTTATTATGAGACAAGAGACGGCGAGGGAGGTGACAGGCGCGCTGGAGGAAGGCCTATCTTGCGCTAGCCACTTTGGTTCTAGCTGTTTGATAAAGCTGTGTGCGAGCGAGGATCCAAAGATCACACACAGCATCGGTCTTTCTCACTAAGTAGTGGTATGAATCAGTAATGGTGCAGAAGGTGAAAGAAACAAGGAAGATAGCGTCGGACTGCAGGAGGATTACAGCTTCTGTTTTGCTGGTATTGATCATTCGTGGATTCCATTATACGTTTTCGTCTAGTTTTATCGTCGCCTCGACTTCTACACCTCATGTCCACAGGTTCCAACATGCCTCTCGCCCTCATCCGGGACGGTCCATCGGACCTCCAGTCCAGTCAATCCTCTCGAGGTAATCATACTAGCATTGACCGGGCTCTTGGGAATAAACTCTTCGCCACGAGTAGACAAGATCGACAGAACATGGGCA
The DNA here is from genome assembly GCA_001748405.1 of Paraphoma sp. B47-9. Classification (NCBI taxonomy): domain Eukaryota; kingdom Fungi; phylum Ascomycota; class Dothideomycetes; order Pleosporales; family Phaeosphaeriaceae; genus Paraphoma; species Paraphoma sp. B47-9. Next base: position 77,482 of record BCLK01000193.1, read on the forward strand.
GCAGCCTGTTATCGCCGAGTCAGTAACGGTAAATTATGTGATACAAAACGGATGCTTACCTTTGCGTTGATAGTCAACGTGGTTGGATTGGGGTTGTCGATGGTGTCGCAGGCTTGGTGGTAGCACGGATCTTGTTCAACACCAGTTCCAGTATGAAGACCACCAACGGGCTTGCCAATGTTCATAAAACTCTGGTAATCACTACCACCGGTAAATCGCGCAGCAGTAACGTTGACGCCGTTCTTGGTGAAATGCTCGACGAATAGCTTCTCGATTGCCGCAGAACCAGGAGCGCCTGTGAGGTTGAAGGTGCTGCCATCGCCATCGAAGACGCCAAAGTATCCACGCGATACCATGTCAAAGTTTAGGTAGGTCAAGATGTTGTTTGCTGCCGTTGCGTTCAGGTTTTGGGTGTAGTACTTGGAACCCAGAAGACCATTCTCCTCAGCGCCCCACCAAGCAAATCGGACCTTGTTCTTGACGCGGAACTTCTCGAGAGCCTTCTTGATCTCCAAGATCAGAGTAGATCCAGAGCCGTCATCATTGATACCCGCGCCAGCCTGAACGCTGTCCAAGTGAGCGCCCAGCATGATCACGTTCTCTGGGTCGCCTTCTGTCGTCTCCGAAAAGACATTTTGAGTGATTCTGGTCTCGACCGTCTGTGTCTGCTGGAAGTAGGCCTCGATCGACTCGCCAGCTTGGAGACGGGCAACTAGAGGTTCTCCATCGGCCTTGTTGATGTAACCGGATGGCACATACTCTTCAGGATTCGGGTTCGACAAGGTTCCACCAGTCACTGGGGTCACAACGTCGCTGTAGATGATCACGGCAGCAGCTCCGGCGGCAGCAGCAGGCTTGATGCGACCGGCGAGTGTGGTACCATCAGGGCAGCTTCCGCGCTGTACGAGCACGATCTTGCCTTCCACATCGATATTGTCGTATGCGGCGTTGGTGCAACCCACAGGACCAGATGCGCCCAGTACCAACGGAGCGGTAAGTCCCTCAGCCGTGGTTGAGGGCGAATACGACAAGCCGATAACATGGTATGAGGAGTTGCTAACGCTGAACTTGATAGATTGGACCTTGAAAAAGAGTGCAGGGAAGTCTTGAACCCAAGTGCGAAAGTTTTTGGCGCCTTTCGTCTGTGAAAGAATGTAATCGACGGAAGCTGCGTAGCCGGGTAGACCAAACGCTCGGTTCCCGCCATTAGCTTTAGCGATGGAGTCGAGCGCCTTGAGATTTCCCATCAACCTAGACCTAGATAAGTTTTGCGAAACGTAAAGGTCTTTTACAACTTACCCATCAGTCGTGATCAGGCTCTGGAGCTTCTTTGAAGACACCACAGGTCGGAGCTTGTCGCCATATGTTGTGGCTGGAAATGCCGCACCCAGCGCTTGCGCAGCGAACACCAAACTAAGACCGCATGAAACCTTCATCTTGACTTTTCAATCTTCGAATTGTCCTCCAACAGATTCGAAAGGACGTTGAGGCATCTACACAACGGCCAGGGCCCGGATGCCTCATATAGGCTGCTCGCCCCGCATCCCGGCTCTTGGGTAAATTGTGTTAATTGCGCGCACGACATTGCCTGGTCCACTCTTATCATAGCCCTGCGTGTTCGTGCCCGGTGCTGTGTCTGGAAGAGAAGGTCATAAGAAAGTAGATCATCGTTGCCAAGGGCGGAAGTCATTGCACCTGCCGAAAGGGCAGCTAGTGTGCTTGGCGTGAAGGTCGTCATTGCCTCTTCAACCGAAGGAACACGAACTCACTTTTTGGTGATAGCTCGCTGTTCGATTCATGGACCTTGGGGATTGAAGAGGGTCATATTGCGTCTGCGCAGCCGTTGCTTCCATCCCTCCTTCTTTCTGCTGCTATCAATGACCAAGTCTTTCGCTCCTTAATGCCGTTATGCGAAGTGTCATATTGTCAAGTGGCTGGGACGACACCGAATGAAGATTGGGTTCATAGTGTTTCTTGAGAAATTTGTGAAAGCTAAGTAGTAGCTGCACGAATATATACGTTTGCTGGTGAGTACCCCTATGGCCACGCTTCCTAACATAGAGGAGCAACACCATTACCACCACAGCACGATTCCAGTCTATATGCGTTCCCACCTCGGTGGACATATGCTCTCAGCGAAATGGCCTTGAGTTCTGAGGGCTTGTTGCATCGCGGCTATTCATGTTACCACTGTAGAGTTTGAATCCGTTCGGACTGCACTCACGTCACGTGGCGGATAAGCTATTTATGCTGGCCTGTAAGTCGGTACTTCCAATGCGCCTTCGCTACGTTGTGTCATATTGGAATATGATCAGTAATCTAGGGGCTAAGGGCATGATTTGAGATTAAGAGAGCTAGAAAATTGAATTGTGAAGTATTTTTCATAGATTATGGTTCGTAGGACAGCAACTATCAGAACCTTAGCTCAACCAATTATGCCAATCATATTCTGATTGCTCTTGCAATAATCGTCGCACGTGTCCTGAACGAGGAGTACATCGTTAGCATTCATTCACGCAATGCTGCAGAATTACTCACCACTCTTGGGAGTCCGTTCCTACCGCCGTCTTGCGTCATCTTCGTCAAAGTTGCGATCAGCCCCTTGATCTCCTCGTTTGGAAGGTTATTCAAAGCCTTCGCCAGTGCTTTAAAAGTTGCTTCATCCGGACCTGAATTGCTTGTGCTCATGATATCGATGCCCGCTGGTGTGCTGCTTAGTTCTACGGCGGTCGAGTATGATGCATAATAAGGTTGGCCTTGAGCATCACAACCCCAAGCGAGCATGCTATATTCGCTAGTGGCGCCTTCGAGAATCCCAGTACCGGCATAACTCAGAACAGCAGGGTAGGTGGTATGAGGCGTGTCAACGCCGTAGGTGGTGTAGATAGTGTCATTTCCTGGCAGCTGGAAAGAGCTCAGGTCATTAACCAGGCCGGATGGTTCCGAGGCGTCTATTGCCGTGGGGTCGTATTGGAAGTTACGAAACGCAGCATACTGTAGGTTGGAAGCGTAGATCATGGACCATGGTTTGAAGTACCAAGTCGGTGGAGGCGCAACCCAAGAGGTGTGATGTTCGATGCCATCCAAGGCGGGAGGCAGACGTACACGTACACCTTCTGGCCCGTGATGCGGTGGACAGGTGAGGGCGAGGAGACTATCAGCCGCAAAAGCAGTAATACCGACGAAAAGGGTGATGAAGCGCCCCATTGTTATGGATCTGATGAGAGGGTAGAAGGACTTTTATAGTGTTCGAGTGGATGCGTCTGTCGCAAGGGATACTGTGCAGTACATATGAAATTCGACAGACACTGCAGTTGTATGCGTGAACTCGTAGGCAACCCGTGGTGCTGTACCGTCGAGCCAATCATTAGTCTCTGTGGGTGTGTCGGGCGGAATATTATGGTCAGCATGGTGCTTGGCCATAGTGCTTCCTCAATGTGCGCCTGTTACTTGTTATCTCAGAAAGGATATCAACCAGTTTGCGTAGTGGCTAGGGACTACGAGAGAGCTGGCGAATGTTGGTGGTCGCTGCGGATGTTGACCAAGCCAAGGGAGATGCGCACTGAACGATGTCGTACAGGCTGGGTCACAGCTGCCAGTCTAGCGACTCATAAGGAATACAATAGTTTAGTGCGCTGCATAGCGAACATATCAAGCATACAAGATGCTTCCTGGAAGTAATGGTCCGGATGCGCGCTTGTTCCTATCGTTCGATGGTCACAGAGTGAAGCTAGAGAAAGCAAGAATGATATCCGCTTAGTCTGAGGGAGTCGACCACGACGCAGGCGAGCCCATCCTCAATCGAATCAAAATGAAGGGTGGGCAGGTATCTTGCGGCAAGCAGAGTCCCGTACAGGTAGCAACTACGGGCATGTGGAGCCTGCTGCTTGTCGATGCAGGTGCTGATGACATTGAAGCGTGGAGAGGCACGACAGGGTTGAGGGCGGGCAAATGAGTTGCGACGGGGTGTCAGGCCAATTAGGTTTGGTATGACGTTTCGCACCCCTAAGTTAGAAGCTTGGCTGCTGTTACCTCATGGCAGGCATCTCGTGCCGCGCAACACGACAATCTCAACAGCAGCACAGCAACAAGTGTCATCTCCATCTCACAACCCCCATTCTTCGCACATTCTCCGGTCACCAGTCGTCAAGCTGCGGTTCCCACACCTCGCCAACTCATCCGCCATGGACTTCTCCGACATCTTGTGAGTGCACTTGAGGAAGCTCTGAAGAGCTAGGCAGAAGCTTTTGCGCAAAGCATTGAGAGTGCTATGGAAACTGACAATGCACAGTCGCATGGTGAATTTCGCGGTCGCCGTGTTTGTAGTCCTTGGCGGTATCGCGAAGCTCTTCCCGTTCAACGATTTGTGAGTCTACCCGTCGCATGCGTTTACATCCTCGATACTGCCCACACCGAGACACGACCGCAAGTCGCGTCAACACGATAAGCCGGCTGCTAGATTTCTCTCCATAAGCACCGAGAGGCAGCGCGCGGGCATCACATGGAATGCCGAGATCTCTGCTTCGCACATGGTTGTGGCATTGAAGGGCTTGCGCATGATGCAGACAAGCTCTTGACATACGTGGAAGATCTGGCGCAATCATGTAGATGTGTCAGCCAGAATCTTCAAGGCTGTTAGAGCTTGCGGCTGTCGAACCTCTGCAAGACTATGGTCGTGGACACGAGAAGCTAACCTCTATCTCAGCTCCAACATTATTCTTGGCGTCTATTTGATAATATTCGGCCTTGGTGAGAACGTCCCGCGTTCAGGCTCAAGCTATCTCGCTGACATTGTAACAGGTACTGCCTTGCTTGAATTTCAGATTCCACAGCAAGTGGCCCGCTATGCGTCATTCATGTTCTCTTTCCTCGGTCGTGGTCTTTGTAAGCAATCATCAATTAGCAAAGTCTGCTCCAGCTGACAGCGCAAGTCTACATCTTCATCGGTTCTGTAATTGTCGGAGAGAAATGGTTCCGCATTGTCCCTGGCACAATTGTAGGCATCATTGGCATTGCCTACTCTGTTTTGGAGTACATTCCATCGATCGAGCCTCCGGCGAACATGCGGTATGTACTTTTGGATATCTGGGCATAGAGTGCCAAAGCTGATATTGTCACAGTGATGCCGACGCTGGCTGGGGTGCCGAACAAGTCTAAATCCCAGTCACGATACCGAAGGATGGCGGTTGAGGAATCCTCAAATGTATATGGCGTGTTTGGAAATAAGCTCGGGTGGGAGATTGAGACCACTTCTATCCTCAGGACAGAAGAAGAGTGAAATGCTAGAAGGTTGTTGGCGTTGAAGAAATCTTCATGGCTACAGTATGTCGTTGTAGTCGCTTAGAAAGGGAGCGTAGGAGTCATGTTTTCGCTACCAATGCGAACATTTCAAAAGCAATAAGCAGGGTTGTATGATATTGTTAGACGTTACAACAATAGGGCTGTACATGTCTAATCACGTGCTCGCTTGCTTAGTGTCCGCTGTGCATGGGACGGAGACAGAACGTCGGTACTGCAAGGCAACTAGCGATCGATGCGGAAGTTACTCAGCACAAGATCTGCTATCGCTAGTATCACTGGGTCCTGTGGAGACCGAAAAGAGTGCAACACCTAAAGTTGTCTGACAGCTGGTGAGTGATGGGCCATAGAGTACAAATGAGTGCTTCGTGATTGGATGGCAGCTGGATGCAGGTGCGGGCAAATTGCGGGCAAACCGTACACTACTCCGACAGAGGCGAGCCGGCTCAGCTTCCGCTGCTAGGAGTGCTTGATTGCAAGGCTCGACTGGCTGCGCAGCGTGAAGGAGCAGGAATTTCTTTTTCTCGCCGCCACAAGTCGATCTCGTGGTGTCCGAGACAGGCAATCCCTGTCCAGCCTTGTGTAACCATTCGATCGACAAAAGGTACCATAACCAGCCAACAGCCTAATATCACCGCTATATCTGGTGTTCGCTGGGGCTTGATGTGGTCGCGGTGGTCGGACTCAGGGTCGTACGCTAGCTGGTCGTGCTTATAATATCAGGGGTCCGATTGGCCGAGGCAGGTTCACCGCTTGGGCAATCACCAACTTGCATTGCGCCGCGCAGGGCCACCTAGCATTCACATCGAGCCGAATGACGACCGGCGTCCTAAATCCGCATGACGAATTCCCTTGCTGAGCTGATCTGCCGTAAAACACTTCTCTGTCCACCAACGTGCCACACCTGACCAGCACCGCGTACCAAGACCTGGGGATCCGCACATTACCACGAGTCACGTAAGGCGCCACTGCACCGTGCCCTTGCCTGTCGTCTTGGTTATCAGATCAAGCTGATGTCACGCCGAATCCCCCGCGATCCAAAACAACCTCACTGTCCGTCTCTCGCACCTTTGTCGGGCCCTTTGCCGGACAGCAGTGCCTTATCGCGCTCCAGGAGTGCGAGTCCAGCCCGCGCAAGGCCTCCAGCAACACAGCCTTGGTAACATGGCACATCCTACCGTCAACGGAGGCACGTCGTTGGCTCCAACGCCCACTCACCCTCATCACTTGTCCCGAGAGGCCAGCAAGGATGAGCACGAAATGGCCGAAAGTCTCCGACGCCTAAACCAGGTACACGACAACCATGTAGCAAGAACATCAACTCCGTCGCAACCCGGGCAATCAGAAGCAGCACAGGAAGACGATCGCTCTGAAATTTACCACTCACTTGAAGATGCTGTGCCTATCTCAGAGCCACCGGCGACCCCGGCAACCTCAGCCTCCTTGCCCTTGCCACTCAGCAGCGCCGGAGCAACGAGTGCGCCAATGTCTGGTCAAGTCTGCAGGTAGGTCCATCCAGGTGTGGCCATATCTGTGCAATATGCATAGAAATGGTTATCTCGTGATCACAAATGCAGACAGGCGCTAATGCAATACAGCAACTGCAGGACAACTCAGACACCCTTGTGGCGCCGCTCGCCAACTGGCGAGACTGTTTGCAATGCATGTGGACTCTATCTCAAAGCACGCAACCAGCATCGACCAGTGAACCTAAAGCGCAACAGTAGCACACAGCCCATTCCAACTGTGCAGTCAAATCCGGCGCCAAATCAAAATGCTACTGATCAAACGTCCCCCGGCAACCTGGCCGCATCACCAAAAGTCGCCACGTACGTTGCCGCTGATCAAATGGCAGCCGGAACATGTCCTGGAGGCGGGAGGTGTAACGGCACTGGTGGGCAGCAAGGCTGCAGCGGCTGTCCGGCGTTTAACAATCGTGTATCGAAAACAGCTAAATTTGCCTTGGCGCAAGCTCACGCTGCTTCGAACTCTACCTCGACTGACACTACGAGCGGCAGCAATGTCTCGCCTGGACCTTCAAATACTTCCTCTTCTACCAGCGCCATACCAGCCTGTCAGAATTGTGGTACCACTATCACACCTTTATGGCGAAGAGACGACGCCGGTCACATAATATGCAACGCTTGTGGTAGGTCCAGTTGCTGTGTCCTGCTTTCGGGCCGATGTCTAACTTAAAAGCAGGTCTGTACTATAAGTTGCATAATGCACATCGTCCAGTAGCCATGAAGAAGCAAGAAATCAAGCGGCGGAAACGTGTCGTTCCTGCAGGGGATGGCGGTTCTCAGGTTTCTCCGTCCATCGCCGACTACTCACCCCCGCAACGCCCTTCACAGACCCCTGCATTCGAGCATTCTGCTTCACCAGATCCCTCAATCGCCATTGAAACACGAGAACAATTCACACCGGAGCCAAAAGGACCATTGGCTATAGACTTCACACATTACTACGCTGGCAGCGGCTCAGTCACCTCACATCCTACCAATCTGCCCGCACCTTCCAACACACAGCCCAACGCGCCATCACCAAGGAAACGGAGTCGAAGTGCCACGTCAATGGATAATGAAGATGCACCCTCGAACCCTGTTCATCCAGTTCCACATCGACCGAATGCGATCTCGTCTATCCTCAACCCCCGCACAGAGGAATTGAACATCGATCCATCATTAGCGGCACTCCCTAGAACAAGCGGAGGTCCGTCACCCAATCTCGCAACATCACAAGAGGATAAGATTGCCAGGAAGGAGAGGCTCAAGCGAGAGGCGGATGCTATGAGGCAAGAGTTGGAACGGCGTCAAAAGGAGCTGGAGGATCTGGAAAATGACTAGCGCCTCTCAGTAGCGCAACACAAAACCGGCGGGAGTTTGATTTCGGACTGGCGTTGGAAAAGCCTGGCGCCACTAGATGATTTGGGTTCAGGTCCCCTCATCCGTTTCATGAGTTGATTCCATCATACATGCGTTCGAACATGTCGATCATGTGTGGCAATGTCACGCAGCATCGACTGCTGCGGGGCGTTTGGTTGTCATCGTTAGCACTCGACTCTTTGTCCTCGAGTGCAGAGCAGTAGCTCGGGAACATGTTATCCCACCACTGTAGCTTCTGCGCCATGAATCACAGCTTAACAGGCCAACACAATTAATAAGACGTTTACTCATCTGGTTTCTCGCGGGCTCTGTGTGCACTGTGTAAGAATCTGGAAATGTGCTACCTCCGAAGAGACGAGCAGCGTCTACATCTCAATTAGAGCTATGCACCGCGCTGGAAGACTGCTCAATCGTGTAGGCAGGTGTCCGTCGGCCAGGCCAACGTTATTCAGAGATGGGCAGTAAATGCTGGGAATGAAGACGATCATATGCAGATTTGAGCTATGTTTAATCAACGCCAGGTCGCCCATGAAAGAACGTACCGTATCTACATGGTTGGGCCAATGTACACGTATCAAAGCATACGGTCTTCAGATCCAAATACTCATTTATCTCAAGCACAACACGAGATATTACTTCTCATGTAGTGAGATGGGTTATAAAGATTGTGACGCTTAAAATAAGCACTGGATCCATTGTGCAGTCTCCAACGTATGCTCAATATCGTACCCCACAGCGCTCCTACACGAGGGTTACTCTTCATTTCGCAGTCCATTTATATTTGTTAGTCTCTTGATACATTGCGTGCTACAATTGAACGTAGCCAATTTGCGATTATCCCGCCAATCTAACCCCTTGCACTCTCGTTGATTAGGACGTGGCCCTATCATCGCTTCGAAGATTCGAGCAATGGAAGAGGGTGTCAAGGTCAGAGTTAGCCTCATAGAACAAAGGAGAACTGAATGCCATGGTGAAGCGCAGGTCGGGCCATAAAATGGAAAAATGCGGTGAAATCGAAATTCCAGGACAAAGAAGTTCACGATACGATCATGAGCCAAAGCGCCAAGAACAGATATCAGAGCTCTAATTATATGAAGGTAGAAGGTCTACATCGTGGGGGCCTAGTTCGCATGAAATGCTGTCTTGGATGATCAAAAAGATGGGTTATAAGAAACAGAGTCTTATACAAAAGCAAAGATCTATTAGTATCTAGTGTAGATTGTTCTACTCAACGAGACACAGTTGTATCATGTATGGTCCAAGATAGATTGTTTCGCAAAATGATTCAAGTACATTTAAGCCACCTCATCTGGGCCAAATACTAGACATTTGATCATGGCCCTGTATGACGGACTGTTTCCTATCAAGCGCGGCCTAAATCTACAGCATCAAAGCTGCATCGCGAACGGAAGCACGCGTGCACCTCTGAATGTCCCAGTATGTTCGTTTACCTGTGGCGTGACTTTCCGCTCGATACTAATATTTATTCGCGCTTGTTGAATGAGTTTCGCTTCGAATAGACAAATTTGTGATTCTTTCAAAACCCTCAGTCTGAATAGTGAAGGGTATTGCTTTGCTGTACAAGTTCGAAAATGTGGCAAGTACGCGATGTTAGTAGTGAACCTGATCTCAGCGAGCAGGCACTTGTGTCCTTGGGAGAATCAATCAAGCCGCTATCTTTGTCTCTGCGAAACAAGAACCAACATGCGTTTTGTGTCTCGGGGCTCACGCGCTTCTCTTCTCGTCCCTCTTGTCGTATCTTGTGCGATCATGATCGCCCTTTCCCTTGCTGCCGCGATGACACAAATTGACGTCAAAAGATAAACACGCAACTTTTCTGGATATTCTTACTAACATGTTGAATGAGAATCTTCTGACCGCTAATAACTCGCGATCCTTAATAGCGACCCCACAGCCAGAAAAGGGCATTAACGACCATCCATCGGTAGGCACCCTCAAGTATATCTATACCAACTATTAATGATGGCTCCCAGGAGCAGTAAGTGAGGCAGCGCCAGAACTAATACAAGGGAAATTCACAATAGAATCGCCAGTGTCTCGAACTGTGCTTCGGAAGGAGTGATGAGAGCAATTGATTTTCAAGTACATAATAAACAAAATAGCCCCCTCCCTTGAATGCCTAATATATACTTCCCAAACATGCCGTTCTCATCGTCAATCCAAAATTCTTTCCCTAGTCCTGTCAAGCCGACCAACATATATCAAGTCCACGTCCTTGGATCCATCCCTTTCCAAGAACCCAATCATCTGCTCCAGAATCCCCTTCCCATTTTCTAGGACATTCTCGTCTATAATAATAGTTCCATCGTCGAGCTCGCGGATCGTCGAAGTAGAGATGTAAGAAGGTATCTCATCGCGCTCGGTCTTGGTGACGGACCAGTTGTGCGTGTAGCGCAGAAAGGAGGCGAGAGTGCGGGAAGCGGTGCTGAAGACGTTGAGGCGAGAAGGAGCGTGGAAGAGATAGTGCATGATTATGTGGAGAGTCGAAAGTTGAGGGTGGTGATTTAGGTTATAGCACGATGGAGAGAAATGTCAGGCCCAGGGTCACAGAATAATGGCGTGGCAGGATCATCCATACGAATCGGCCGTGAAATAACCACTTGATATACTTTCGCCTTTCACATTGTCAGCTTCACACGTCTTCATGTCAGGCTAAGATCAATCACACATACCGCGATATCGACCACCTCATACCATTCACACCATAACAGCAATATCCTACCCTATTGCCATGACGCTGCGTTCTCATAATTTCCACAAACCAGAATTTTTCGAATTCTGTTGGCACAATATATGAATCGAAAGAGTACACCACTTATCCAGCCATGCCATACATAATCCACATCCCCCGCCCCTACCAATCCCGCACGCACTTGTTCCCGCCCTCGCATACCACAACCGCAACCTCAATATCCATCTCCACCGCCTCGCCGCTCGCAACAGCCATCTACAACGATGCGATCGCGTGGGGATGGCACGTTGAAGTCAGCGAGATAGAGCCGCCAGAATGGAAAGTGTACGTGAAGATAGCTCGGAGGATGGGATGGTGAGTTTTGTCTATTTCCTTACCTTGCTCGACACGTAATTCGAGTCGAGCGGATGTGATTGTATGAGTTTGGGCAAAAGTGTACTGCATATTGACAAGAATGATAGGTTCGAAGACCTCTTCCGCATATGGCAGCGCGAACATGGGATTCGTATCCTCGCGCGTGATAGAGCACGGCATTCGAGCCCGCCGACTACGTCTCAAGCGATATTCAGGGAACTCCGTGACTTTGCGAGCTGGGTGAAGAAAAGGACAATGTGGCCTGAACGTACGGATTGGGAAGAGCGGGCAAGGATGTATGCAAAGGGAAAAACGGAGCAAACACCAGCGGTGTTGAGGAGGCGGACTTCGGAAAACGATGTTAGCTGTTTGGCAACGGTATCGGTAATGTCGCTACCGAGATCGATGGCCGAGAACTTGGAAAAGTGCGAAGAGAGAAGAAGGGGCGGGCTTTATGAACAGGAAGTAGCAGCCTTTGAGGTTTACGAAGCGGATGTGCTAGAAGTGGAGGGAAATCGTGCTTGACCAGAGAATAGATGACCTCGTCGCTCCGCTGAGCATAGGACCTTCAACTCACGTTAGCATGCAATGTCCGTTCGTACTTGTATTGATGCTTTCATTCATGATCATTCCTCTGCACATCTATATATACAACGGTATGCCTCGGGTGGTCGCAGCACATGGCGCGAGCAGGAGTGTGGGCCGTGACCGTGATTCTATTAGGATGGCTAATCGCTGATGCGGACGCTGTGTCTGACATTCAGCATGTCATTTCATCTCCTTACTGGATTCTTCTGGACGCTCAGTCCTCCCACTCGGGATTCTAGAAAAGGTCAGTACTGGTCCACGCGTGTATCAATATGTGTTGCTTACCTTTCTCAGAATGACCACCCCTTCAAGCACATTGGTCAAGCTGAGGTACTTCTCGTCCTCCAATTCTGCCCTCTCGCCATGTGCCAACAGCACCGGCGTGCTCTGTGTCTGCCATCCTGTGATTGTCTTTGGCCGACCTGCTTGGCCCACGATATCGACTGCCTGACCAACACGAACGTTGACCGTTAACGGCTTGAGCTCCTCGTCAAGTGTGATCAGGAAGCGCGGAGCCATGGCTGTGGCCAGGAAGTAGAGAAGGTAATGTGAGTCGCCAACGATGAAGGACTTGGCATCGATGAGCGAAACGAGGACGGTAAGGAGACCCGCTGCAGCGACACGAGAGAGGACTTGGCGGTCGGTGTGGAAGGGGCTGGCAGTGAGCGTGCCCTTGCCCATATGGAGTAGACCCTGGGCTATGCGGACCATGAACAAAGCGTTGGGGTCCCGGTGGTAGTAGCTGGCCAACTGTCGTAGAAGCTGTGCGAGACGCGCATTGTTTGTACCAGCACCGCAGAGACCCATGGCGAAAATGGCGTTGATAGCGACATCGTTGTCGTTATCGTGGGAGTATCTTGATAACGTGTCGTAGACCTTCATTTGTGGGTTGCTGGGACTAATCAGACCCAGGGCAAGAGGGACTGCTTTCCGAATATTCGCCTCGCCGTAGTGCATGAGGTGGCCAAGTGTGCGAAGGATCATGTCCTGACCAACATCTTCACCCATGGCGACCAGTGACAGACCAATGACAGCGTATGATTGAAGCAGCTCGTCACCCTTCTTCTCTTCGCTCTCATCCTCGATGTGCTCGTTGCAGATGTGTAGCAGTTGCTGGATCTTCAACACCGCGCCAGTGCCTGCCCAAGCGCACACCTCTGTCAAGACTGAGGCAGACTTGGCAGCGGGATGATCAAGAGCCTTCAGGGTTTCCAAAATGACATCAACCTCCTCTTGTTGGCCAAAGAAGAGAAGTGCAAGACCGAGAGCCATGAAGCGAGTCCACTTGTCCTTGAGCTGCTTGGACCGGTCCTCGTCAAGGAGCGTGTTCATAAGTGCATCCGTAACCTCGCCGTTAGCCGAGCCAACAAAGATCATTCCGAGTGACAGCGCGGCCATGGCTGAAAGCTGCATGTCAAGGCTGGTGTCACTGACGATGGGAAGAAGAAGCTCGAGAAGCTCCTCCTTGTTTGAGCCTGCGTAAGCGAGACCAAGACCCATGATGGAGGCCAGACGAATATTCCGGTTCTTATGCGAAAGGTTGTCCTCGTCACCAAGCAGGGCAAGCGCGGGATCCGAGTCCATTCGTACGCCGGAGTTGAAGATACCCGTGGCCAGCATGGCACCAGCCTTGACCATGTCGTCTTCGACATTGGTGTATGGATCGATCTTGTCCAGACCAGTCTCAACGTCCCAAAGCAGAAGCATACCTAATGATGCAGTGGTCGACAGCATACCCTCCTCTTTCGTCTTCCACACCCAGCTGCTCTTGCTGTCCGCATTCAACATCAGCTTGTCGTTACCATAGCCAGTGTTGACGAATGCGTTGACAAAGGCAGAAGCGAGATTGTGCCTGGCCGAGTCGGTATTTGTGAGCCCGGCGGTCCTGCTGCTTTCAAGATGAGTCTTGTAAATGTCATCTGGTGTCTTGGGATCCAAGATGTTGAGCTCCTTGCCCAGCGCCTTGAAGTGATCGGGTAGGCGGGTGTTGTTCAAGCACTCCTGAAGCTCCGGGTCGTCGTCGTCGGACACGTCGAACCATATCCGCTGCCGGGCAATCAGAAATGCCATCTGTCTCCGTATCGCCTTATCCTTGGTAGAGTTGAAAGCCTCCTCGATCAGATCGCGGTCATTCAATCGTATCGCCAAAGCTACAGCCTGTGTGTATTGATTGTACTTGCGGTAGACTTGGTACGCTGTTCGGAGAAATTTGTCGTTGTCGGGATATGTGAGGAGTGGGACATTGCTACTATCGTTAACAGTGGCCTTTGAGCCTGGTGAAGCATTTGCTTACCTGACCATGTACAAGCACACACGCGCATATGTGTTCTCATCGATGTACTGCTCGATCTGATCGATCATTTCCAGCTCGGACAGTATGTCTACCGCATCGGCCTCTGCATTGTGCTTCAGGAAGAAGGGAACGAGATTCGAAGCGAGGTCGGTAATGTCGTCGGTCGACTTGTCCTCGTTCAGCCGGTTCTGGAATTCTCGGCCAATTTCGAGAGCAAGATGGCGCATGTATTCATGGCCCCACGAGCCGAGATCTGTTGACGGTGCTTGCAGGCGGTACTTCAGGCAGTCAAGGCGCTCCTCATCCGAATAGGTCATTCCGAGGACGGACATCATGTCGGCAAATGCTTGCTACTCTGGGTCAGTCTTGATCCACCGGGGAACCGCTGCGCTGCACCAACCTTGTTCTCGCCCTCTGGCCATGATGCGTACGCCTTCTCGAGGTTCTCGTAGTGTGGTCGGAGGAACTTGAGCGGCTTCGGCACGGCCGTCATGGAGCTAGTCGACGTCTTGATGAAGTCCTTGATCTGATCGAGCGCAGGCTTGTACAGGCTGGTATCGGATTCCTGACGCCAGTGTCAGCGCTGTTACCCACAATAGCCTCGCCGCAGTGGAATGCCTACCAGTATCCGCTCCACAAGCATATCAAGCTCGTTCTTCAGCTGTTGGTCTTCCTCGCTAAGCTCCTCTGTGGCTCGCCATCAGTAAGAGCCCCTCCATGATGCCGACTCGCGTGCCGGACTTACCAGTAGCTGTCGCGGCGCCCTTCTTGTCGTCCTTTGCATCCTTGTCGTTCTTCGCGTCCTTGTCAGCCTCGCCGTTCACGGGCGCCTTGCCCTTGCCCTTGTCGGCGGCCGTGGGCTTCTTCTCGTCTTCCTTCGCCATGTTGATTACGAATGGTAGCTAGGCAAGCGGCGAGGTGGATGTAGCTGGGTGCGGGGAAGCGGCGGAGTTGATCAGAGTCGTCAGGACGCTGTGCTAGAGCTGAGAAATGAGAGAGGGACCACCGAATGGTATGCGGAGGTGGCGGGTGATGCTCGGGGTAGAGTGTGTGGATTGTTGTCGATGAGGCAGCTCTGCACTCACGTCCGCCGCCGGCGCCAAGCGCCCACTGACGCCGATCATAGCGGCGCGAGCTCAGACTTTCTCGAACCCTCCAAAATTCCGACTTCACCGTCACAACCCCTGCAAGACCACCGCACTCGACATCGGACACTACGAAAATACCGGCACAATGAAGCTGAATGTCAAGAATATCCGCTACCTCACGCCAGACGACTGGCGTGTCCTGACTGCGGTATGCGCTCGCACTCATCTCTCCATCGCATGGCGGGGAACTAACGCTGATGAAGACCATGACAGACAGAGATGGGCAGTCGCAACCATGAAGTCGTGCCCACGCCCTTGATCTCGCAAATCGCCTCTCTCCGCTCCGGTAACAACGTGCACAACTGCATCTCGAATCTCGCAAAGATTGGCCTCATCGCCAAGGTCAAGAACGCAAAGTACGACGGGTACAGGTTGACGTATGGCGGACTGGACTATCTGGCGCTGCACACACACACCAAGAGCTCCGTCGTCTTCTCGGTGGGCAACCAGATCGGTGTAGGCAAGGAATCGGACATCTTTGTCTGCGCCTCCGAGACAGGCAAGCAATTGGTCCTGAAGATCCACCGCCTCGGCCGTATATCCTTCCGCACAGTCAAAGCAAACCGGGACTATCTACGCAACCGTCAGTCAGGATCATGGATGTACATGTCGCGCCTCGCCGCGCTCAAGGAGTACGAGTTCATGAAGGCTCTGCGGAGAGAAGGTTTCCCAGTCCCAGAACCAGTGGGGCACAATCGACACACCGTCATCATGGGCCTCATCGACGCTTTCCCCATGCGACAAATTTCCAAAGTCGGCGATCCAGCAACACTTTACGCTGAGCTGCTCTCGCAAATCGTCCGCCTCGCCCAGTATGGCCTGATCCACGGTGACTTCAACGAGTTCAATATCCTCGTCGAAGAGCGAGACGAGAAGGACGGCCAAGTCTCGCTGATCCCCACTATCATCGACTTCCCGCAAATGGTCTCCATCGACCACGCCAACGCCGAATACTACTTTGACCGCGACGTTGCGTGCATAAAGCGCTTCTTTGACCGCCGCTTCGGCTTCACAAGCGACGAGCCTGGCCCGTTCCTCAAAGACGCAATCAAGGTCATCGTTAAGAGACTCGACGTCGAAGTCCAAGCATCAGGCTTTAGCAAGAAGATGGCCAAGGAGCTGGAGCTGTACATGAAGGAGCACGGCATCGATGGGGACGCAGGAGAGACTGAGAAACCTCAGGATGGCGAAGAGGAAGAAGTAGAAGACCAAGACGACGAAGATGTCATCATCGATGACGCCGAAGCTGCTGCCGAAGAACCGGACGACGTGGCAGACGAAACTGCTCTCCCCGTCCAACCACCCACACATACAGCAACAACTCCCTCCGCACTCGCCACCCACATGACCATCCTCGACATCCGTGACAATGACCCGCTGCCATCGCTCGACGAAATCAAACCGCCGCCTCAACCCACCATATCCACCAAAGCGGCTAAGAAGAAAGCAGGGTGGGCTATTTGATAGCCTCGTCTACTTGTTGGCTTGTTAGATACTTCTTCCAATCGATACCCCGTTCGAGCGCTGTCTCGCTACTCAATAGTTCTTTGTCCGTACACATATAGACATGAATGATGATGTCGTCTTCTATGAGAGGATGCTGCTTTGGCGAATATGCTCACTTGTTCCATTTGTCCACTTCGAGGTTTACGCAAGATTTATACAGACACTCTGCCTGCGAAAGTCATGCCTGCAGCTAACTTCTTAACGCGCCTTCGTTCTTCATCGCACATAAAAAGATGAAGATCCCGACCTGAGAGATGGTTCCGCAAACAGTGCCCAAACGATGTGTGGCCTAAGTCTTACTTTATTTGATCGCGAGCAACATG
This sequence comes from Paraphoma sp. B47-9, assembly GCA_001748405.1. Taxonomy (NCBI): domain Eukaryota; kingdom Fungi; phylum Ascomycota; class Dothideomycetes; order Pleosporales; family Phaeosphaeriaceae; genus Paraphoma; species Paraphoma sp. B47-9. Next base: position 94,590 of record BCLK01000193.1, read on the forward strand.
GATGAGACACACGACAGCTACAAGTGACGATGTCATAGAGAGAGTGCACAGTAGGCCAGTGATGAGACGGAAAGAAGATCTATTATGCGACGAACTAGTGAAGCTGCGACAAATCCTCCCTTGAACCTCAGGCCGTAGCCGCCTTTTTCATGAAACTGCCCACCATCGATAAAAAGCTACTCCATAAACCATCAAATTGTCCATTCTCGCTGCTAACGTCCAGATGCTAACAGATAAAAGATGTAAGTGGCCGTCCAAGCTCCAAGTCTTGTGGAGAACGAAGGACGGAGGTCGGAAGGATATACTCAACAAGCCGAGGGTCAAGTACAGTATTAGGTCGGCCTCTGAGGATGAAGGTCTAGAACCAGACAGAGTGTTTTGGCGAAGGCGAGGCCTGAGATGGAGAGGGGTGTGTCATGACCCGATGAGATAGGTGGAAACGCTGGGCTGCAGTAGACATCGCCCGTACTTGTCATAGTATGTTGGATGGTAGATGATCGGCGGATGCCAAAAAGACTCTTCTCGGGGGGATGCAACTGGTGGATGCTGATGGAGCGATCATGAAGAATAGAGCGTACACGAAGATATGGTGACAGGCAGTATCGGTCGAGGTGAAATATAGAGCGCATGCTCAGTCATCGCGGCCAGAATGACGACCTGGGGTGGCGGACCTATCTTCGTTCTTGACAGGTGTGGCTGGATTTGTCTTGACGTCGACCCCATTCTCGGAGGTGCCGTCTTCGCTCTTGACAGCGCCGCCTTGTGCCGCATGGTACACGGTCGGACGAGCGGTGCCTAGGGTCGAAGGCACAGCTGGAGCCCATGGAGGACGATATCCGCGCTGCATGAACATCTCGAACTCGTTTGAGCCAGTCTGCGAGACAGGCGAGAGGGAATGGTATCGATCAGGCGTGCCCAGTGCCCTAGCCTGAGCAACACCAACCTCGTACTCAGCTGCACGGAAGACGCGGCCGGCTTGAGTCTGCTGCTTGAGCATCTTCTGCTCATGAGTATCCGAGAAACGGATCTGGATGAGGTATTCTTCACCGCCAGGCTTAGAGACGGCCTTGTTGTTGAAATCGCGAATGACCTCGTCACAGATGTCACGAGTCTCGAAGCTTTGCTTGTTAGTACGACGAGCGCAGCAGAAACATCGGGCAGACTTACCGGGCGAAACCCACGCCACGTCCAGTACCTGAGGCGTCACGAAGAATCCTGCTGGAGCAGACCTTGTGCGGAGCGAAGATGCCGGCGAGCTCCTTTGTCGTAGTCAGCAGATGCAGGGAGGAAGGAAGAGGGCCAACTCACGTGCTCGTTGAAGTTCTTGGGTATGTTTGACACATAGAGGTTGGTGTTGCCTTCATCGGAGAATTTCTTGAGCTTCGAGTAGAACGATTCCTAGTTGCCGGCAGTTAGCAGGGAGCATGTCAGTGCCAGAGAATGCGTGTGCTTACCCGAGCGAAGCTGACTTCATAGCCAAGGTAATGAAAGCCACGGATACAATCCTCGGCATCTTCGAAGTTGTGGTACTTGATGAACCCGAAGCTGCAACGGGCTGTTAGTCACGATCGATCCGAGATGACGGCTTGTACTCACCCCTTGCACAGGTTCGTCTTCATGTCGATGATAGACTTGGAGCTCTGGATGTCACCGAAGCGCTTACCCCAAGTCTGAAGCATTTCATCGGTCGTCTCCGGAAGCAGACCACGGATGTACACGTTCGTCTCACCAGTCTTGTTCTCCAGGCTGCGATCAAGTGGCTTGTGCGGCGAGCTAGGAGCCGGAATGGCGCGCGGGATGGGAGGCTCTTGATGGACGAGTGCCAAGAGGTGCGGCGGCAGTGAAGGCATGCTCTGCTGCTTGACCATGGGAGCCATGAGCTGGTAGGGGTGGGCAAGCGAGGACGGTGATGGTGTGGCACTGCTGGTGTAGACTGCACTCGGTGATCGGTCCATAATGGTCGCACCTGCTCCGTAGCGGTACATGCCGCCGCTTCCATAAGGCGTACCCGGAACGTCGTTTTCGTTGGAGGACACCGAATCACGTCGAGGCGTCATGAGCGACGGCATATCAGCTGACGAGAGGCGACCTGCCCAGCCAGGTGGTATGGAGTTATTGTCGACGGCTTGACCATACTGATACGAAGGCTGAGGAACGAACGCACCGCTGTGGCTGTACATGTTGGGCGAGGGGTGCATCCCAGAGTGCTGCTGGCCGCCGGGCATCATCTGGTACATGGAACCCAGGACGTGCTGATTCGGCACCCACAGGCTCTGACCCTGCATCTGCTGAACGTTGTTGTAGTCGGCAGAAGCACCAGACGTGCCGGAGGCGGCGGACTTGGTGGTCGATGTTGAGCCGTAGGAGGCGTGCATGTTGAGGGCTGCCATGGTATTCGTCAGACTCTGCAGGCTGCCATCACCAGTTGGGGACATGGGCAGACCTCGGGGGAGGTAAGCAGTCGACCCATGGCCCTGGCCACCACCGTAGGCGTTGAGCATGTTATGTCCCTTGTAGCCGCCGGTAGGTGGGGCGTAGTTCTGGCGAGAGTTGTTGGCCATTGCGTAGATGTCACAAGTGGTGCTGACAGAGTGAACGGTGCCGAAGGAGCAAAGGACTGATGGCCGGCGATTGGCGAGTGCGGCAGATGCTCACGGGGTAGAAAGCTCCGGCTGGAAATGCGCCGTAGCAGTAACGCTCAAAGGAGGGTAGAGGGGCGAGCCGATTGAGATGCAGAGATGAACTTTGCTCTGCGGCGGCGGGTTAGCTTTTATCTCCTGTGTGCGGACATCCATGAGGGGCTGGGGATCGTGAACGGTGATAGTGAGGACAGCAGGCCTCATGGGAATGAGCGGGAGAAGAGACGTAGGCACGAGTCATGGAAGTGGCGAGGACGCTAGGGCGTGGGAGGTGAAGGAGGGCTCACCGAGTCGTAAATGTCAAACTTTTGCAATGTGCGGGGCTGGTAGTGACTCCAAAGCTGGTCAGACTGTTAGCAACAGCGAATAAGGTGTGACATGGGTATGGACGACTGACCTGCGAAAAGCTACAAAGAATGTGGCGGCCACTGATGCGTATTGGTGAGAATTTGGGAAGAAAGTGGTGGAGAGAAGAAGACGGAGAGAGAAGGGCAGAAGACGAATATAGTCGGGTGGTACCCCGGCGTCGCTGTCGAGGAAAGAGCACTCGCGATGTTGACTCGAAGGAGGTGAGCTACGGCTCATGTGCACGGAAACGGCAGCGGCGTCGCCTCCACCACAGCAGGCGCGCAATATAGTTCGGATGGTAAGAGAAAGAACTCACCTTCCCGTAAACGAACTGGGAACGAGCAACGAATGAACACCAACGCAAAATAGCAATGTCGATGGCAGTTGAAAAGGTCGCAGTCTTTACAATGTGGACAAAAGCGCGTGGAGGGACGTGTCTGGTCTAACTAATGCTTTGGAAGTGCTGTTATGATAGCGATGTCGAAGTTTTGCCTGTGGAAGAAGCTGCAGAGTGTGTCCTCTGCTCGCTGCAGTGGGCAAAGCACTGCTTTAATATCGCGAATGTATACAAGTGCTGTGTCGATATGAACGAGCCAGGGATGTGTCGTTGACGGTGCTGCATACTTCGCGCAGGACTGTGCAGTTGCATCGGTTGTGTACTGACGCTCGCATCCGCTGCGCAGCCATGCCGGACTGAGACGGGTGTGTGTAGCAGTCTCGAAATGACGAGGCGCTCACATCGGCAGTCATGCTTCCACTTCCAGCGGCTTGCTCCCCGCAATGATGCAAGCCGCACCGCCCTTGCAGTAGGGCTGAAGAAGCGCAGAGTTGACCAACGGTCTGTAATGGCGAACAAAATCTTCTTCTGCAGTGCCCGAGCAACGGCCTCCCATGGCGGTCGTCATTCGCCCAGCAGAGCGAACCCTGCCAGTGATCCGACCTGTCGTTTTTTCACTTTTACGGCATCGTCAACTTGCGGGTGCCCACAAGGAACCCTCGCCTAGCCCGACGAGGTGCAGATTTCTGTTTGACATTCGACGAGTCTGTGGCCTGTTAGTGAGGCTACACAAAGCAGCTACACTGGGATATAACCCAGCCATCGCTCACGTCTCAAACACTCAACACAGCTAGCCCATGAATCCCGCTGCAGCGCCTTGTATCTCCCGCGTCGTGCTGGCGCGGCACAGTGTTTTGCAGCCGTTGCTAGGTGCATTAGCTTGTCAAAGTCTCGACATCCCTGTGGCATGCTGCTAGTCCCACACTCAGAAGAGGACCACTGCTCAATAGTCGGGGAGACAAGAGTTTTACCGTCACCGAGATTTTGTCGAGTAAGAGAGCGGCCTCGGCATGGCCCATCTTTTTGGCAGCCGTTTAAAGCAAGGGTGTGGCGAACGTCTCTACTCGCAACACACCGGTTCTCGTCAGTAGACTAGGTGCAAGCACGTTGCGTACGAGCTTTGATCTCATGATGTACCCATTGGTATTTGGTCGCCAGTCTGTATCCTGAAGGAGGGTCGATGTGAGCACAAGTGAGTGCGAGAGGCATGATACTAACCTTGCTGGTTGGCTTGCCCCATCTGATGTTCTGCAAACGGCTACTTGGAGCCTTATCTGCACTGGAGTACTACAGACTTTGCTGAAAGGAGGCTCAGTCACTGCTTTGCGTGCTGCGTGGGCTTAAGCGCACTACTTACCGTGTCGCATTTCCAGCAACGCAGCTACCCGACTATGCTCGCCAGCGGAAACGGCTCTCTGGATGCTGGTGTAGATGTTACACCTTAAGCTCCTGCAAAAAAGCAAAAACTGTTCACTGAGAGTGGATTTACGGGTGCCAGGGGTCCTGGTAAAAGTGGCGGGCAATAGCCAAGCCATCTGGCTTGATGTCACATGGCAGGCCTTCCGACTCCTGATGTGGCAGATATGTTGTGCGCCACCGGGCGCTGTATACCCTTTTCGCACAACAGTGAATCAACTGTCTCCTCTTTGCGCTCAAGTCAATATCAACACTTTGCGACAGCTGTCGCGATGTTACCTCACCTCAACCTGATACCTGGCAGTCGGAACATGTCTTCGTAGTAAGCTGCGAGGATGATGAAGTGGTTTGTTCGGCTTTCATTCGCCCACATGCCGCATCCCCAACGTGGCACTACATGATTGCACTTCAGCCAAGCGGCTGGCAGCCTCGCAACGGTTCTGCACGCCTAGGACGTCCCTCAAACTTCGACGGTGCTGGAAACCGTGGCAATGTATATCCATGCATCGGAATATGACTGGGAGAGCCTTATTGTCGGATCCCTCGCTTGCGACGTTGTATGTCAAGTGATGGCCTGCCTTCGACCGCGCAGAGCCGTACGTCTGGCTGCAGCAAACGCATGGGTGGCATCTCTGACACAAGCACACTCTGTTGAGTATGCATCTCCGCGGTGCGTGGTGCCTGCCAGAGACTGTTGATATGGGAGGTGAGATATTACATCGAAAATCCTTGATTCGCATCGGTCCGGTGCTCGACGTGCTCAAATGTTGATGGAGGGCACAACACCTCCTTCATATTGATGGCGAGGCGTAGGCCTTGATCAAATCCGGTCACGCCATGACTTCTATATGCAAAAGAGGCAATGCTCAATGCTCACGGCGACTTATGCGGGTTTGGAGATGTGCGTCCAGTTGAAAAAGGATGGGATGAGGTCGGAACAGTCGACGCGGTGATTTCTTCCCACGGCGCGGCCAGCCAATCGGGAACCGAGCCCATGCCACTAGGGCAAATCTCGTCTTTCACCACAGGCACGCACAACATTAGCCTGGAAATGGAGCACCGCGCGACACAAATCATTCGATGCGCACGGCGGACTGCATGTGCTTCTCGATCGAGGATTATAAGCTTGTTCTATACAGTATCTACATCTCACAATTGAAGAGGAGATTGGTAATGCAATATATCAACGTCGCCTCAAGTCCAAGAATCAAACACCCGCCTCCGAACCGCCCGCCAATGTTGCGATGCAAACGCCGTGATCGCCCAAATCTATTCGTGCAACGTTTTGGAATATGCTGCCTTGTATATCATGACCAGACGTCCTCTTGGTACTGGTTTGATGCCCTCATGGCTTTCACAATCTCCTCACCCTTGGTTTCCGAGACGTTTCTGTACTTGGCGATGAGCTTGCCAAGTAGTGTGTTGACCTCGCGAGCCATGTGTGCGGCATCACCACAGACATAAAAGTACGCCTTCTGCTCCAGGAGCTTGTTTACCTCCTCGCCATGTTCCTCAATCTTGTTCTGGACGTAAACCTTCTTTGGGCCATCTCTCGAGAAAGCGGTGTGGATCTCAAACTTGTCGCCAAGGGCGTCCTGGTATTGCTGTATATCTGTTAGTAAAGCTCTGAAGAAATGGGCCATAGTGACTTGCCTTCCATTCATTTGCGTACATGAAATCCTCAGCCTTCTTCCTGCAACCGAAAAACAAAATGGTCTTGCCAACGTTCTGGCCGGCCTTCGCCTGAGCAGCGCGTTCTTGAATGAAACCACGGAACGGTGCCACGCCAGTGCCGGGACCAACCATAACGATGGGTTTGGAAGGGTCTGAAGGAAGCTTGAAGTTGGAGTGGCGAACGTGAACTGGCACGTGAATTCCGTCATACTTGTTACGGGGTCCGTTGATGGAGTAGTTCAAGCCGTGGGGGTCAGGATTTGGCTCGCCATGCTGCTTCTGCTTCAATGCTAGAAGATAGTTGGTAGTAACTCCCTTAAGGACGTGTGGCGCGCCAGGTTTTTCGAGAGACTCAACAATGGCGGTAATTGAGATCTTGTTCTTTTGAACGAGTGACGAGGATGAGATCGAGTAGTACCGGGGCTGGAGCTTGAGAAGGCCTTCGAACAGGAAGCTGAATGGAACCTTTGACCAGATTTCGCCCTTGCCTGTGATCTCAAGCAGCTGGGCAAGGTTGAGATTGCGATCTGTGACCTGCTGCTTGAAGTAGTCCTTGTCACTGCCGAGCTTCACGATTTCAGCCTTGATGTCGTCGTTGGGTGCGAATTGAGCGAGAGTAGAGACCAATTGACGGGAAACAGCAGCACCAATCTCAACATGGAATCGAAGCGCCGCATCGTAGGTGGTTGGTGATGGAAATGGAACCTTGGCGGTGGGGTCAAGGCCCTTCACGGCGATGACAGTATGACGCTTATCTTCCCTGCCGAGGACCTTGAAGAGACGATCGACCTCCTTGCCAGCGTTGTTTGGCCAGATAGCAATGTGGTCACCAGTTGTGTATGACAGGTTGGACCCAGCAACGTCAATTTCCATGTGCAGACAATTTCGTTCTTTTGTGGTGAAAAGCTCGTAAGATTCGACAATGGGCGCGATGTAAGGATTGTTGGCGTTGAAAGGACCCTTTTGGTTTCCTTCGAGGTGGTTCTTGTTGGGTTCGCCGAGGTAGACTGTATCGTCTTCTGCGCTCAGCTCTGCCTTCTCCGTGATTTCAAAGACGGCCTCGTACTCTGCCTCGCGCTCTTCCAGGCCCATCTTCTCAGCGACTGCGGCCCACATGGGCTCCTTCCACGCGAGGAAGTCCTCTTCCATTGTGCCAGCGCCATCGTCGCCCTCACCCGCAGCGCCAAGTCGGGTTGCGCCAAGCTTGGTCAGGTATTTGTCAACGTTGCGGACCATGGAGTTGTAGTGCTCGTACGTGTTGTTGCCAAGACCGAAAGCGACGTAGTTGAGTTTGCTGAGCGGCTGCTCGTCAGCGCTGCCGCCTTCGCTAAAGCTGATGTCTTCAGAGCCGATGAACTCGTAGAACTCGACGGCGTTGTCCGTCGGCTCGCCCTCACCGTACGTGGCGAGCACGAAGACGGCAAGCTTGTCGTCGGGGAAGCTGTCAAGGTTGTCAAAGTCGTATTCCTCCAGGTCTGCGACCATGGTTTTTAGGCCGAAGCGAGAATGCCCCTCCTTGGACAAACGCGACGCATAGTCCTCGGCGGTGCCCGTCTGGCTGCCGTAGAAGACCACGCAGTTCTTGTCTGTCTCCTCCATCTTCTCGATTATGTTGCGTGACTTGCCCGCCTTCGCTGCGCCGTTGGCGCCGGCCAGCGAGCTTCCATATGGGTCGCCATAGACAGCCCAGTAGGTGCCTTTTGTGAAGTATGCTACTGTGCCGATCAGGAGTGCAGCGAGCACAATGATGTCCAGGGTGTCGAGCTGCGCCATGGTGAGGATTCTCTCTGCAGAGGGGTGGTGAGTCGGATGGTCAGCGATGTATACACCGTGGTCCCCTCACCAAAAGTGGGACAGGCGGTGACAATATTTGTGGGCTGTTGGCGCGGAGGGTCCGGCGGCGGTTGAGCAGTTCGGCGGCCGTGCGTGCGTGCGAGAGCGCCTCCGGTATAGTGCTGAGCTGTGCTTATCGGCTGGACCGCTGTCTGGGGGCGGACTGGTTGCTATGGCTCGAGCAACGCGGTGCAGCAGACGTGATGCTGTTCTACAAGTAGGCTACAGGGCGTCCTACCACGCGCTTCGGCAATGTGGCCAAAAGTGTTGCCGTCACTGACTGCCAGTCGGGCCTGACTCGGAACGCAGGAATTCCGCACTGACCTCGGAGGGTCTCAAGTGGCAGCGCAGGGCGGGATGTGGGCGGCAATGGTGGCTTGATGCTGGCTGGCGGAACGAAGTCTGACCCCACACACTCGAAACTTCTTCCGCGCTGCTGTGGTGTGGGGAAGAGCCGAACCAAGGGTGTGAACGGCGTAGAGTCGCGTGAGGACGGAGGACGGGCGACTTGTATGCCGGGAGAGAGAGGATGTGAACGAGCAATTCCCGACGTCTGTACAGCCAGGGCTCGTTCGAGGGATCACAACTTTATATGTACAGCTACCAACAACACCCGGGGCTTTCCAGCCAGCCCGGGGAACGCACCACATTACCTGCCGGACAGTCTGGACAGTCCGGATGGTTCCTCGTTGGAATCCCGCTGCCTTGGCGTCAGGTAGCTAAAGGCACGGCTGGCGACAGCGTACGTGAGATGCATCCATGGATGCACTCCATTTTCCAAGTTGGCTGCTTCGCCACGCATGTGATGCATCAGCCTCAAGATTACCAAATGGCGCGCCTGCCGCTGAGTAGGTACAGTACAGTCTCGGCCGAAAGACTTACCATCAGATGCTGCATCTGGTGCTCTGCACGAGTGGTTGCCGTGGTCGTGGTGACATGCTGGGATTTGCATGTGATTGGCACACGAAATGTGCGCTCTTACACGGCGGCATGTCGCAACGTCTTGCGAGTGGCCGCAATTGCATGCTGCAGCGTGCGGCGGTGGCCAAGAGTATTGGAGCAACCAGCATCGATTGACAGGCGTGCTTGTAAGCTCGGATGCTCTAATGTTAGGTACTCAAACTGCCGGCAGCATTGAAGTTTGCTCCCGAGCATCGTCCTGAAGACGTGGGCACCACGATGAATCGCACGACACGTTGGAAGCCCTAGCTCGATCCAGAGGTCTTCATCTATCTCCACGTGCGGCGAGGATATAATTTCCGCAAGCCCTGATGGATCTCCAGCAGCCGCGCGCCCACCAGCAGATCAGCCTCCAAAGGCCCCAAGCGGCCTAGCGGCGGCGAGTGGATTCAGGAACGAAGCAGGGATCTCATTGCTGGCGATTTCATTCATCGTGAAGTACGAAGGTAGACGATCCAGGACAGACGCTTCGCACCCCCGGCGCCTCTCTTCGTCCTGAGCCACTCCGGTCCGCCCGCAGTTCTCTCCGTCTCCCCCAGACGATGCGCCGTTCGAGGCTGGCGGCATGTGTAAGTGCCCTCCTACGTATTCACCATGTTACCGACGGGCCCTGGCTGCCACCATGAAACACTTGCAGACGGCGTGGGGGCAAAACGGCCAAACACAACACCGCCATCGCCGTGCCATGTGCGCCCGTCGCTGGCCGTGGACAGCAAGATTCTCTCTGCCATGAAACTGTGCTGACCCCTGCTGTGTGTGTGCAGCTGCTTCCTTCCCGCTCCTGCAAGCTCGACAAGCTGGGAATGTGTCGCACCATATAGAGAGCCCCTCGTCTGCCTCCCGCGAGCCGAGCCAGACACGCGGACGAGCACTCACAGCCTCGTCACGCACCCGCTCTCCACGCTCGCAGACGCCCGCCGTCGTCGTCGCCAGCAGCAACTCCAGCCCCGACCGCACCCTGGGCTCGCTGGAGCGGAAGCCGTCCGGCTCGTATGCCCACAACCGCAACACGTCCATTGTGCATGGCATCCAGCACTCGCGGAACACCAGCTTCGTAAACTCGCCCGCCACCAGTCCGCTGAGCCCCCAGGCCATTGCCGCGGCCGGGGCCACTCTCGATGGATCCGTCATGTCGCAGGAATCCATAGTCGAGGCCTTTGCGGCCAACGGGACACACCCACCCGCCGCCGCCAACGATGCGAGTGCACCTCAGCGCAAGCCCGAACGCGCACCAAGTGCTAGATCGACACGCAAGGGACACAATCACCACCGCTCACAGTCGCGCCATCATGCTGGCCAACACGCGCACGAGCTCAAGACGGTCGGCGAGTATGCGCTGCACCATCTCTTCAATTCCTTCATCGGCCAGGCAGAGCAGAAGATCAACCAGTGCATGACGGATCGCGGTCAGTCCGAGGCAAGAGTCGAGTTTGTATGTGGGCCTGGTATAGACCCCAACTTTGACCAGTTGATCGCGGCGCTTGGACATATCGCACGGCCGAAGCCTAAGCCGCTCATCGACTCCATTATGCTCTGGCGAAAAGCCAAGAGCGAAGAAGCCTCGAAGCAGCGGACACAATTACTACATGTAAGCAAAGCGATTCTGTGTAAAAACTTTGGCTGACGTTCAAGGCTCGACAAACCGTAGCACTTCCTCACTCCGGTCTTCCACGACGCAACACTGAGCCCCTGCATCAACATGTGGATAGTCACTCGAGTGCTTCGGCCGCAGGCCATGAACAACTTGCTGCTTTGCAACAAACGGTGACGCAAGCAGAGCAACGGTCCACTGTATCAACATACATTCTCTGTCGTGTACTTATCGAAATAATGAGCCAGACAGATTTGCAAAATCTCACTTTCGATATGGCCGAACGTCTTCTTGGTCTCTTCTATGGACAACTGAGCACTCTCGATCCCGACCTCGTGGAAATCTCGCCACTCAACTACGCTAATTGGACTGTTTATAGCCAGCTCCTCGGTGTCCTAAGTGGACTTATTCCTGAGCAAGTTCAAGAGAAGTTCATCACCGATCTCAAGGGTATTGATAGCCAAATGTCCATCAAGAATCAGTACAATCGAGACACTGAGGCAAGAGGGTCTCTGTTGATTCGTGCTTTACGAACCATCAAGGTCAAGACCTTCCCCGAAGAAGCCTGGGACCGCTCGTGTGATTTCATGCTCTCCATGGCCAAACTCTACACCAACGCTCATGGCCAGCCGATCAAGTATGCCTATTGCCAAGTGTTGAGAGAGTTGCTCCTGCGGGTGGCTGCAAATGCGACGACGGAGATCAATAACCCCAAATGGAAGGCAATCCTTGACTTGATGAAACAAAGAACATCTATATTGTTAGGTAAACCGAAGCACTGGCAGGAAGCATTTCCACTCATGGTCGCACTTCTTTGTGTTTCACCCATGGACTCGTTCCTATCTCAATGGCTCGCCCTCGCTCTGGCAACTCAGCCGAAGCTCAAAGAACGCGCCACTCGAGCTATCGCGCTTCGTGGCATCTGTCGGCTCGTGTGGACGTATCTGTATAGGAGAGGGACCGAGCCACCAAATCTGGCAGTCAAAAGATTGGAAGAGGTAGTACGGCTTGTGTTCCTCCCCGGCAGGAGATCGTACCTTTCCACCGAGCCGGCAATCGCAGAGCCGCTCATTCAGCTCACGCGCATCATCGGCTTCAAGTACCAGGATCTTTGCTTCAAGGCCATCATATTTCCCTTGCTCAATTCCGAGATGTTTACCTCCAACCGAGAACTGCGCGTTGAAAATCTGGAGCCAGATCGTGTGGTGATTGGCATTCGCTCGTTCCTGGCTATCATGGGGGATCTGGAAAATGTGGCCCAACCGCCGTTCCCCATAACTTTCGACTTCGATCCAAATGTCGTTTCCCCTGAGCTTCCGGCGCTTCCCATGAGCCCCCGACCACTTCAACAACTCTCACTAAAATCCACTCTCAAAGACGAGCGTCTATCAAGACCGGTGAACTTCAATGGATTCGCTGAGGTTGCCAAGGAATACTACGTCCGTTTCTGCAAGATATTAGGGGAAATCACCATAATCTGCGACAATGCCTTTGGCGGACAGGCTGTTCTGGACGAGAAATTTTCGCTGCAAACACCGAAGACGCCCATGTCAGAAGCGTTCGGCTTCAGTCGTCGCGAGGACCATCAAGCTCCAGCAGATCCCCGCCAGGGATTCTATGACCTTTTGCATGTTGCTGTACAGGCTCTCCCACGTTGTTTGTCCCCACATATTCCCTTCAATTCGCTTGTCAATCTGCTTTGCACTGGCACTGCACACGTACAAAGCAACATCGCGGCCTCATCGGCTCAGTCACTCAAGTCTATCGCGCGACAGTCTCACGCGCAGCAGGTTACCATCGGATTTGCTCGTTTCATTTTCAATTTTGATGATCGTTACGCCACCATGTCTGACGGAGGCATGCTCGGTGCTGGGCACATTGAAAGCACCCTCCGACTTTATGTGGAACTCCTTCAGATTTGGATTGAGGAGATCAAACAAAAGACGCGTAAAGCTGCACTTGACACCCCCGACGATGGCTCGGGCAACAGGGCAGTCCAGCTGGATCTGTCTTCGGTCTGGGCTCACGTCGACGAGGTTGAGTCTCATGGCCTCTTCTTCCTCTGCTCACCATCACGGCGCGTACGAGCTTATGCTGTCACTGTGCTTCGCCTCATTACCGAATTTGATACAGCGCTCGGCGGATCCAACACACGCATCATTAGGGTAATGGAAGGCAGCCCCCAGAAAGTGTTGGACATTAGTGATGAAAAGCTTTCACTTGCAGAGCGCAGTCGCCTTCAGCGAGGGATGCGGAAGAGCAACGTCCAGAGCACACTCGTCGAGCTCTGCAGCAGCGACGTTCCCTATGACTCAACTTTGTGGTTCAAAATCTTCCCCAACTTGGTTCGCATCAGCTTTGAGGTATGCCCTTTTGCTGTTACTTTGACCAGGGACATCGTCTGCGCGAGACTTGCGCAGATGCATCGTACTTTACTTCTGCTCGCTGACGGCCACCGTGCAACACCGTATTCACCATTCGAGAACGGTACCACCAAAATAAGTGGACGTCTGGCATCCACCTCGCCGGATGTTGTTGTTGAGCAGTGGAAGCTCTATCTCATCTTCGCCTTCACGACTTTGACCAATCTTGGTCAAAATTCACTGACCCCAGCGCAGAGTCAAGCAGCACATTCTCGTAAAAGTTCGAAATCATCTCAGAAAAGTTCTAACAAGCTTTACACAGCCACTGAGCTGTTTTCGAAGGTGCTGCCGTTTCTTTCCGTGGACAACGAAGCCATTCGAGATGCCGCTGTTATTGGCCTTGGATCCGTTAATCACAATCTTTACCGTACTTTGCTCGAAACACTACAAGGCCACGTCGCTGCATGCGCCGAGGAGGCGAAGTCGCGGTTGGCAGCGCACAATCGGACCCTGAGCAGCCCCCGTCGGAACGATCGAACAAGTCACCTGCGCACAGAGATCACTCATGTCTACAAACTGACTGCCCAGTACCTGAGGGTCGCTGAAGCCTATGGAGATGAGTGGATCTTAAACAACCTCATGAATTACACCAAAGACCTCCGGATCTTCCTCAGCGACACAGAGGTTCAAAATGATCCTTCCTTCAACAAGCTCCGTACGCACTACTGTGGTTTGGTCGAGGTGTTGTTTGAGGGCATCAACAAAACAAATGATCCTCTTCAGTGGATGCCTTTTCAAGCTCGCAAGGCAGCTTTCACCTTGATGGAGGAATGGTGTGGATATGCATCGAACCAAGCACAGATTCGCCAACGCGAGGATCACATGCGCCGATCCATGCTAGATCGCGAGGTCGATTTGGGTCAAAAGAATTCGGCCAGCGCAGCTTACGAGATTGAGAAACGAGACCTACGAACTGCAGCTTTGAGTGCAATGGCTACGTTGTGTGCCGGCCCTGTGAGTATCACAACCGACAGCAAAGTCCTACTCCAATTCGACGTGCGCAGAATGCTGTCGTGGATCGACAGTATTTTCGAAACACCCAGCGATCGGACACATACCATCGGCCGGCGAGCATTGACCAATCTCATACTCCATAATCGGGAGCATCCCTACCTTCTGGATCGAGCGATCGAGATGTGTTACCTGTCCAAGTCCGGCAAAGCCCTGGAAAGCTACTTCGAAGTAGTGACCCAGGTTCTCACGCATCGTGAAGATTATACTCTACCATTCTGGAAGGTGCTCAGTGCAGGGCTTTACACCTTGGGCCACGAGAATAGTGGCATCAGAATGAAATCAGCCCGCTTGTTACGAACGCTTGAATCTAGGGAACACAAAAACTCGAAACTGCAAGACCTGGACATTAGTATCTCGGACAAGACTATCGCTGTGTACAAGCTGGCTCAGTTCGAAACATCACGTCGCCTTGCAAAGCAACACTCAGACCTCGCATTCCTGGTCTTTTCTCAATTCTCGTACTACTTCAAGGAACTACAACCAGACCATCAACGCAATATGGTAGCGGCAATGTTACCATGGGTGCAAACCGTTGAACTTCAAGTAAATCCAGACGGAGGGCCAACTGCGAATTCTTACATGCTTCTTGTCAACATGTTCGAAATTACTGTTCGCTGTGGTACTGCCCTTCACAACGAGATTCAAGCGCTTTGGCAAGCATTGGCAACAGGTCCCCATGGAGGAAACGTGCAGCTGATCTTGAACTTCATCATCAATCTGTGCCTGGACAAGCGAGAACAGAACTATGTCGACTTTTCCAAACAAATTGTTGTCCACCTCTCCAGCACGCCTGCGGGATTGAAGGTGGTGGAATTCTTGCTCATGCAGATCAATCCAAGGTCAATGGTCAGCGAGAAGCGTGAGCCAGCCGCTCCTCCGCCAGATGCGGTTAGTCTGCCGTACCTGGCAGACTTGGGGGCGTTGCTCCCGAGCAGCAACAAACAGGTAGGCTTGACCCTGAGCGTCCCGTTATCATAGCTAACCCATCGCTGTAGTCCGGTTTTGCGCTCGGACAGATCTGTCTCATCTTGCTTGTGGATCTCATGGTATCTCCTGTTGAGGTTGCCCATGAGCATATTCCTCTTCTATTGCAAGTCGTGCTGGTACTATGGGACCATTACACTCCTGTGGTGCAAGACCAGGCCCGCGAGATGCTGGTCCATCTCATACACGAGCTGGTCATATCGAAGATCGACGACGACACTGTCGGTATTGACAAGAGGTCGATCGAGGACTTCGTCGAAAACGTACGACAACACGACACCAAAGTCGTGTGGAACTATGACGATAAGAACGGAAAAGACGCGGAGGATTCGAGCTCAAAAGTTCCAGAGTCCATGGCACATGTTGCCAATGAAGTTTTGAAGTTCTTCTCCCTTGCGTATCCTGGCCTCAGAGAAGCTTGGGGAAGGGTAGCCCTGAATTGGGCCACCTCATGTCCAGTGCGACACCTCGCATGCCGGTCTTTTCAGCTTTTCCGATGCATCCTAAGCTCATTGGACCAACAAATGCTTTCCGACATGCTCGCACGACTATCGAATACGATCTCAGATGAGGAGAGTGACATTCAGACGTTCTCGATGGAAATCTTAACAACTTTGCGGGCTATCATAGAAGCTCTGGCTCCGAAGGACTTGATTCAATACCCCCAACTCTTCTGGACGACGTGTGCCTGCTTAAACACCATACACGAAGGAGAGTTCATGGAGAGCTTGCTCATGCTGGACAGATTCCTGGACAAGCTTGATCTGGGTGATCCCGCCATACTACAAATTCTTGAAGAAAGCTGTCCCGATCGTTGGGAAGGCAAATTCGAAGGTCTTACCCAGTTGACATACAAAGGGATACGCTCTAGTGTATGTCTCGACCGATCCTTGCGACTTCTCGAGAGACTGGTGGTATTGCCATCTAGTCGCATCGTGGGCGATGATAGTCGACTGGTCTATTGCATCCTTGGGAACCTGCCGAGGTTCCTGCGATCATTTGACACGACAACAAAAGACCCAGGAGTCCGAGCCAGCGCTGAAGTCCTCGCTCGTGTAGCTGATGAGCAGTATCAGTGCTCTGCGCTATCAGATGCCCTGCTTGGATATTCGCTCAAACGATACCGTGTGGACACTGATTTCCTGGCGCAAATACTGTCAGCCATACGAACGACCTTCTTCCCAACTCTGGAATTCGGCAGCTTAGTGTTCCTTCTGAGCCTGCTGACTAACAAAATCGACTGGATGAAGATCAACACCATGGAAGTTCTCTGTGTTCTTCTGCCAGAGATAGACATGAAGAAACCGGAGATCGTCTCCAAAGGACCCGATCTTATTTCCCCACTTCTGAGGCTGTTGCAAAGCGACTTCTGTCCACAGGCACTTCGAGTGCTTGATTTTGTCCTCAATCTCAACATGACAAGTACTCCTACTCCATTCGAGAAGCAACACATGCGTATGAGTATGGCAGGGTCGCATTCGAGCAGAGGGTATAAGAAACAATTTGAAAAAACGCAATCGCTGTACGGAATCCCGGAAGAGAGCGGATGGTCGATACCAATCCCTGCGCACCATTCGCATCTAACGCGTGCCAATGTGCATGCTGTTTTCTATACTTGCGGAAATCTCGAAAATGGCGATGTGCCGGAAACCGCGACGCCTAAGATTGAGTTCCGACAGGAAGAGTTCCCCTTCAGCCCGCTCTCAGACTACAGGACGGCCACAATGACATCGGAGGACACTCGCGGCGACAGCCATATAGGAGAGCTGGTTATGAAGCTTGACAGCCTGGATGACTTCTTCGAAGATGACGATGATGCCGATGCCGAGACGCTCACCGATCTCCCTGATTTTACTTCGAGCTCACGATATGGTAGCGGGCCTTACTCAAACGACATGAGAGAAAACCTATACGACCAACAGACAGCACCGATACTTCACAAGTCGCTCACACGGAACGCAAGCGTGACATCCTTCCAATCGGGCTTCATATCCGACGTAAAGCTTTCCCCAGCCAGGGACCCTGGCGTAATGACACCCGGAGCCTTTAGCACCTTCAGTTCTTCGACATCTACCCATCCATCTGCCACGAACAATCTTCCCTCACGCCCGGGTCTTCACGCTCGGTCGGTGACTTCACCTTCTGCCCCGAATCAGACCCAACGTATCTCGGGCAACGTCTCATCAACTACACTTGACGAACACGGTGAACCTTTCTCGGACGATGAGATGGCATCTGGTCGTACGGGCAGCACGAGCACCGACAAGGGCAACTTTAGCCTCGAAAATATGGTGAAGCCCCTTGCGCAAGACACAAGGAGCAGAATCCGCAGCGGCATGCGCAGACTCACAGGAGGCGGAGGTGATGCCAGAGAAGGTGCAAAGGCACGCGAAGCGATCAAGCAGGCGTTGCAGAAGAGTCCACAGGTTCCCAAAGTACCGGACATCTACCTGGTGAACCCCAAGAGCTCCGATCTGTAGCACGTTCCAAATCCTGGCGGGAATGAACCTTTCCATGAGACACCTTTTTGCAAAATTGGAAAAGTCTGGAACAGGAGTCAAGAGGGATCGGCGTTTCATATACAGGAGTGGTGAGATTTTCAGCGCATGTATGGGTATAGATATGTTTTGACGCTCTCTTTTCCTGCAAGATACCAGATATCTGTAATGTTGAATGAAATCGCTTACGTGCACATCGAAAACCCTTGCTGTGCTTCACCTCTTTCCTCGAGCACTACTTTCTTCCTTGACTATGTATCATCACACCCCAACACCATATCCAAGTCCCACACCCCACTCATCAACATATAATCAAATGCCTCATCGCCCAATGCACATACTATCCAAGCCCCTTCTGGCGTTCTCAGACCACGCCCGTGATACCACTTCCGCTCGACGGCGGTAAGCCAGTGCACTGGGCTGATGTTGTTGGGTTCTTCGCATGCATTTTCAATAGCATCCAGGTTGTGTACAGCTAACAAAGAAGCCGTCCTTTGCACGCCGGACGGCGTATATCCAGGGATGATCGCAAGGGTCGGGCTAAGCGAACTTAGTAAAGCCGTACAAAATCGAACAGCAAGACTCTTCGCTTGATTTGTGATCTCGCTCGTCGGTGCTGCCTCGTCTGAGCGCCATTCTGGATGGTCTTGCACGACATCTTCCCACGATGTGGCAGTCATCCAGCCTTTTCCTTGGTGCTGCAGAACGATGTAGGGATTGTTTGTCCGGATCACGACGTTGCCGGCTGGGTGGTGGATGAAGTAGAGCATAGTGGCGAGGGTTGAGGGTGTGGGGTTGCTAATTGTGGGTAATAGAGGTCGTGAATTAGGACGCATGATGTGCTGGAAGAAGTGAGGCAGGTGATGTGTGAAAGGCGAGGTGAATGCGGAATGGAGGCGACGTGACCATTGCGCAAGGTGATTCAAGGAGTGGGTCTGGTGTCGAGAAGGGAAGATGTCATTGAGTCTTTCGCCTTGCTGTCTTTACTAGTATCTTTAGAATAAGAGGTGCTAGTACGTTGCTTCTCCCAGGACAGGCTTTATTCGTACTTTTGACATGGTGTATTCTGGCACCCAGGTCATGAACAACATACCACAATGACGCGCACAACTGACTTCCGTATTCACCTTATCCAGGGGAAGCTCATACACATAGCACTCAAAGTTTGCCTCTTGTTTCCTTTCTATCGCAAACTTCACCCAAGCACCACAATACACCGCTCCACCTTCAGCATGTCATCAAGGCCCCTCTATTTGCACAAAAGTACCGCAACTAATCGTTTCCACCAAAGTCTACCAGGCACTTCGTAGTCTTACCTAGTCGCTGTCAAGGAAGTCGTATGATTATGCCATACCTAGTCCACCACCCATCTCATCCCCGCCCCTACTTCACCGTCCACGCCTTTCTCGCCCAAGACTTCCAGCACTGGGGCTACATGGCCACTACTTACTCAAGCTCATCTCCATACATCAACGTCATCCGTCATCGCGAGCAACACTTGACGCTCGTCCGAACCCGCCCTACACTCATGGAACTCTGGGCTCGAGAACTCTTCCTTCACGACCACGATCTTTTACGCACTGATACAGCAGACCAACACGAAACAAGGAATTCGAGAGTGTCGCAATTACTGAAAAGTTTTGTCCGAGCAGTTGCGGAGATTGGACGTGTTGATCAACCAAAAAAGGCGAGTCGGTGGTCGGCGCAAGGGTTGAAAGTAAAGAATACGCCGCTGCCGAACGATCCGGGCGAGGATCTTGCAGTAAGATACATGCGGCTCCTTCGAAGCATGCAGCTCACACGGAACGCTGAACTTCCTACCGGGCTGGAAGATCTGAGCATTTCGCACGCAGATATGCTGACATTGGAATTGCTTCCAAATGATTCGCTACAACGAAAACACTGCATCGAAGCTCTTGTCAAAGTGCGATCTAGACAAGGCCAGATGGCAGCGGCGCCAGAGATTTATCGTGAGACTGGCGTTGTGAAGTTGAAAATGTGGGTTGATGTTAGTGATTGTGTGGTTGGCGAGGAAGGGGCAGAACCCCTGCCGTTGTATGAGGGTGTGGAAGGGCCGCCGGAGTACGAGGAGTAGGACTCATGTATGACGATGTTCGGCGTGTATGGTAAGGTTCAAGCAAAGAAAGTGTTGTATGAGTCTAATAAGTTGGGCGAATACAATCGTGATATTTTCGCTCGCTAGAACGCAAGCACATCAAAGCCGCCAAGATATCGAATCCGTTTGCCAAACGCCATATACATGCATCAACCGAATCGTGGCCAGTGCCTGTAAACTCTTTTGATCCGGTCAGTCGTGGCTGCCCACCAAAAAGGCACTTCATCCTGCAGCATTCCTCAACTTCGCCGCTTCAACGGCCTTCTCCCAGCTCGTCCTGTAGATGAATACTCCCTCGATGGCAGCCACAATGCCGAGCGCAATAGCTGGACCCTGTCACGGATTAGTCTTCTAAACTTCAAAACCAAGTTGCTGCATCACTTACACTCCACAAGCCCCAGAGACCCCATCCTGCACCGAATCCAGTGCCAAAACTAATCGGTATTCCGACAATATAGTACGAGAAGAGCGCGACATAGCCACCAATCTCTTGTCTTCCAAGACCGCGGAGAATACCGTTGCAGTTCGCTGCTAGTGCATCGAAGACCTGGAATGTCGCGCAAAGGGGCAGCAGCGCGGAGACCATCCTGATAACATCGGGGTCTGGAGTAAAGAGTCGAGGAATCTGTTCGCGTAGTAGCGACAGGAGCAATAGATTGAAAATGCCGACAATGACTGATGCCACAATAGCCACTTTGGACGCCATCTTTGCTGGCACCGCAAGCGTCGCGCCAATGAGGTTTGCAATTCGCGTGGAAGCCGCAACACTCATTGGGAACGGGATCTGGAATGTGATTCCCGTAATCGATCCGAGTACCGATTGTGCTGCAAGCTCAGTGGGTCCCAGCCAGCTCGAACTCAGGGTCAAGATTTCAAAGGCCAGGAATTCTGCGAGAACCATGATAAGACCTGGTAGAGCGAGCTTGATCATGGGCATCCAGTTCTTGAGCGCTCGGCGATCGAAGCCGCCCCAGCATTGATAGCCATCGATGAATCGGACGTACAAGAAGAGCAGAACCGGAAGGATATTTTCAGTGATCGCTACAGCAATCGGTGCACCGATGAAACCCCAGCCGAGATGCCAGACCATGTACCAGTTCAAGAAAGCGTTGAGTGGAGCGCAGAAGAGCAGAATGTACATTGTCGCGCTGAAAATGCCTTGGGCTTGAACATAGCGCTTTCCGCTCTCAAAAGCGGCGTAGCCTGGTGCTCCGGCGATGAGGACCTTCAGGTACAGGCCCGCCAGACGCGCCGTCTCTTGCTCTGGGACGATGAGCGACAGGATCTGAGTACCAAAGGCCCAGATGATCGATATGGGGATTGTGATCAGAAGCAAAAAGTACAGCATTCGCTGCAGTTGCAATCCGACTAAATGCGGGCGTCCTGAGCCATATGCCTGGGCGCACAACGTGTCCAGAGAGGTTGCTAAGCCTTGATATACTGCATAGCCGGTGATTGATGCTGTCATACTAGCCAGACTGACCGCTCCGAGCTCGATCTTGCCGATATGGCCAACTGTGAAGATACTCGCAACTGGCAGCGAATACTGTAGTAAGAATGTGAGTATCAGTGGGGCTGAGCTTCTAGTGAGGACTTTGGCTTCTCGCTGCCAGCTTGTGTTGATCTTTCCTGCAGCAACAGCCTCCCTCCATTTCTTGTTGATCGTTTTCGGGGTATCCAAGCCGCCATATGGCTGGTCACGGTCTCCTTCTTCTCCAAGTAAGGCTGTTCGCTCATCTGCTGGAGTACCGATGGCCGTTTCCTCGTCAGGCGTACTTTTGACTTTCCTGAGAGCGGAAAACGACATTTTACTTGCAACGCGGCCTGCAGGTCCAGCGCTTCCCGATCGAGGATGTTTGGGCGGCAGTAAATTGTTATCGCGGAGCAAGCTCCGCTCCTCTTCCCGGACGGTCTCACGCTCTTTCTTTGATAGATGGCTGTGTTTCTTCCACGAGCTAGATAGGTAATTCCGTTCAGGCACACTTGATGAAGTAATTGCCGTTCCTCGAGCTCCTGGATTGACGTATGACGGGCGGCGATAAGAATTGATCATGGAGAATTGACGGACAGTGGAGGATCCCGAGGATGAGTCTGACTCGTCATCCTGCTCTTCTTCTGATTCGTCCTCCTCTAAATCTCGTGCAATGCACTCTTCGGCAATGTCTTGGGACTGTGTGAAACCTTCCATCTGCGAAGTGACATCGTTGACGAAATCTGTCGCGGGATGATGATCCGCGGGTGCTGATGGTGGGGCCATGATTCACAATTTTTTGGACAATTGTACCCAATGCCTTCTGCACCAAAAGACAGACGCTTCAGAACGTGCAATTGATTCGGGTGGCAGAAAAGAAAGAAAGAAAGCAAAGGGTGACCCTTCAAAGACTCAAAAAGTGGGGAGGCGTGCTATCGGTCTTGGAGAACCTGTTCGCATTAGCTGCGTCTCGGTCGACCAATCCGGTAGCTCTATGCGGCGCTCTTTTGCCATCGCAGTTTAGACCAGCGCCCTTTTGCACGCCTTTGACACATGCGCATGGTGCACACACATTTTACCGGTTGATCGTGCCATGCTGTGACTCGTCTCCTAGAGGGGTCGCGCTATGACTGGCTGCCTAGGCTGTGAGGTAATCGAGCCGGACTTATTTTGCGTAGGATGTCGTCGGCAGAGGCTTGCATAAGGGCTGACCTGTGGTGGACCCTGAGATAGTTGATTGCTCCCCGCAAAACGAGCATAGCGAGCCCGACACATGGATGAAAAGTGTTGTAGCCATGTGCATTGAGATGGAAACAGCGGCGACGGTGGTCAAGAATCACTAACCATGTGACAATGTGGGACAGATGGGGCATGCATAATTTTGAGTCACCTCGTTGAACTCGTTCCAAACATGGAGCGAGGGTATGCTCTCTTACTATTGCTAGCATGGGTATCCTACACGACTACTCTCCGTAAGCCTTCTGTTCCGCCAAGTATTCTTCGTCCAGTCACCGCATCTCGCCCCTTCCCGCTTTCCCATCTGCCTTCTCTGCTCCCCTCTTCTTTACTCCAGCCTTCATCTTCGTCGTCTCCATCATCGCCTTTCTTGAATCCGGCAGCGCCCTCCATGAATGCTATTTGGCGCTCGTGGTCGCCTTCTACCCAACGGTGTATGCACGTGTAGCAGTATACGAAACCCGTGGGTGAAGCTGTGGGTGTTGTGATTGGCGTTATGCAAATGGGACATAGCGTTGAGGAGGGTGGAGTCGGTACAGTGAGGATGGGGAGCAGCGTGGTTGAGGAAATTGGCGGGTTGACATGTTGATGTTTTTCGGAGGACGCTGTTGAAGGTCGTTGCTTCTCATCCGATTCAACTTCTTTGCGCCTCGGCGCCGGAGGCAGAGACGGCAGCACCGGCGGTGGTAAGTCAATGTTCTCGGCTGCTTTTCTCGACAATTGCCTCGCAAAGTCTGAAGCGTGCCACCACTCGAGGAACTTGAGGGCAAAAATGCTTGTTGGTAGCAGTATCTTCAGGGAGCTCAACAGTCTTGGCTGCACACTCCTGGCCAAATTCCTTGGTGAGAAGATGGAGCCACCCTCGCCTGGCCGTGCCGGTCCGACCTTTCTGGGTGCAGTCGCGATCTCAATAGCGGCATGGTCGGCGGCGCCCAGTCTCCTTATGCGTGTCCCAATCATCCACAGAAACGGCGAATGGTACTTGCTTCCGTCGAAGAGGTATGCCATGTTGAACACTATGAGCGAGAAGTAGTAGGCGGCGTTCACGCTCGGGTATATGTTCCGCAGAAACCACTTGTAGTAGAACATCAGGCGTTCTTTTATGCTCGCACCCGCTCGCAACCCGTCTCTGTCGCGATTGTACCCTGGGCCGAGGAGATTGGCATGTGCAGCGTGGACGTCGTATCCCTCGTCGAACTTGCGCTTCAGCCATGGCAGTCCAACCAGTACGGCCAGGTTCTTCCAGATGTCGCCCTCTCCCAGCTTGACCGCCTCCCGCACGGTATCGCTGGCGCCCAGCTGTGCGCGCGGTATCTCGCCTCCTTTGACCCGTAGCACACGTGCGCGCTTCATGCCGTAGAAGTTCTCGGTGAAGGAGCCGCCATATGTGCGGAGGAAATGGCGCTCCACGAGGAGCATGACCAGCGCATAGGCTTCATCGAAGGAGTTGAGTACGGGTAGTAGATATCGTGGGTAGCGATGGGTCGAGATGGCGAGCAGGTAGCGGAGTGACGGCGGGAGCAGCGATGCGAGTTGTTGTTCGGAGAGAAGCTCGAAGAGGGAGGGCTTGAGGTCGTCGACGCCGTTCTGGAGGGCTGGCAGGAATTCCATCGTATGTGTCGAGACGATGTCAGGGACAAGAGCGGCGCATTGGGTGCATGTGAGTTGAGGTCGCGACGGTTGTGAAGACGCGCGATTCGGTAAGCCGAGGCATGCTCGGGCGCGCTTGGGGTCCACTTGTGCCAGGCACGTCACCTCTCACGCGCTCCAAGCTCCCGTGTAAGCGCGACCTTGATGAACAATACAACAGCTTCACGACAGCAGAAATGGCCAGCATGGGGCATCCAGACCGCTCAAGATGCCGGGAGCTGGCTTCGCCTGACATTTTCAACTTTTCTCTTTCTGTGTAGGATGATGTCTTCCATGGTATAGCAGTCCGCAGCTAACCATTGCCTGGATACAGCTTCATTGTCGTAGGCATCCTCGTGTCGTACCTCCCGCAGCACTACAAGATCATCGCACGCCGCTCTTCCCGGGGCCTTAGCCCCATGTTCGTGCTGCTTGGGACCGTGTCAGGCACAGCGAGCATCGCGAACATCCTGACTCTTCCCGAGAGCACGCGAGACATGGCATGCTGCAAGGTCATTGGCAAGTTTCCATGCGCCGCCGCCTTGCTCGGAATCGCCCAGATTGGCGTGCAGTGGACGTGCTTCTTCTTCATGTAAGGCTTTACCTCTCAGCTTGTAGACATGGCCCAGCTGACAAGGGCTCCAGTATGCTCCTGTTCCTCATCTTCTTCCCGCGCAACCCGCAACCGTCCCAAGAAGACGAGGAAGACTTCAACGTGCCCACCTGGAAAGAAGCCGTACTCGTTCTAGCACTCTCGCTCGCCTTCTTCATCGTCGCCCTCTTCGGCTCCGTCATCTTTGTATACGCCGCACCCTCTCACGTCCGCGCCTGGGCAAACTTCCTCGGCTTGCTGGCCACCTCGCTCGCCGCCATACAATACATACCGCAGATCCTCATGACATGGAGACTGCAAGAGACTGGCAGCTTGTCCGTGCCCATGATGTGCATACAGACACCGGGGAGCTTCGTCTTCGCCGCGAGCTTGGCCGTCAGGCTAGGCCCGGGAGGCTGGAGCGCATGGGGCCTGTTCATCTTCACGGGGTGTTTACAGGGCTGCTTGTTGGCCATGAGCCTGTGGTTTATTTGGCGAAACCGCAAGGCCGCCAAGGGTACCAGCGGTCACGTTGCCAACGGCAACGGCAATGGTGTCCAAAGCGATGAACAAACGCCTTTGCTGCGTGATGATGCTGGAGAAACCTAGCTATCAAATCCAAGTAATCTAATCTTTGTCTTGACACTACATAATCCTACCATCGCTCTGCTAGCAAACCCACCCACCATCAACATTATAGACCGCCCCCGTAACAAAGGACGCCTCATCACTCAGCAGAAATGCAATGACATTCGCCACCTCAATCGGCTCCGCCCTTCGCTTTTGTGCTGTCACCTGAAGTCCTCGCTTCACATCCTCGGGATCTTCCCCCTGGGACATGGGCGTGTTGACAGAGCCTATGTTGCAAGGTAAGTCCAGGTAATTAAGAGAGAATATAAGTCTTCCGTACCTGGTGCCACGCAATTCACTCTGATGGTCTGGTTTTCCTTTGCAGCTGTTCGCGACAGGCCAATGACGGCGGCTTTGCTTGCACAGTATGCAGCATTGCCAGGGGCACCGAATTGGCCAAAGACACTGGCGGCAGAGACCTGTAGCGATGTAAATATCGGACACAAAGGCAAGCCATCCATGCCACCGGCGACTTACTATACTACCTCCCGGCGACATTGCTTTCAATTGTGCTCTCAGACAATTGAAGACACCCTTGACATTGACAGCGAAAGAAAAGTCCCAATCAGCATCAGTCACTTCGATGACAGGCATGGCTTTGGTAATGACGCCAGCCATATTCACGGCGCCATTCAATTGTCCAAATTTCTGGACTGTTGCCTCGATCCATGCCGTAACCTTCTCGCTATTGCGCACGTCGACCACATAGTACGCGTGTCGTTCGCTGTCTTGGAGAGACGCGATAGCTATCTTCAATGCGTCTTCGTTGATATCAGCCAACGATATCCGAGCACCACGGGATGCGAGAAGTTTAGCTGTGGCCAGGCCCATGCCGGACGCAGCGCCAGTGATGGCCACCTAGATGGACATGGTTAGCAGAAGATCCCAAGTCGTGCAGACGCCATCTTACAACTTTGTCTTGGAAAGTTGACATGATCGATGAACGAGGAAGAGGCTCCGGAGGGCGTTACGACCAACTTATCGTTCCCATGCTACACCATGAAAGAGGCAGGTTTCTCCCGCACGTGACTGCTCTGGCCCATTCTTGAGATACGAACACGGGTCGGACTACAAGGCCAGGCGCCGCAGATCTAGTGGGATATCGTTCTAGATCAAGAAGGGCGTTGAAAAGTGACATCTGCAGCGATCAGAACACCTGCACCATAGCCGCATTCATTGAATCAGCCCAGGAGATGCACGACTCCCCCAATATGAGCTTCTTCTTCCAGATGCACTCGGCGCTCTTGCGAGCATTCTCAAAATAACGCAGTCCACTGCGACTATAACAGCCACTGAACCAAGCCGAGAAGATTGATTGTTCGTCTGGGTCTTCAGCTTCGCAGGCTGCAATAAATGCAGGCCAGATCAGCCGCGAGGACCCATACACAACACCATATTCAGATTGCTCATCACGGACCAGGCACCTGCTTACTTTTGTCACGTGCGCCTGTAGGAGTGAAGAGTCGAGGTCGTAGATCCTGCGGTAGAAGTATATGACCAGAGCATTCTGCATGGCATCAAACATGTCGTCAAGCGCCGGGGATGAAGCGGACGATGGCTGGTGTGTCTGATTGTTTGCAGACGTGTCTGGTCGTTTGAGCCGCTTGATATACCGCTCAACGGTTTTGGCGCGGTCGAGGAAGTCCCTGAGTCCCGCCTCACCCACCGTGCTGTCTTTCCATTTGCCGAGCCGTAATATCAGAGACAGTGCAAACATGTATGCTTCTGGGACCCCAAAGATTTCAGGGTATAGAGTCTTTGGCCAGAATCCGGGCATCTCCAGATGAAGATCGTTTTCGCCTTCCTCGCGATCTTTGATCTTCTCCATTTGTTGATCCAAATCACTCCAATCAGCCATACGGAACGACAAGCCATCTTTACTGTATGCCACTGCGCCACTTGATTCGATGGCATTCCGTGTATGCCATCGGTGTGTTGAGTTCGTTCCTTCCAGATATGTACTTTCATGGAACATGCGTTCGAAGACGTAGCAATGGTGGAGCATTCTAACTTTTCTGGACTTCTTTCGATTCAGCCCTTTGACCCGTATGAACTTCTCTGCCTCAATGAAGTAACAGTCCGTCTGATCTCTATTGCCGTTAACCATGGTAACGTGTACCATACTCAGGAGCGCCATGAGGATAGACTTGTACTTTGCAGTCTTTGGAACGTCGTAAGCGGTCTTCAACATCAGACGCACGTGCTCGCGAGCGATCTGAAGATATCTAATACCTTGCTCGAGCCACATGCTGGACTGTGATATACCACTGAGGCTGAACGCACTCACAGACAAGGTGGCATAAAATGCACAAAGACTTGCATGATTCATGCCTTCACCTAGGGTGATAGCTGCCAAGCAATTCTTCGCATGGGGAATGAAGAGAACGTGCCACGGTGTCTTGCTATGCTGCAAAGCCACGGGGTCGAAGTCAGTATAGCGCTCTAAATGTAGGGTGGGACTCAACGATCAAAGTCGTCAAGAAGCCAGAGTAAAGACAGGATAACGTACCCTGTCTAACGTCAGCAATGCACTACGGAATAGAAAAGGTATAGAAAAGGTGCTCTAATATGCCACAAGTATGATTGGCCACGTCAGTCAACCAAGATAGGGTGACGGGGCCAGTCGAAAGTGCACAAAGTCAGACAGCCACTTCGCACCCCAGCTTTACGTACCGGAAGGGTGTGAGAAGGCTAAGCAGTTGAGTAGAATAATGTTTGACAAGGAAGACGGCATCGTGAGGAACATGACTGTCAACGGCTTGAGATATGATGAGATGCTCTGGAGCACTAGAAGACTCCGTCCGGAAACCGCATGCGGATGAAAACGACCAGTACTCCGATGATGTGGTAGCCGTTAATAGCGGCTGTTCAAAATTTGGCTCTGATGTTACCATGTCTTCATAAATTTCTTCAAGGCGAAGCTCGCCGTCATTGGTAGGCCACATGTATAGCGGTGAGGAAGATAGACCCTGAGGGCGAAAGTCAAC
Organism: Paraphoma sp. B47-9; assembly: GCA_001748405.1. NCBI lineage: Eukaryota > Fungi > Ascomycota > Dothideomycetes > Pleosporales > Phaeosphaeriaceae > Paraphoma > Paraphoma sp. B47-9. Next base: position 122,968 of record BCLK01000193.1, read on the forward strand.
GAAATCCTGAATTAGATCCTGAGTTTCTGGGGTCCATGGACGATCAAGTAGCAAGTCGACGTCGTTGTCACTCAAAGCTGTCGTCTCATGGGATGGCAACGTCTCTGATGTGCCAGGGACGCTTGTGCGGAATGCACCAAAAGGGCCACGTTGGATAACAATTTCTTGAGAAGACGCACGCCTTTCACATTCATCGTCGATCTCACAAAGCTGATTCGTGACTGCGCGCGGGGACACTTTCGATGTGAGCCATTCGCTCATGTGTTCGCGCTCGGTTTCCGTGAGAAGTGGTCGTCGAAATCGGACACAGTCCGTGGCGCCTGAGCCTTCGAAGTCGAAGAATATGCTTTTCTCGTATCCGCCACATACCAATCCAGAGTATGAACACATGGCACATCCTGGACGTCTCTCGTCACATTTCATGTGGCGACTGCGACACTGCGCACTCGTCAGTGAATGTTGACAGATGAAGAAGGTGATCGAGTTCAAGCGTACGGTGGCGCATCCGCCAAAGGTTCTGCTGCGGGTCTGCGCCCCAGTGGATGCACTTGCTGAAGCAGCCATATCGACTCTGTGACCATGGCGTCTTGAAGCACGGTGAGATATTCGCATCAAGCTTGAGAGTTCGGGGTAGACAATCAAGGTCGGTGGTACGTCGGCGCAACAGGTGGTTGCGAGCGGAGCAGCCGTGGACGCCTGCCTCTTTCGAAACTGGGCAACTCACCACAAGCCACTAAGCCACCAAGACTCGAGCCCGCCATGACTTTCCGTCCACAATCACCCGCGGGATGTTTCCATTATGAGAGTACCCCAGGTTTAATCATCGTAAAGATAGCGCCGTATCTCCGCTGTTATGGAGCTAATCCTACTCCGACCCATCGTGGGCTTGAGAAAGCCGCCCAGGAGGCTAGATAGAAGGATTCCAACCTTGGCTGAGTAGACCTTTAAAGCAGGCACAGGGCCGAGCTCCAGGAAGACATTCAGACGGGAGCTTCCTCCTCTTCTTGTCAAATCTTGTTCTACTCGGTTGACTCCTACCGCCGCCCATCTTTTTCATCGCTGGGTCGGCTTCACTGGCCCAGCCCATTTCCAATTCCGCAAACATAGCCGCATTGAAACATTTGGTGGGCAATATGCACGAACACGGTTCCCCCGGTGCTCTCGGTACCACTGCGGCCAAAGAGAAGGCCATGGAGCACGACATCTCAAAAGTTGAGAGCTGCGCGATCGGTGGCATCGAGCTCATTGAACAAGCTGGAACCAAAAGGAAGATCAAATCTCGACATGCTCAGATGATAGCGATCGGTGGAACGATCGGCACAGGTCTTTTCGTGGGTGCCGGTCAGGCACTCGTGATCGGTGGTCCTGCCTTTCTATTCCTAGCTTACACCTTGACGTCCATATTGGTATACGGTGTGGTCACTGCCGTCATCGAGGTCTGCACATTCCTTCCCGTCTCTGGAAGCTCAATGGCCTACTACTGCAATCGTATGGCATCCCCTTCGCTAGCTTTTGCCCTCGGTTGGCTTTACGTCTACTCCTTTGGCATCCTGGTTGCCTACGAAGTTACAGCCGCCGCTATCGTCATCGACTACTGGCCAAATAATGTTCCGACAGCTGCATGGATTACGATCATGCTATTCGTTATCATCGCGCTCAATTTCTCGCCAGTAGGAATTTTCGCCGAGTCTGAGTTCTGGTTTGCGGGAATCAAAGTCATAATGCTCACAGGTTTACTGCTTCTATCGGTCGTTTTGATGTTAGGAGGTGGTCCCAACAACGACAGGCTGGGGTTCCGATACTGGAATGATCCGGGTGCAGTGAAAGAATTTGTGGTCGGCGGAGCTGGAGGGCGCTTCACCGCCTTCCTCTACGTTTGGGTCTTCAGTGGCTTCAGTTTCTACTTCGGTCCTGAGCTGATCATTGTTACGAGTGGTGAGATGTATCATCCCCGCAAGAACCTCCCCGTGGCTAGCCGCCGATTCTTCTGTAAGTTTACTTATTTATTCTGTAGAGTGAGCTGACGGCATTGTTCTTCAACTCCTCAGATCGACTAGCTTTCTTCTATGTATTCGGTGCTCTCGCTATAGGCATCATCTGCCGTTCCGACTCCGAAGGTCTTACCTCTGGTGCCGGAAATGCGAATGCGTCTCCTTGGGTCATTGCAATCCGCAACGCTGGCATATCTTCACTTCCATCCATTGTCAATGGCGGCATTCTCACCAGCGCTTGGTCTTCTGGTAATTCGTTCCTGTACATGTCGAGCCGCTCGCTCTATTCTTGTGCTCTTGCAGGGAACGCTCCTAAGATCTTTACTCGTTGCAACCGATACGGACTTCCGATCTACGCGGTTGCGGCAACCAGTGTGTTCTCTTTGCTAGCCTACCTCAACGTTGGTTCATCAGCTGGCACTGTGTTCAACTGGCTCATCAACCTCACGAACACAGCTGGCTATACCTCCTGGATTGTTTGTTGTATTATCTTTCTCCGCTTTCGGAAAGCCTGCGCTTTCCAAGGGGTCACTGTGCCGTATCAGAGCAGATTCCAACCATACGCCGCCTACATCTGCTTGGTCACCTTCTCGTTCTTGCTTCTATGTAACGGATTCACTCTCTTCTATCCAGGCCGATTTACGGTCACCTCATTCTTCACAACATATGTCGGCATCCCAATTTTCTTGGCCTTGTTCATTGGACACAAGGTCATTGCTGGCAGAGCCGACCCGTGGCTTATAAAGCCAAGCGAAGTTGATCTGGTATCAGGACTGAGAGAGGTGGAAGCTGACGCAGAGAATTGGACAAGGTTAGAACAGATGAGGACAGAAAATAGCGGCAGCAAGGTTACTTGGTGGAGGAAGGTGAACTTTTTGTGGGAATGAGGAGTCTCGTCCGGGTATCGCAGAACTGTGCATTACTCGTGTTGTCGTCGGAGGTGTTCTATACTACACACTGGTGCATTTTACGGTCCCATGCTCCGAAATTTGTTCAATAATCTAAGGAATTGTTGCAAGGGGCATACGAATTAGCAATTCATGAGATGATGTGTTTGCCATCCATGTACATTCACATCGACCCCTTCGCGATTGTGATGATGCAACTACCTAATGCGAGGCTATACGAACTCGGATGAATTATTTACAATGAAGTGTAACCGTCACTTTAGCTCTGGCTTCTGCTTGAAGCTAATATTTATGTCTCGAGGGGGACTGAGTCCCCTATACCTTAATCATATCAATGATCAAGCCTCGAGAAGAGCACGTGACCTTGCTACGCTCGGAACATCTCACTCATCATTTGACCAGGCGGAGTTGCTGATTCATTGGTCTTGAACTCGGATTCTTCGTAGCATTCAGAAGCCGGAAATGTTAGTGGGCGAAATAGACTGGCTGATAAGCTACCGACCACCACTATCGATTAGCGGCACAAGGCACGTGATCGGGGTGACCTGCCTTTTCCATTGGGGTTGGATACCATTCCCAAGACGATCTTGTAGCTTTCTATCGACACGTACAATGCGTCTGTTTGCCCCACACTGCCAATCGACGGGCAATTCGAACAGGATTAATCACAATGAAATCTTCTTGCGCTACTTGCTCTGGGTAAGTTATGCCGTACGAGGATATAATGTTGAAGCAGCTTCACTGTGTCGTGTTAGACGCAGTTCTTGTACCTGTTCGCCCCTTTTCATAGATATCATCTCTTTCTTCACTTCCACCCTCCACAGTACGCAAGATGGGGTCTATGCCAGAGATGATTCCCACATATGATGTTCTCATCATCGGTGCCGGTCTCTCTGGAGTTTGCAGTCTTTACCACATTCGAAAGCAGTTTCCTGACTGGAAAGTCAAAGTTATCGATAATGCCCCCGATGTTGGAGGAACGTGGTACTGGAACCAATACCCTGGGTGTCGATTGGACTCGGAAACCCTGGCTTATTGCTACTCCTTTGATAAGGAACTACTGCAGGAATGGCATTGGAAGAATACGTACGCTCCAAGAGACGAGACATACAGTTATATCCGACGAGTTGTGGAGAAGCATGATCTTCGCAGGAATATGCAGTTCGACACGCAAATCAAGTCGGCGCACTGGGACGATGTCGGACATTACTGGACCTTTTTTGATGCGTGTGGACAGACGTATACAACGAGATTCTTTATAAGCTGCGTTGGCTTCCTCTCTGCGCCCACCCTTCCAGCTATCTCAGGCATCCACGACTTCAGAGGTCTCACATTTCACACTTCGCGATGGCCCTCCGATGTCAATATCACTCGGGATTTTGCCAATAAGAAAATTGGTGTCATCGGAACGGGCGCAACTGGCATTCAAATTATTACCGCCATCTCTCAAGTACCCAACGTCCAATCTCTAAGTGTCTTCCAGAGAACAGCCAATTGGTCGGCGCCGTTACGCAATACGGAGATCTCCGCCTCACAGATGTCGGAGCATCAGGCGCGCTACGACGAGCTCTTTCAACGTTGTGCTGAAACTCCGTCCGGCTTCATTCATGCCGCGGACCCGCGCAAAACACTCGAGGTAACAGAAGAAGAGCGCATCGCCTTGTACGAGCGCCTTTTTCAAGAGCCAGGTTTTGGAAAGTGGCTTGGAGTGTTCAGCGACACTTACACCAACCAGCGGGCCAACGATATGTACTCTGCTTTCATTGCCGATAAGATCAGACAGCGTGTGCATGATCCTACTATTGCAGAGAGTTTGATACCAAAGGATCACGGCTTCGGATTGCGCCGAGTACCTCTTGAGAGCGGGTACTTTGAAGCATACAACCAGAGCAACGTCCGACTTGTCGACCTCAAGAAAACGCCGATATCCCATATCAGTGCGGGCGGGATCGTGACCTCGGATGGAGAGACACACAAGCTTGATGTTCTGATCTGTGCAACTGGCTTTGATGCGATCACTGGCGCATTCAACGCCATTGAGTGGCGCGGGAAGAATGACCGCCCACTCATCGCAAACACAGATGAGATAGAGGGGAAAAGAGCGATCTGGCCTGATCACAGACCAAGCACTTTTCTTGGACTGACCATACCAGCCATGCCGAATATGTTCATGACGCTTGGCCCACATCAGCCGTTTGGAAATGCGACACGCAGTATTGAGCATGCGGTTCAATTCATATGCGACATTATCAGTCACTGTGATGAACATGGTTATAACTACGTCGAGCCATCGGAAGAGGCAGCAGAGACGTGGACGGAGCATGTAATTGAGTGCAGTAAGGGCGCGCTTACGAACGAGGTGGATAGCTGGATGACCGGTGTGAATAAGAATGTAAAGGGAAAGACGAAGAGAAGCGTAGCGAGGTATAGCGGAAGCGTCATCGAGTATAAGAAGCGATGCGCGAATTGTAAGACATCCGGATATGCCGGACTGATATTCAGAAAGTAAATTCGCACCTGGTCGACTATCAGTCCAATTCACCAGATATGAACAGTAGAGCCACAAATTGGTGACTTCAATAAAACCTTGCATTATAGAATACTTCATTTGCACCTATCAAGACCCCACAATGACAGCGCGACCAATCTTAACATGATCATCTTCTCCCAAGCTGTCTCCTTTTCTAATTCACCTAGAAGTATAACCCCCATCCACCATCAAGCAACTTCCCGTCACAAAACTACTCCTCCCTCCTGATAGATACAATACCCCATCCGCAATCTCCTGAGGCATCCCCATGCGTCCCATCGGCACCGCACTTCCCACCCTCTCTTGCATCGCCTTCAAAACGTCCGGATTCCCCGTCGTCATCGGCGTCTCCGTGTATCCCGGACAAATAGCATTCACACGCAGCCCCTTAGCAGCATAGTCCTCGCTCGCGGTCCGAGTCAAACCAATCACAGCGTGCTTAGCAGTGGTGTATGCAGTAGATAAAGTGATACCTGCGACGCCCTGGATGCTGGAAAAATTGACAATTGAGCCGCGCTGAAGAGGGCGTGAGTCAATGGATGAGAGGATGGGAGACTGATCGAGCATAATCCTTGCAGCGGCACGGAGCACGTAAAAGGTTCCATTGAGGTTGATGTCGAGCACACGCTGCCAATCTGATGTGGTGGCAAACGCAGCACCGCCAGCGTGCTTGATGGCGATACCTGCAGCATTGACGACGTAGTCTAGCCTGCCAAATGTTTGAGCGGCGTTGGTGACGGCCTGGTCTACGTCGCTCTCATTAGTGACGTTGAGGGCGTAGGTGATGACTTTGCACGATTTGGAGAGCGGGAGAGCTTCGATCTCGGATTTGACGGTCGCAAGAGTTGATACATTTAGGTCCAGGAGAGCAATTCCGCCGGAGCCTTCTGTTGCGAAAGCAATGGCACATGCTTTTCCTATGCCGGATGCGGCGCCGGTAATGAGTGCAAAGCCGGGGACGTCCATGTTGGGGAAGTTGCTGGCGAAAGAAAGGTCTAGAAGAGCAGAGCTGGTTGTTGTTTGAAGATCAAATTAAAAGATCATGGGTGGCTTTTTGAAGTTTGATTGCTTCCATGATACTGGACAGCTAAAAGACTTGGGTGCAGACGTCGGGGTGACTTTCCTTTTCAGAGTCCAGCCAATCAGACGTTACTGTTACTGGCCAATCAACGTGACCTTCCATCAATTGAAGATGCGCGGATCGTGATCTCTTACCTAAAGATCGATATGCCTTTCTCTTGAGCAAACTTCACGAGAGTCCTGCGCATTGAAGATCAGCTGAGTCCACACACCACTTTGAGGGCTTGTCCAGAACATCGACTATACTACCAAACTCGCCAGTCCCGGCATCCACTCCAGCTCCCCGTCCTGCTTCAGCGAAAGCTCCTCCATTCCGTCCAAACCCTCTCGAGCCATGATCTTCCTAGCAGGCAGGCCGTAGATGTTGACTTCACTGAGGTCTTCGATACGGCTTATGATATAGCGATCTACAGCCAACAAGCAGCGCCAGCACGCCATACACGGCTGTCAACTTTGGAAATTTCGAGAACGCTATTCAGAACTAGAAGAACAGAGAATATCTCCATCGAACTTGTTACAAAGTGGAAATTTCTCTGCAAACCTTTTCTCCTTATTTCCCTCATGGCTGCAATCAGGATGTCAGCATATCGCTTGTGAGGTAGATGGCCGACCTGTCCTGCCGGGTGCACACCAAAGCGCGCAGAGATTCGAGTGGTCCATCGCTGGTGGGGTCCATTGCAGCGACTTATTTTTTTTCATGAAGTCGTGTATATAATATGGATCGCAACTCGAGCAGAAAGTATTACGCAGAGCGGAGACACGTGGAGAAAGAAAAGGTCAACTTCGACAAAAGTATGCAAGAAAGTCTTGAAAATCAACAATCGCACTTTCGACTATACCATTAGTTTCACTGGATTCTTGGCTTTTGGCGTTATACCAATTTCTATAATTTCTTACAGGCTGTGCAGATGATGGCGTGGTTTCTTGCAAACTACTACTACTGGATAGCACAGGATGGCGCAGCCGCTGTGAACGTTTTAGGTGACTCGAGAAAGGGGCGTCTAGTATGCAACAAAGAGAATGAATGAGGTTTTGGTTAGAATGTCCTACTCTTTCCTCTGACGCGACCATTGACGACCTCAAGGCTAAGTTCGCGATTTTCGATGGCTAATTCTGCTTATAGCTGCTGCTTGTAGAGACGATGGAGCTGGATGAAGCACTAGCGCTCAATATGCAAATTACAGGATGGGCATTATATGTCCAGGAAGGATGCCTGACCAAAGACCTTCCTATAGCAGTCAGCGTTGTAATCCCTCAGCATACAAATCCTGGCCGAATTCCGACACAACCAAGCTTACGCTGCGGGCTCAGCAGTGATCCATCGGCTGCCATTCTGCCGAATCTGCTCATGACAAAAGATACGCTCCAATTACGCCGCGTTATCTGCTGCCACAATTTGCCTCTGCATAACTCTGGCATCGAAAGCCGCATTCATCATGGCAACACAAGCCGTCCCACCCATCTCGGCGACCACGCATCCTTACCACAAGAATCACAAGACGCAGATCATCAAGTGCAAAGTCTCCAAAACCGTGGTTGAGCCATGTGGCGTCGCGGCAGGCCTGGTGTTCGGGTAGGACGGAAGAAGTACGGGCCCAATCAGCTTGGACGAACCGCCGAAAAAGCACAACATTGTGTAAACATTGGATAGGGAATTGATAGACAAGACATCCAAACGCTCGTCTATCATTGCACTGGTCTTTGTTACACATGGCAATGCTGTAAGTTTGGCAACGCCATGGATGCCCCGGCCAATTGACGGAATGCCTGCCGACGTTATCATCCTAGCAACGTCGGCTAGTCTACTTTGGGACGTTCCCTTATCTGCACCAAGCCTCCGACTCCACCACTTTGTATCCGCGCCTCATCAGCCTGACTCCTGCTCGGGAGACTTGGCTATTTTCGACACGAGATCCGGTGCGTTTGGCTCCTTCGCCTATCCTTGAGCCACCATTCCACCAGCCAGATCAAGCACTCTGCTGCGGCGCCATACACTCGGCTCACGTAGACATGGGCTTTGAACCGCACTCTGCTTATCAGCGCCAAGTGGGGATTCTTTGAGTGAATGGGGGTGTAGCTTGGTTGTGTGGAGATGAGTATGTGCCGGGTCTACGGTTTCAGCGCGCTGTCTCTGGAAATTGACCGAAGCATGGGATAGTTGCAGCGCCTATATATGTGCCTGATGACCCCCTGCTACACTGTTTCTTGATTTTTCAGGAAGTCTGAACTTTCCAAGGACCATCAGAAAGCTCGATCCATCACAATGGAGGCTCCAGCCGCAGTGAGTGGTAGATTGCACTGACACTTTGATACCTTGCTGACATTAGCAGCCCGAGTTCGACGAGGCAAAGCCCAATGGCGGCAACCCGAACATCGAGAATGTCAACGCTCAGTACACGGGACTCGAGTTCCATTATATCTATCTCATGATCATGGCCTTCCTCGTCTGGTTGATCATCCCTGGTATCGGTTTTCTATACTCTGGCCTTGCTCGCCGCAAGTCGGCTCTGGCCTTATTGTTTCAGTCCTTTGCTGTCATGGGAGTGTGAGTAATACGACAGCTTAACGCCAATCTCGAGGCTCATAAATTGTAGCGTCACTTTCCAGTGGATGTTCTGGGGCTATTCACTCGCGTACTCCCGTTCTGCTTCTCCATTCATCGGAGACATGGCCAACTTCGGGTTGAAGAACGTCATGTCAGCTCCATCTCCGGGTTCATCTTTCTTGCCAGAAATTGTTTTCTGCCTCTACCAAATGCTTTTCTGTGCTTGCACGGTACAGCTCGTCATTGGTGGATCGTTTGAGCGTGGTCGCATCCTGCCTAGCATGATCTTCGCCTTCTGCTGGGCAACTATAGTTTACTGCCCAATCGCATGCTGGACCTGGAATGTGAGTGAAGTTTGCCTGCTAGTATTGCAGCTTTCTTGCTAATGCATTTCTTAGGCGAATGGTTGGTTGTACAACTTACCAAGTCTCGACTTCGCGGGTGGTGGCCCTGTGCACATTGCTTCAGGTTGGTCTGCCCTTGCCTATGCCTTCGTCCTTGGCAAGCGCCTACCAAAGGGAGACAAGATCCACAGCAAGGCACATAACCCAACACTTGTCTTCATCGGTACCGTGTTCATCTGGTTCGGTTGGTTCGGCTTCAACGGTGGCAGCGCGCTCAATGGCACTGTCCGTTCTATGCTCGCCGCCTTCAACACTAACACTGCTGCCTCATTTGGTGTCCTTGGCTGGGTGTCCGTTGAGTATATCCGCACCAAGGGCAAGTTCTCAGTTGTCGGAGCTTGCTCTGGTGCCATTGCTGGACTTGTTGGTATCACACCTGCAGCAGGTTATGTGTCTGTATGGATTGCTGCGCTCATTGGTTTCCTCACTGCGTGAGTATCTCCAGTCATTATGGGTCTAAACCAAAGCTGACAGTGTACTTACCAGTGCCATTTGCTCCTCATGCCAAAACGTTGACAAGTGGATCAAGATCGACGAGGGCATGGACGTCTTCAAACTCCATGGTATCGGTGGCATGGTCGGTTCATTCTTGACTGGTATCTTTGGCCAGGCTTGGATCTACGACCTTGACGGCATGGGCCCTTATGATGGTCTTGGTGGCATGGACGGTGTTGGTGTCCAGGTTGGCCGCCAGCTGGCCGAAATCGTGACCATTGCCGCATACGCGTTCACCGTCTCATGCATTTTGCTCTACGCTCTCAAGTTCATTCCAGGACTTCACTTGCGTGTCAGCAACGAGGCTGAGATGATGGGCCTCGATGCTGATCAATTCCACGACGAGCAGATTGGCGACTGGAGCATGTTCGAGCAGCACACATATGAAGCGGGTATGAGCAGCGCGAGCAGCCAACACACTCCAGCTTCAGCTCCGGCCACAGAGGCTGGGAAGAAGGCTTAAGTGGGGCAGGTTGAGCAGAGTATTATTGGTACATTTTAATTAGGGAGGATATCATGGGTGTTGCTTCCCAAGGTCGTATAGGCTGGCCAGGCCTTTTGATACCATGTACTAGCAAGCGTAAACAACTTTTTAATTGAATCAGACGACCGCGTTATCTCAAAAGACGCCATGCTCATCGTTCAAGATAAACGGCGTGACTCTGGACTCAAACCAGCCATGAAGCTGCTCGCTCCTACAGGAATTCAAAGTTGAACCGTGTAGCGCGACTATTCAGAGACGACTCCTTCTATGAGTCATAAGGCCATTCGCCGCCAGATGTAATGGATGTAAAGGTCGAGACAAGGATGAGGAAGAAACCGGAACGCAAATATAGATCGCGACCAGCCCCGGTGTTACTTCACCAGGAATGTTACCACTATCCAACCATGGCGTACTGTCAGCCAATGTCATAACCCTGTGCGAACTCTTCCGAAGCCACAGTAGCATCGCATCGGTCGCACTGCTTCTACGTAGAGTGCCCAGCCGTCGAACATCAAGGTTGGTGCGGCTGAGCCGCCTTTCCGCTTGTGCATTCCGAATTGAGCAGCATCGTGAAGCCGAGTGCCCGCGACTTCGCAGAACACCGAGACTCTGCTGTCCACGCGCTTGCGCCCTACGGGGATCGTGCAGTAAATGTTTAACATGGTATAAGAATCGTAGGCTTCGCCACTCATGACGAAGCACACCACTTTACAAGAGCTATCGCATTCCAACAAGAGACAGGGAGTTCAGACGCACTTAGCACATGAGCTCTGATACATCCACCATCAAAACGACTCAAGAAAAGACCAAACCTCTTACAAAATTAGAGTTCTCGTCACCATATAGCTACTACCCACGCCTCCCGACCATGCCTTTCGGCCCCTTTGCGCTCCAATGGCGCGCACCCTCCACCAACCCACCAACTGGAACACCCCTCCCATCCGGCATCACAAGATCATACGTCAAAACTCCATCCGGCCCACTCGAACTTCTCTCCGCTATCCCATCCACTCCCAACCCAAGCAAACCCCCTCTGTTCTTCGCCCACGGCGGCTTCGGCTGCGCATCTGTATGGCTACCATACATGACCTTCTTCTCCTCTCACGGGTATGCTTGCTACGCTGTGAGTTATCGCGGCCACGGCGGGAGCTGGTATCCTGGCTTCTGGAGCATGTATTTCACCGGCCGGCATGCAATTGGCGAAGACCTTGTTGCTGGGATCCAGGAAGTCGAGAAACTGGAGACGGAGAGGCGAAAGAGTAATGAGAGGGTAAGAGTGGTGTTGGTCAGTCATTCAGCAGGTGGGGCGTTGAGTCAGTACGTGTTGAGTCGGGGGATGTGTGTGGTGCAGGGGTTTTGTATGTTGGCAGCGGTGCCCGGGTTTGGATCGTAAGTTGTCCCATTCTCTCGTCCTCAATGATGTGTGTCAGGCTGATGATGTTCTAGCTGGTCTTGTTACAAGTTCTGGTTTCTCAGCGCCCCGATCAATTTCTACTACCGCTGCTTTCACTCAAAATACCTAATGGCGACTACGAAACAGGTCAAGGACGCTTTCTTCACGTCCGATACGCCGAATCCTGTCGTAAAGGATCTGGAACGCTTACTGTCGCCATACGAGAGTATGTGCTGGCCGATGCAGGCTCTATCGCCTTTCGTCACTGGTCCTGATGTTCTGAGTCGTATCACGGGCTGGTCCCCAAGAAAGGCATCAAGCGTCAAAACAAATAGTCCAGCAGGAATTACACCGAGGCTTCTAGTCCTTGCTGCCGAGCACGATGTGCTGTGCACACCTCCAGTGCTGGAAGACGCTGCAAAACGGTACCGCGTGGCTTTCCATCATTGCCTCAGAGTAGGCAAATTGGGCGGCGTATCTGAGTCTGACGCGCGGCTCGATGCAAATGAGCAGGAAGGCGAAGATCGGGATGGGGTTGCATATGTGGTGGTCAAGGGCATGGCTCATCACTTGCAGAACCACGAAAACTGGCAGAGTGGAGCCGAGGTCTTGTTACGCTGGACGGAGAAGTTGTAGGAAGGGAAGTTCTAGGATCATTTGAGGCAGTTCGATTGATCCGTGCTTCACCGATAGGTGCAGGAAAAGTATGGCGTATATGGAGGACTGGGTTTCTGTGTTCAATTTTCAGTTCACGAGCATGTTTGTTTACACCGTGTACGATTACAGCTTAGCATCGCAACGTCAGTTTTATTATTGTCACTTACGAGTCTGACATGTTGTCTATTGTACCAGCTTAGTGTTATACCCAGAACGAGTGCTTTCACATGATCGTTTAACGTGCTGTTCGTAATCTACAGAATTGACGTCATCTGTCCACTTCACTTTGTTAGAGTGTAGTGTTCTCGTGAGCACGATCTTGAAACGGTGAACAAACAGACGACAGTGGGCGAAGAGGGTATGCCGAAACATGCCGAGAGCCGATGTTTTGCAGTTATAAGCCAGAATGGCAGACATCATTAAGGCACCAGAAAAAGGGCGATTGAAGAAACTACGGATAGGTCATGTAATTCAGGTTTGGTATCATGATATGTGGGGCTGCATGACCGAAAGCCGGTGGAGCCCAAATGGTCATAACCCGCCGTAATGATAGTGATGGGCCTGCTATTTTGCATCTCAGCCTATCGAACGCGATCGCCTTTGCAAGCCGCGCACTTTCTATGCCGCAGGCTTGTTGTGCTCCAGAATACCGGCCTCGATTGCCTTGGGGTTCGCGCCAACAACCTCACCAACCTTCTCGCCGTTCTTGAAGAAGACAAACGTAGGCATGGCGCGGATACCGAGCTCCTGGGCAACATCGGGGACCTCGTCGATATCGAGCTTGTAGAAGCGTACATCAGTGTATTTCTCTGAATATCTATGAGATTATCAGCGTCGCTCGAGCGAAATCCGAGTATATGGTGCCGACTTACTTGACGATGGTGGGCGCAATCATTTTGCAAGGTCCGCACCATGTGGCAAAGCAGTCGAGGACAATGAAGGTGTCCTTATCTTCCAGCGCCTTCTTGTAATCGGCAACCCTACGGGCGCGTTAGCGTGCCATGCGAAATACATGACTTCGCTGTGGTGAGCGAAACATGGCGCGTGTGCACTCACGATTGGAGGTTGTGTACGCCTTCCTTGTGTTCGCTCATTTTGCTGGTGTTGGTGAAGAACTTCGGGGTGAGGAGCGGTCGGTAAAGGTTTGCGGTGGATGTGGGTTTGATGGCAGCTGTTCGCAGACGCGTCGAGGTGAGTACAGATCTGGTGAGCTTGACGGACGAGGGAGCGAACATGTTATATGTACAAGCAAAGGAGCGAGACAAAAAGGAAAGGCGATTTCAAAGACGTGGCTGATGGAGCGAACTGGATTACAATTCGGCGCAGAGATGTGCTTAGCGCGCGTCCATGCGGCAGACAAAAGATGCCGAATGGCGCAATGCGGGAGCTTTCGAGGACAGAGAGGGGCAACTTACGGGAGTCTGAGTGGTTAGGTGAGGTATGGCAAGATTGGATCGAGCACAAGCTTTTTGAGCGTGAATCCCGTGTGATGATAAATCATGAGGGTGGGCTATCGTTCTTGTCGCCGGGAGGGATGCGCACGTCATCGTAAATTTAGAGGCTTAGCCCAACACAGCAAGCAGGACCCTTCATTCGTGGCGGGGCAGTTGGCAGGGTCGATTATCACTGTGCAGGGCGGCTGACCTTGCAGTTTTGAATGAGCAAGCAAGCTGTAATGGTTACGGACGACATTGGCAGCCATTCTTTGCATTTTGAAGACATCTCAGAAAGCCCTAATAAGAGCGCAGCGACTTGAGACACATTCACGGAATTTGCCACAGCACGATTCAGGTTACGTTCAAGTTCGAAATCAATTTGCATTGCTGGTCAGCACCCAGTAATCCCGCTTCTACCAGAATTCCGATGGTCCTATATTTCAAATCCAGATCCTGAAAGATCAAATGCACTCATATGCAAGGCAATGAAGCCTACAGTGCAGATCCCACGAGCCGTCTATACTGGTGTGCACCAGAGGTCTGTAAAGACTTCAACAGTAAGAAATGAGGGTATTAATAGAAGTCGCCCCTGGCGACGTGCAATAGTACAAGATGGTATCACGCCTTGAAAACAATAGAAACCATGCCCCGCTTTCAACGCCACGCTGTGAAGTCAAAAGCTCCCCCTTCGTTGTCGCAGAATGTCGGGATTGCGCCAAGCTCAGATACGAAATGCTTCGGAAACTGCTACTTTGCCACACCAAAAGCTTGGGAGATAAAACACAAGGAAACTTGAAGGAGTGACATGGGTGGGTGAAGGTCTGTAAGGACTGACTGATACAAAAGAAAGGGTAAAGGAGTGGTGTGGTGTGACAAAGCTGCAAATTCCCGAAGTCAAGTCGTTAACAAGAGTTGCTCAATCTTGCTCCGCCATTCTGCTGTGTGAAGGAGTACTGGATCGCTTTTGGATGTCCAGGAGCCTCGCCGAGCCTGCACTGAGATGTCGTACGTGGTTCTTTCCAAGCTCGACGCTCTTCGCGCGCTGTACCATAACTGGCTCAGTTTCGGACGACGGGGAGTCTGGAGTCTGTGGGTCTGCCTGGGTAGTCTTGGGCGACTGCTCCTCGGTAGCTGTTTGATCGTTGGTGAAGAAGCTCAAGAGACCTTCTGTTGACTTTACGCGAGGCTGTCGGTGAATAATCGTTGGTTGACGGCCTGGCACAGTCTGCACAAGCTCGTCCTCTTCCGAGTTTGATTCTCTTTTACTCGGTTCGACCTCGACTTCTTCGTCTGATTCAGCTGCAGCGTCCAAGGCCATTAGCGTGCTACTAGCTTTCCTGCCGAGAAGGTCGTTCGACTGCCCGGGTTGGGGAGTAAGTCGTCGAAAGTATTCATCGTCTGCCATGCCAAGTTCTTCATAGGATGCATTGAAGGCCTCATTTTTCTGGACAGCTGATGACGCTACGCTGGATCGAAATTGACTTCGATTCGAGGCCCGTTTCGGTGGTTTGCCTGACAACCAAGATGCTTCTGAGTCTACAGAGGCAAGAGATTGTGACATGATGTTGGCGACAGGGATGCCGGGGCTGACTGGTGAGTCGGGTCGTTGTCCGGCAGAAGAGTGCAATGACTCGACGCGCAGATCTGATGGGATCTGACTTCGACGCCGAGCGGCGAGTGCGCTTGTGGAGGTCGCCTCTGGCGACTGCACTCGAGAGTCGGGGGGTGAGATGGGGAATTCCGGGAGGTCCTCTCTGAATTTAGACATTGTCCGTCGAGGCACACTGGATGGCCTTCGAATCTGAATTGGTGGCGTTGCTGGCGCAGCTCCCACAAGATGAGCAGGGAGCGGCTGACGAGACATGGATTCTCGTGATGTGTTGGAAAATGATATTTCTGAAGGGGTGGTTCTTCCTTGATCTTGAGAATTGCGCTTCCCTCTTCGAAAGAGCGAGGCAAATACACCCATGCGCCTGCCATCCGAACTACGTCGACGTGTGGACCCACGCTTCGAGGCTGTTGTCTCAACAGTATCGACTGGGTGAAGTGAGCCACTTCGGAAAGGATCCTGCGACTGTTCAACAGACTCAACGGGCGTATCCTGCGCCAGTTTCTCGGATATAAGCTCGGGCAGCTGGGACACGTTGGATGGGCCCCGAGCGTGAGCTGGACCGGACACGCTGCCACGTGAGTAGCGGATGGCGCGAGCATCGGACACGACGGGCTCTTCTATTGGGCTTTCCAGTGGCGTTGGTAGTTGGCTAATTTCCTGCGTCCTCGGCGTTGTAGGCATAATCTCTAGCCTTTGCGGTTGGGGTGGCGTCGAAGGTCGAACATCCTCCATGGGCGTCGACGACTCGTCGGCGATGCCCAAACCAACTACGCCTGTTGCCTCTCTACGCGGAGCGGCAGGTGTGCCTCCAATCTCGGCGGCAGCATTCTGTTTCTCTGCACGCCTTTCTAAGCGCCGTCTGAGGCGTTCTTGTTCATTCCTGGCCTTTTTGTCTCTCCGCCGCTTGTCTCGCTCCAGGATCTCTCGCAAGGCACCTGCATCGAGTGTGTCGGCAAGATCGTCGATCCTGCTCGTTCGGTTCTTTTGCTTCTCATCTCTGCTGCTGAGCGGTTTTCGTTCGCGTCGTGAGTCGTTGCGTGCAGGCAGGGCTGTCGGCGAGGTGCGGTCGGTGGCATAGTACTGTGATCCAACGGAGCAGCGAATGGTGGGGCGGGGCGAGAACATGTCGAGGGCGCTCACGCGGAAGGCGCGGCGCTCGGAATTGCCCGACATGGATGAGTGGATGGAGTCTTGGAGCGGCAGCGAGATGTTTGACATTGGCCGCTCAAAACGATGGTTGAGGGCGCCCTTGACTTTCTTGCTGTCTCTCCGCAGCATGCCCCCCGAGCTGCCGGCGGGGCGCTTCTGCGGCATGGGCAGGCTCATGGCGCGGATTTCTTCTTCGCGGATGTGGTCATGGTCCCTTCGCCGCTTACTGGAGATGCGGCGGACCAGGGACTCGCTGGCGGGATCCCTGCGCAGGGACTGGGGTCGCCGCAATTTGCCACGCTCGCGGGCGTGGGCAGGCAGGCTGGAGTGAGAGAGCGACGACTGGAAGTTGTAGGGGATGCCGTGGTCCTGTGTGACGGGGCGCAGGTGCGGGCTGTTTTGCAGCGCGCGCGAGACGGGCAGGGCGGTGATGTCTTCGGCGCTCGACTGCGGCAGGTAGGCGTCCTTTCTGAAGGCCGGGTGGATGTCCTCGAGCTTCTCCGGGTCGCGCATCGAGGCGGACGAGGGCGAGCTGCGGCGGCGGCGGCCACTGCGTTGGCGAGTCGGATGCGGATGGGGCTTCTCTGCGACAGGCGTGTTCCGGTCTGTAACGGCGGCGGGGAGGCCCTCTTTTAATTTAGCAGGCTTCCCGCTCTTCCTCCGGCCAAAGAGCCACGGCATGGCTGTCGCGGCGCGTGGACGGGTGTCGCAGCGTGAACGTGACTACGCGAGAGGACGCGCGACGTGCGACGTGCGGATGCAGAGGCCGTTGTTATCTGCTATCGAGCTGCATGGCGTAGTGTCGGATGTGGCTGTGGCGGTGGTAAAACGAGCAAGCGTCAGAGCGCGGACGTGCAGGCGGGCAGGCGTGCAGGGCAGAGGGCGCGGCGAGGGCTCGAGTGTGGTTAGATGGGACGGGTGCCGCTGCGAGGATGGGATGGGTCGGGAGAGAAGGGAGGGAACTGGTGCGCTGCAATGATGTAAGGGAGATGCTGGTTCTTGCTTGGGAGTCGCTCCGGCCGGGATGAATGCTGGCACGGCTGAGGCGAAAGGGCACCACGAGCGAGCCAAAAATACACCGACGACGACTGGGTTTCGTATCGACCCGGCGGCGGTGCCTATTCCTGCTGCGTCCTGCGTAAGTCGACGTGTGTGTTTCGGGAAACAGCTTGTTCGTATTCCTGGTCGTCGCCAGTTTTAAATGCGGCCCTCGACGAAGCACGGCAGGCCGCCGCTGGACAACCACAACGCTCAAGGCCCGCCGATCAGAACGCTCCTCCGAGCGCCCATTCGCCCGCCATGCGGTGGCAAGCTTTACTAAAGGCCCTTGTGTGCCTTCCCTGTCGCGTGGACCTACCGCTGCCTTAGGCCTCGAAGCGGCCAGACGCCACTGACGGTCATGGGGTGTCTCTGCAAATCACTTCCTCTGCGAATCATGCCGTTCCTCGCTGCTGCGAATCTCCTCCAGCCATCGCTCAAATCTCTCGACCACGGTTCTGAGCCGATCGTTCTGGCATGGCGAGCACTGCACGCCGTCTGGCTGGCACCGGACCTCGCAGCGACAGCGCACTCTCCGCGCGGAACCATGCATGCATGGCAGCGCTGCGCGAAGTATTGATTCAGCGGCCACTGTGGAGAGCCACGTCGGCCTTGCAGCATGGACCCATCAACGGTCAGATCGCTAGCCAGGTCGATGGAGCGATTGCACCCTTTTTACCCAATGACGTCCGTTCTGTTCGAGTCCTCCTGCATCTTCCCCAGCCTGCAATACCCTCGCTCTTGACGTCTAACAGCTCATCCCACTCAGGTACCCGCAGGGCGTGGAACATGGATGGGTGGTCCTTCAGCCCGAAACGAAACGCTTATCGCAGTCTCTCACACTCCCTTGCTTATGTACACCACGACAACAAACTCATGGCGAAACAGACGGCTGCACGCTTCTCGTGTCAAGACCTGTCCTGCAGCCTGCCCCTTTGCAGTCGTGCTACCGACTAAGCGTGGCATGCTGCTGTTTCAAACGCGACATGCGGTGTTTTATCGTGTCTTGCGTCCCCATCCCGCGCGCAAGGCTCAGAACGCGAGTTAACCACAAGTCCGCGGACCAGGACAACATCTCGTGGCAATGATGAAGGTTCCTGGGACATGTCTATCGTAACTTGATCCAGCTCCATGTCTCTACCCATGTTCCAATCAGCCCATCTGATAAAACCTCTTAGTTGCACGTGTATAGGATCAGAGGAACCAATATTACGGGCACTTCCAGACTGCCGTAGATGCATCATACACCGCACACAGACAAAACCTGGTAACTCACCAGCGAAATGACGGCGGTGAACCATCGCCCGCGGGTATTCCCTTAGAATGACGAAAGGTGATATCGCTGATGCGCTAGCATCGCTTCAGCCGGGCTTTCCAGCTCTTCATCCTTCGAGGCATGACTACTGCGTGATGATGCCGAGTCGTCTCGCTCTGGCCCCAAAGCGGTTCGCTTGCCTCCGGATGATCGACTGCCTCTTCATCCAACAGCAGTCCATATACGGCTGTTGGTATCACGAGCGCTAATGCCACGGCTAGTCCTTACGATCGCGAACCCTTCGTTATAAACCTAAATCTACAGCAGATCGCTTTAGCTCCCATCTCGCCCCGGAGTGTGGTCCTGAACTGGGCATGCGGAGCGAATCTGGTGCAACCACCAGTATGCGCGGCCAATTGTAGCACAACGCCCGCTCATCACCGCATGCACTCGCGTAGACTTGCACAGCGGCAGCCACGACAACGGGGCGGCATCTAAGCGAGAATCACGAAAAAGCTGTGCTCTGATTGACCAAAGCTTCTGTTATGTACTCACGCACTTATTGGCTGCGTGGTGTATGAGTTGAGGACATTTGCAATTACACGGAGACAGTCCGGCTTACTCTGGGCTGTTTGATACAGAATTGTCGGACCTAGTCAAAAGGAAAGACACCACAACAGCATAACCTAGCACAATAATACGGTGGAACGATAGGCTAGCGCGTTACGCGACAAAATCGAGATGATGGAGAGTCGATTACATCAATCGACGGAATACATGCCATACACCTCTCAATCCTGACTTCGAGCTCGGTTCGTGCTCAGCATCTCCCAGCTTTCGATCCTACTTAGCTCTTTCTTGTGCTTCCGCGTCGATTGAAAGTTGCAATTTTTGCTGACGGTCTAATTTATGTCATTGCTGCAGTGTCGATGAGGCATTCAGTGCTTCATATATTTTGCGCGAGAGCAGTAGATGTGTAAGGGAAAATATGGAGAATGCAGCCAGTCGAAGGTAGTACGCAGATGTCAAATTGTGAGAAGATTAAGCAGTCTGAGACATGGTTGTGATTATCGCAACCGAGAAACTTGAGACAGTGCAGTTACCGTGAGAGTGATCTATATAAGAGCTCAATTACCAGCGGGGAGACTCTGTGCAGCGGGAAATGTTCTTCACTGGACGGGTTTTGTTGTAAGGCTGATACTGAAGCGTGGCGCTAGTCCCGGAATAGCCTTAGCCGTTGGCCAGGAGCCAGCACAGTGTAAACAAACACTGCCGCCAACACCAACATATCCACAAGAACATTTCGACAACACACCCAGCGACACTGCACTACACTACAACATGGCCTACAATCCGCGCATGAGCATGGCTCCTCGCACAACTTCTGTGAATCAGCGTGCGCCAGCGGCAAACGAACACGATGCCTTCATGACACTTGTATGTATGCAGCGCGCCTCTCAGCGTAACTGCTAACTCGAGCTCAGCCAGACCACGAAATCGCAGGCTGCATTACGGATATCGGCATCAAGTTCAGCGTCTCAGATCTGCAAAAGCCGAATCCACAGATCATTCAAAAGGTCTTCGAATGGCTCGCAGAACTGTTGATGAACACGACCCGAGAGGTTGTTGCGCCAGCAATGCGCGCAGCTGCCGAGGACATGTGTGGCGGCGACGCGGAGCGCATCTTTACATGTGACACGCGAGACCTGATGGGCTTCTTCGTCATCCTGAGGAAACTCTTGCGCGAGGTGAGCGAGAGGCCCGACCACGGGCGCGTTCGGCAAGCCATGAGCTAATTCTGGAGCAGTGTGGTATCCATGACTTCACTTTCAATGATCTATACAAGCCCACGCATGGTCGACTTGTGAAGATCTTCTCCTACATGATTAACTTTATCCGCTTCCGCGAATCACAAACCGAGGTCATCGACGAGCACTTCAACAAGGCAGAGCGTACGAAGCTTCGTATTGAGCAGCTATACGACGACAAGCAAGCAAAGGAGCTGCAGCTCGCCGACCTCGAACGCAATCGGGCCGCCACACAGCGACTGATGCAAGAGAAGGAAAAGCGCAACAACGAGCTCAAGAACAGGCTGCTGGAGCTGAAGCGAGGTCAAGAAGCGGTTGCGGAGAAGCTGGAGCGCGCCCGAGCGGAGCAGTCAAGGCTCAAGGAGCTGCTACAGCAAAAGGTGGAAAACAAGGAGAATGTGCAGCGCGAGGTCTTGAAGCTGAAGCCGTATACGCAGCAGAGTCCGACGGCCTTGGAAGACTCGCTCCGTGATCTTAACGACAGGCTCACCAACGACAAGACCCACATTGATTCCTTGGACCGCCGCGCACGAGCTCTACAAACCTCAACTGACTCCTTCGGTGTTGTGGCGACCGATGTGACCTCGTGTACAAGACTGCTTACGGATGTACAAGCGGATCTGACAAAGGAAGAAGAAGAGCTGGCAAAGGCAGCAAGACATCGCGATGCACTCGCGGACCGCAGCAACAACGTGCGGGATGTAGAGCGACAAGAGCGACTACTCCAGAAGCAACTTGGCAATGTGAATGCACGAACAGACAAGCTCAAGACAAAAGCGGACGAAGAAGCTGAACGAGCCCGCAGGCGGATGGAAGAACTTCGAGACACACACTCGAAGCTGACTGAAGAGAGAGGCGAGAAAGGTCGGGAAATGGAGCGACGACGAGTTCGCATTGAGCAGACGGAGAAGAAGATGGCTGAACTCAAGGATAATATCGAGAACGAGGTCCATGCGGCGCATGACGAGTATCTCAAGATGGAGTCCCACATTAAGCTCTACATTACGGAGATGGAGCAGAGCATATAGCCCTTGTTCCCCAAATATAATGACGGCGAATAGAGGGTGTCCGGCAGGACTTGGGTGGTTTTGACTTTCAACAATGATACCTTTCTGTTTCTTTTTCCGCATGTTATTCCATCATTGCTGAAGTGATTAAAAAATGCGTCAAGGTGCTCACCCAGTCTTGCGCAGCAATAATTCGTAACGAGCCCTAGATAGCTCATTCCAGCACCCAGGAATATTCGCAGTGTGTTCAATCTTCCCCCATTCACAACTTTCCTATGATCAGATTGCCAACCATCTCCCGGCCCGTGATCCATACTGTGCGCCACAGCGTATAAAAGTCCAGCGTACTCGTGAAAGCTGCATCATGTCAGTTTTTTCCCATCTATTCGTTCCATGATTCGAGATCAAGAGCCGGCTTACTATCTGCAAATCCAAAGAAGAGCATTCCAGGAATCCATCCGCGCGCATACTCGAGTGCAAAGCACCCACTGTCCATTTTATACTGCTTGACTTCTCCGCGCTTCAAGTGATGTACTGAGCCCTGGGGATATCGTTCAGGCTCATACACGCCTTTGCCTGTGCCACTTTCCGTCAGCGCGTATTCCCAAGTCTTCGTAAAAATCCGTGGATGATCAACGAAAGCAAGTTACAAAAGACTTCACACACCAGGAGCATACGCCAATTCCTCGCCCTGTAAGATGTAAAAGTAATCATCTGCTGTATGTCGCCCCGTGTGTCCCCCCGTCCCCAACGCCGTCCCAAAGATGATGAGGTACTCGGTCAAGCTCGCGTGGATTATGTACATGGCGCCCATGGCTCCACCTGCATTATTGAATACCCACTCTTCGTCGAGATTCACGTGCTTGGGGTGTGTTGCTGAGAGCTCAGACACTAGTTGCGAGACGATTGCTGCTGTGTTGTTACCGTGCACTTGGAGGGCGGAGTGAGTGAGGCTGTGTAGGACTGTGGGGTCGAAGATGTAGAAATTGGAAGGGCGGGAGATGATGAGGTAAAAGGCACTGGAGACGAAAATGATGGGGATGCTGAGAAGAGTGAGGAGTTGCATGATTGGTTAGTTGGTTGAGAGGGTGCTGGCTTGATGGAACGAAAAGTAATGAGTGAATGAGCTCTACCGTTGGAGAAGTACATTCATGTTATTATAGTGATCAGCACGTAAAGGGTTAGCTGTGCGATCCGGACCGGCTCAGCGTGTTCCGGGCTGTCAGACCTCAGGCCATGTATGGTCAGGCACCTCAAGGCAATAAGCATAAGGAAATCCGCTCTCCGGGTTGTCCGAAAGTCCGGTACTCTTCTTCTTAAGTTGTACTCGGCACGCTCTCAACGACTACGTCGAGACTTGGAATATGAATGATTTGATTGCCTTTTGAACAGGCGCGGGGTATATTATTGCATTATGTCGTTTCGTCATCCCAACGATGATATATGACATTTCCAACGCCTCCCATTACCTTCAGCTTGTCGCACATGCTGCCACCAAGAAATGCTGAGAGTCAGCGCGTGGCCGACCCGGTCCCTTTTACCATGCCCATAACGCCCAGTATCCCGCTGAAAATGCAAAGCCATGCTTGTTGGAAATAGTCGAAGTAAAAGTGAAACAAGCAGCCCCCAAAAACCTTGAACGTACCTTTGGACCCGAATATTACCAACCGCCTATAAATGTGATGAAGTCGTCGACCGTGTTGACCCAGTCCTGGCCATTTAGTGTGCCTGCCCGTCTCTTCTCCCAGAGCCCTTCCACCATCTTGGCCAGCTGTGCCCTGCCCTTTTCGCCAGCCTCTTTCGTGCCATCGTTGCGCATCAGGCAGACCTTACCACCAATGTGTTTTTCGGACAGATCGATCTTGAAACTGGCATCGCCGTCAGGTGGCGAGTACAGCTCCTCGCGGCCGTTGGTTGCCACGCCAGGGGTGATTTGAATCAGTTGTCCACCCATCAAGATGCTCTGGGTATGCGCCCGCTTGGGTTTGAATAGGG
This sequence comes from Paraphoma sp. B47-9, assembly GCA_001748405.1. NCBI lineage: Eukaryota > Fungi > Ascomycota > Dothideomycetes > Pleosporales > Phaeosphaeriaceae > Paraphoma > Paraphoma sp. B47-9. Next base: position 146,755 of record BCLK01000193.1, read on the forward strand.
TGCCGCGCACTGAGAGATCTACGAGACGGAGAGAGCCGGCGCCGTCGCCGAGGCGGATGATCCAGTGCTGAAAGCCCTCGTACATCATGCGGAATTCGACCTTGACGGTCCAAGTGTTGTAGCTGTAGAAGATGGCGAGGGCCTCAGAGCGCACTTGCCGCGAGACCGAGGCGAGGGGATGCTGGATTTTGTCGAAGGCGGTGGCAATGCAGTATAGCAGTGGTTGTTTGAAGACGAGTTCTTCGCAGTGGCGGTAAATTTGATGCCGGATCTCGGGCGGCAGGGTAAGAAAGGTGGGCGCTTGGGCAGCGGAGTCGGACTGGGCAGCACCAATGTCTTCGAGGTGGACGACGTCTGGCTCGGTTAGCCATTGGCTGCGGGTGTAGGCGGCCCAGTCCCGTTGCAGGGCGGCCTTGTGGTCCAGGTGGGCGCATTCGAGGCTGTGGTTGCGCGAGTGGGACGGCGAACTGAGGGCGAGATTCTCCATGCAGTCGTCGTCGGAGGCGTCGCGGGCACACAGTCGCAGCTTCTGCAGGCTGGCAGCATCCGGCAGGTCCCACACATGCGGCGGCTGCGAGGACTCTGGGGTCGACGGCATCGAAGTTGCCTGGCTCGCAAAGACCAGGTCCTCGTCGTCGCGCTCGCGGAAGACATCGGTAACGTCCGAGTCGGTGTCGGTGTCGCCCTCAGTGTCGAAGTCGTCGGTGGGCCCCAGGCGATAGCGGGCCATCTTGGGGGGCAGCTCGTGCGAGGGCGAGCTGGGCGAGGGCAGCTGTGTGGCGGACCGCTTGCTCGAGGTGCGGACGACGGTGCCTGCCTGGGCCATCTTCCGCCCTCGCACCGGCTCCGCCCCGCTGCCGTCGTCGGTGGTGTTGGTGGTGGTGATGGTGGTTGTCTCGGCGGCGCTCTCGCAGAAGCCGCAGCTCGTCGACGGCACGCTGGTGTCGAGCGCCTGCAGCTTGGGCGAGCGGCTCTCGGCCTTCATGGCCTCAGCATCGTCGGGCGGCGTCTGGCCCGTGACTGAGTAGCGGCGCTGCGTCACCATGGTTGCGTGCGGCAGAGTCGTTGAGGGTGTCTTGAGCCGAGTGCAGTACAGTGCAGTACGGTGCGGTGCGGTGTGGTTCGATGCGGACGGGCGCGGGCGCGAGTGAGTGCTACGTGTGTGCGTGTATGGGCGTGTCTCTGCAAGAAGCCCGGGCTGAGGCTCCCGCACAGGCTGTCGTGGTGTGCTGGCAGGCTTGCACAGGGCTGATTGGCGTCGACGCGTCGTCCGCCGTCACTTAGGGAGCGAGTGAGCGAGCCTTGCGGGGTGTGGAGCGGAGCGGAGGAGCGTGAGCACGGCCGGGCTTGCGAGGTGAAAGCTGGATAATAATTACAGAGCGAATGCACAGTCTGCACGCCCTGTCGAGTCCCAGGTCAGGAAGAAAGAATAAAAACAAGCGTGCGAGCGAGTGCAGCAATCCAGATGAAGCTGGCATCAGGAGAGGGAAATGAGGCCGTGTCCGCTTTGCGGCCGTGGACACGCTGCGTTTCATGTCCCAGCGCTTTGAACATGCGACGGGGCCGCAGGCGTAATTTACGCGAGCACTGCCTCTCATCGCTTCCAAACTCTCGTGCAGCCATAGTAGACATTGCACGAGAAACAGTAGAAAGGAGAAGGTGCATAGCATCAATGTCCAAGTCGTCGCCTCGGCACCTTCGCCAAGCACCCTCCGTGTCCATGGCCTGTCTAGTTATCGGCCATTCGTCACACACTGAACCATAGGATAGTATTTTTTGATTGCGAAATGAATGACTACTTTGCAAAGAACGAAACTGCCTGGTCCTGTTGAAGGACCTCTCCCTGGTAACCCCCGAACTGTTAACCACACTTACGAGCAACTGTGTTGAAGCAGTGCTAGTGTCTCTCTGGCTGGCTCCACGCAAGCCGTCTCCTACATCCCATGCCTCTTCTTCTCCGCCGATACTGGCTCGCGGACCATGATGTCCAAGGGAATGTTGCGTCCGCCACGTTGTAACTGAATCGTACGGCATTCCGCAAATCCAAACCTTCTATAAATGGGAGGATTGCTTGCATTGCTCGACTCAAGGTAGCAAGGCCTGCCCTCGCCGTCTGCGACCTTGGTGACGTGCTCAATCAGCTTACGGGCATGGCCCTTTCCACGTCCAGAAGGACGTGTGCCAATGTACACCAGATACCAAGCTTCGTGCTCACGTTCACCAAGAGTGGTTTGCATAGTGTCGTGGAGGAGGGGGAGAAACTCATCAAAGAAGCGGCGCTTGCCTTCTGGAGAAAGACGGTAGTTCAACCGCCACATGCCACTGCGGAAAATCGTCAAGTAGTCGTCCATGTTCTGGCCTGGAGGCATCCTGCTTATCGTCAGTGTCACAGAATCTCCTGGCTATCGCCCTCGACATACCACAGCGCCACGGCCTCAAATTCGCCTACCGTGGTCACCAGTCCCTTGAGGATGTGAGCATACGTGACATACTCGAGAATCTCGACATGCAAGGCCCACTTTTCCTCTGCAGTCCAGTGCTCACGATCAGGCACATCGATGAAGTAACGGGCGACATCATCCTCACCAAATGCCTCAGCCAGACATGCAGCAGCTTGCTTGTATTCTGCAGCTGTCACCACACGAACGCCGTCTGCAACTGGTGGCATAGCCGGGACAGGCGTCTGCTTCAGAAGTCTGAAACTCGTCGGAACATCGTGCAATCTGATGCTCGCAGGCTTCACGGCTGACTTCGGTTCGACAAAGTTGCAGGCAACAGGTGAAACAGGACTGAACGTTTTCGCCATGATTGCGGTTTTGCTCTGGGCCTTCTACTAGTATTTAAATGAGATCTGCCGCTTCGTTTGATGATGGGTACAGTCGTCGAATACGCCAGCGTGATGGTTTCCCGTGGGTACAAGGCGGATTTGCCGATACAGGTGGTCACTTGAACCAGCTAAATCTAAATCAAGACCTTTAGTTCAAACAACGCTGCTACTTATTGATTAGTCTTGTTGTGGCTGTGGTAGTTGGGCAGGGCAGGAGCCGTGACCATCGATTGCCTGCCATAGTGTACCTTTTCAATATTGTCCCAACGTCTACGTTTCAGCTGGACGGGTAGTATCGCCTGTATGTACTTTGGAAAGCTGAGATCTCGAGACAGTTTCGACTCGAGATGGGTAGCGCAGAGAAGTGCAAGCTTGTCGTATATCAACCGACATCAATAAAAGGCTGGACGAGATGACTTTATGCAGCAGTGTCGGGGGCGTTCTAAGGGTGACCGACCAGGCTTATCGAGTTGCCAGTATGCACTTCGTTATCGACGTGCAACCTTGTTGCGTATGGACGGAGGGGCGTTGGAGGGCCGCCTGCAGAGTGTGTAATGTTCGCTTCTTACTCGTCCAATTCCTGTCACAAGACCCGTTCTCGAGCGGCAGCGCTGCAGTGCAATGGCTTGGCCTGCTGTGAGTGGGAAGCTGCGTGCTGTGACGCGTCGGCGAAAGGTCGTCGGCTGCAGCGGAAAGGATGAGGCGTGGGGGTGGAGAAGGACAAAGTGACTATGGTTGGTACGAACAAGACAAGTGATGCCAATTTGCTGCCGGATGAGATCGAGGCCTTCTGTGCTTGCAGCAGACAAAGACGGGGAGCCACGAGACTGATATACTTCCGCCCATACCCTAGTCGATCTACGTATACCAAGCCCTTTGGGTGGGATGGAGGGTCAGGTTGCAGCGGGACCTATGTTAGGATCGTTCGCTTATCCAGCTGATGCGCGATTGCTTCTCTCGTAGAACAATTCAGCTTGGAAGCTAGTCCCAGTGACTGGCCTTCGCCGTCCCATGAGATATTCCACGAGCCGTCTGCTATACGCTTTCGATTCTCGTTGGGATGACTGCCCATGGTAGATCTGTCATGGCAGGCTTCTGCGTCGTATCGCGAGGTGCGGCGTTGGTGAGAAAGATGTGGGGTGAATGGAAAGGGCTGGTCTAATGCTCGGCTGGACATTCTCTATTCGGGTTAAGCGTCTAATCATCCATGTCCTATCAGCGTTATGACGACCACCAGCTTGAACATCGGTCATTCGCTCGGACCGTTTCTGCTGAATGCTCAGGAAGTCGGAGTTCACCATTACTCTGGATTTGAGTGGGTCCAGGTATATAGACTGGTTCTACTGCTGATCAAGATGCGTGCAGCCACCTGCGCGTGAGACACGTGGATAGCGTGAGCGTACAGTTGCAGGCAGCATGAAACATGCAGTGACTCCATGCATGACTGGCAGACGTGGGAGCTATGACGGCTGGTATCTTTGCTTGGACGGAGTCGCGGGAGTCTGCATGCATTGACTTTGCAGCGATTGCCTCACTTTCTGCAATGGGAAGGATTGGACCAGTTCCAGTGACATCAGCGTGCCTTGGACGTTCTGTGCTATCTACCTACACACATGTCGCATTACTCCCATGCTGCCACCTCTATTGGCTTACATCCGACGAATCTCAGTCTCCCCTAGGTACTTCTCCAAGCCAGAATCCAGGTGATCCCACCACTCGTACAGCATGCTTTCGCAGATCAACTTGAACCATGGAGTGAATTTGAGCGACTTGTCTGTAAACATGTTCTTGAGATCTTCCTGGGAGACGAACCGAGAGTCGCGCACTTCGTTGGGGTTGATGTTGAGGTCTACGTCGGCCTTGATGAAGAGGATGTAATCGACTGGCCATAGATTAGTACGCAGTTCGGAAGTAGCTCGCATACCGCCATGCTAATGCTGTGATCAGAGAAGACTCACTTTCGTGCTCGCCCCACTTGCCGTCACTCGGCGACTTGTAGTGTATACGGGTGAGGAACTTGAAGTCGTCAATGGGCACCTGTGCGGCCGGAATTCCCAGCTCATGATCCAGCTTGCGCACTGCCGCTCGACGCACCCCCTGCACCGAAGCCTCGAGCCCGACCCCAGTTTCGCCGGGTATTCCTAGTGGGTGTGAACAGCATGTATTCGTCCACATATCTGGGAATGTGATCTTCTCCGTCGCGCGCTGTTGCAATAAGAGTCGGTTTTGTGAATCAAAGAGGAAGACCGAGAAGGCGCGGTGGAGAAGCCCTCGGTCGATGTTTTCCATGAGGTGGCCTGCTCCCGTGTCAGTCTGCGGTCGAGGTTGCCCCTATCCCCAGCTGCGGGCACGTACATAGCTTCTTCGTTGCGCTGCCAATGGGGATATCGTTGTTGTCTAGCACAATGCACACCTCGTCCATCAGCCGTATCTGCTCCTCGTCGTATCCGTTCAGCGCATCGTCGCTGGTGGCCGAGTTGTGCGACCCCCCAATGAGATCTGTGTTGACTTCGGGAAACAGGCGCAGCACATTCTCCGCAGTGATTTCCGGCTGTTGGCTGACGGTTACAACTGCCGGTGCCTGGGTGATGGTGGTGGTAGAGCTCATGTTTGCGACACAATTGGTGCAGCCGTGCAAGAAGTTGCGGTGTTGGCGCGCTGTCGGTCGCGTGAACAAATGCTGGGGCGGCAATTTAAAATACTGAGCGGCAGGAGGACCCTGGCTGTCCAGGGCTTGCCGATCTCAGGGAACTGGACCCTGAGAAATAGACCTCACGTGGGCGCCTTGCAAACGAGTTCTTGAGGGCTGCGAGCCGTGGCGCTATGCGTTAAGAGAAAGGGCGGTGAGCCCATGCAAGTCCAAGAGACATCACGACCAGTCGAGGCGAGTCGTCACAGACTTTGCTTGAACAACCATTTGACAAATTCTATATACATACTTCGATGGAGCGGCTGGACTTCATCGACTTCAGCGACTCGAGGTATCAAAACAGAGACTTTTCCGTAGCCGGAAGAAATGCAGGTATGCTACGACCCTACTCCCGAGATTTCCAGAACCCATGAACTCCAGTATCGACATGTTAAGACGTTGCATGCTTTAAGCAACGGTGACCGTCTTGGTCTTCTTGGCATCGGGTATCTCTGCCTCTGCGTCTGCAGCGGCGTCCAGCTGCCGCTTCTCTTTGAGACCGTTCAATTCTTTCTCAGCCTCAAGAAACTTCTTCTCCTCCTCGGCCGTCAAGCCGGGTAGCAAAGGCTTCTCCTCCTCGCTGTGCAAATTGTGGTGGTAGGTGCGGATGATCGAATCCGTATCATCCAGCGCAATCTTGCGCACATCGGCAATGGCCTTGATCTTTGCTGTGCACTCCTTGTACTGCGCGTCGGACATTTTCAGGCCAAGCTGTTCAGCACGACTCTTGATGGCGTTCCAGCCTGTGAGTCTGCTGGCGAAATGGACGTATCGAGACATGCCAAAGTCCTTGGGGTCGATGATCTCGTACGTGGAGGGGTTGTTCAGAATAGCCTTGGCGTGGATACCGGCCTTGTGGGTAAAGGCGCAGAATCCAGTAATGTAGTTGTTGAAGGGGACGTTGACTTCAACGAGATCGGCAACAAGATCCTCGACCTCCTTGAGCTTCTTGATGTTGTACTTGCTCAGGACATAGTCGCGGTCCGCGACAATCATGCGAGCCATCAGGCCACCGAGTGGGGTTATACCGTTGCGCTCTCCAATTCCGAGCACCGATGTGTCGATGTGGGTTGCACCGGCTTCCAGAGCGCAGTATGCGTTTGCAATGGCGCAGCCAGAGTCGTTGTGGAAATGAGTTTCAATGTCGCAGGACACAACACCGCGCAGTGTTCGCACCAAATCGTAAACCTGGCGGGGAGACGCGCAGCCAACAGTATCAGCGATGCCGACACGGTGAACACCAACCTTGTCTACAGCACTGTAGATGGAGAGGAGATCGACTAGATCAGACCTGAACGAGTCCTCGGAGCTGAAGCGAATCTCCTTGCCCTTGCTCTTGACGAACTCGATCACTTCCAGAGCAGTGTTCTTGATGTACGTCATGTCCTTGCCGTGGCTGTGTTCGCGGAGATAGCTCGAGGTGCCGATAACAACATCGAGACCGTCGACACCAGTCTCGACAGCGATCTTGGCATCGTCAAGATGGCATCGTACGTGGGTCAAGATCTTGGCTTTCAGCTGGTGCGTGGATTAGCAGCATTCGAGACAATCAGGTCGCGATGTACTCACGCCGAGCTTGCAGATGGCCTCGCAGTCTCGTCTTGACTGCTCCGATGCGGCGGGGCTGGTCAGTTCGATGTCTAAAAAGCGGTCAGTCCCAGGCTCGGCGGGTCGAGTGCCGCGGGGCAAAAACATACAGTCCACGCCGAACTCGTCGAGCGCCCTCGCGATCTTAATCTTGGCTTCGAGGTCAAAGTAGGCATTGGCAAATTGCTCGCCTTCCCGCAGTGTGCTCTCTGTGTGGATCAGTCAGTATGGCCAGGATCTTGTGACACTTGCGTCCATCGATGGATTGATTGCGCACTGCGCACACCTCCGATGGCGGCCGTGGGAGGGCCAATGACGTACCGATAATTTTGAATCTGCTCACATTGGAGAGAAAGTCGCCCACTGGCGCGTATGGGGCCTTGTGCGATGGGTGAGGATTTTGCGAGGTTCGGATGGCGCTGAAGCCATCGTGGCCGTTGGTACCATTGGTACCGTTGGACGATGTGCCGTTTGCTTGGCCGTTTGCGGTTTCTCCGTTGCAAGAGGCACACATGATTGCAATTGATTGTGGGAAAGAAGGTTGGTGGGGTTGGCGGACGTGCGCGGGTATTTAATGGCTGGCGAGGTGTGCTAGGTGAGTCAAGATCAAAATTTCGTCGAGGCGATGATGAAAGCTCGATGGCCGGGATCGCTCTGGTGGACGGGGCCGCTAGCCTGTTCTTAGCTGCGGAGAGGGCAATTGATTGGACTCCCATGATGTAGGGTGCATGCTCGCTTTTCCCCCCACAAAGTTTCCCGGGGCTTGCAGATGGAACATGCGCGATGCTCCGTCATGTGTCGACGCTCAGCATTGCTCCGTGTCCTCGCCGCTCGCCGGTCGGCTGAGCTTCGGCATACGGCAAGCAAACAATTTTGCAGAGCATGAATTATTCCATGCTCCAATCCAGTACTACACACCGGCGCTGGAGAGCTGCCTCAGAACTCGCGCCGAGAGGACACAAGATGCTCACTGCATCTGGCCGCCGCCCCCTGCTTGATGGGCAAATGAGCGTCCGCGGATTAACGAACATCACGGCGGGGCCCCAGTACGTGCATATGACGGTAATATGTGCGGTCGACTACTGCGGAGTTTCTGCACGCGACACGACCGCTGAACCACAACATAGGCGGTCAGAAGCGTCCTACCTGCTCTTGGAGGCACAGGCAACGTCCAGAACCCCTTTGGCGTGTTTGCTCTGCCCAGCAACCACAGCAATCTCCTCATCTGGTATCACAGGGAAAGCTTTATAGCCCTTCTTAACCAAGGAAAGTTTCCCATCACGTGCTGCTTCTCATCGAACAAGCATCAAAGTCCCCAACTTAGGCAGACTAAAGTACAAGCTCAAAGAGGACTTCCAGGATTGTATCAATGTATGCCGTTTGTCATCTTGGTCTCACGAGCGGCTCTTATTCAGTTCTTGTGCCTTCCCCCTGAAACTACTCCCGTCCTTCTTGTCCTTTAGCCACTTATCGCCAGCAAAAGCATCTGTAACTCCAGGAATTTCATTCTCACAGTAGATATGGTACCTCGGAGTACCTAGGATCCTCCCCCAGCCCCCGATTCTCGCGACATGCGTTCCATGCTCGTCCTCCCAAGCATTCGTCTTATCTCTCTTCCCAATTAAGACCTCTTCGTCAAGTGCGCCTAGATTGATCTCCACGACATTGGGTTCTTTCTTGTCGTGGAATGCTAGCGCACTGCCACAATTGTTGCAGAAGCCGCGCTCAGTGGTGGGGCTAGAAGCGTATGTCTGGTAGGACGGGTTTGACTGGATTGGTGGGGACACTTGGGATGTCGCGAATCCACAATTCTGAGGATGCAGCGATCCCGAGTGCTTGCGACACATTGTACATTGACAGATACCATTATAGCGCTTCCGTCAGATATGCTGCTCTCTTCAGAGGAGGAGCACGTACTGTGAGAGGGGGCCAATCTGCCTTGTTAGGAAAGACGATTGTAAATCGTATGGCACCACAAAGGCAGCCTCCGGTGATGCTTTCTGGGCGGGTAGTATCCGTCATTGTAGGTTCTAATATAGTAGGCAACTGATGCGGTATGTATGTCTCGACATGTGAGGGGGAACATTGTTTAAGCTTGTTAAACCGTAGGGCGCATGTATAGTTCAATGATTAGAGCGTGACTGCAGCTTGACGTCGTGGCGTTCCCATTCGGACCCTGTGCATCCCACGGCGGCCAATGACATACGACCAAATGCAGACTGAGATCTAAATTTGAATGAGATCGTGTTTTCAATTGCACATTTCAACAATTAGAAGTCATGGTTCTTGATAGCATTCACGCAAGCGAGACAACCCCTACAGCTTCGCTTTAGGTTCATCCAACCAACCGAGGACTTGCAAGACCAGCCTTTCTGCTTCCCAGGAAGAGCCCCATCCACTTTGATATCCATAGCCTGCATGCCCATACTCATGAACGACCCAGGTGCCACCAATCTTTTCTACCTCGACTCTTGGGCCCCCTGTCCGCATTGGCCGCAGACCTACACCGTGCCGAATGATACTCAGCTCATTGACTTTACCCGTCTTCGGAGCGAGAGAGGGACAGAGATCTATGGCTCGCTGCATGATACGTTGGGCAAGATTAGGATCTGGCTGAGACTCCCAGGACCCGTGTTGCAGACAGCCACCAAGAATTGTACCTCCTCCAAAAGCACGTTGCATAATGTACGTGGCTTCATCAGGCCCGTCATCTGTACCGCTGGTGGTGTACATTGTGCCAGGTTCACTTCTGATAAGAACAATCTGGCCGCGTCCTGGGTACACTTTGCTGTCCATGACACCACCTAACTTCGAAGCCATCAGTCCTGTGCAATTAACGACTACATCGGCTCGACCGGATGGATGGTATGCTCCGGCTTCGGAGACGTGGGATAGCACGCCCCGTTTGACCCCCACACCATTCTTTACGCATTGGCCAAGAATCCAGGGCAGGTATACGGCTGTGTTGATGCAGACCGATGTGAAAGCGGTGCCCGTGTCACAATCTGGGGGTAATTCAGACTTAGGCAAGACTCGAAACTGGCGTTGAGATGAGCTGTGGCCGTACGTGGAACTATAGCAAGCGGGAAAACAGACGTGGGGAGTCGTCAGGGGAGAATAGTTTACTGACAAAACGAAGGCGTACGGCAGGAGTTTGCAATGTAGAGGACTTACGTTGGGGGCCACGTCCTTGAACCAAGCGTCTTCTTTGCATAGCTCTTCAAACCACTGGCCCGTGGCACTCCCAGCATCCTTGGTTCTGCCATATATTCTCGATTCTTGGAAGTGAACACCAGCCTCTGGCACTTCGCGACAGATTCTTTCAAGTTCTGGCCATGTTGCCTTTTCAAACTGTTGCAACTTGGAACCAGGCTTGCCGACAGGCCAGTAATTGGCGCCTGCCCACGGAGAAGCGTACTCTATGTCATAATCGCCAGGCATGTGCTTGCTCACAATCGTGACCTGGATATCTTTGCGCCTGGACAGAACAAGGGCAGTGGATAGACCAATGACGCCAGCCCTGCGGATCTGCATTAGCACTGTGTGCAGTCGTGGAGCATTTCCATTGCTGAGATCATGGGACGGAGGACTGGCAGGGCGGCCTTACCCGACCACCACGACGCTCGCCATCAGAGACGCAGAGTACCACGAGTGCGCTATATGATGGATATTCCGTGAGATCAGGAAGCAGAGCGTGGTCTGCTGGTGTGCGTCCCGTGGGTCATCCGTCGGCCGCGCTCGCTTGTGTGGGAGGGGCACGCGTGATCTGGGTTTGTTTATGTCCACATCAGGGACTACCTCGTGCTAGGTCTACCCATGGCCCTGCTACTGGCCCTCATGCAGATTCGGCGCATGAATAAATATCTGCATCCCACGTACTCATTGCATGCACCTCTGCTTTCCTCCTACCGCTCCAAACGCATGCGCTGCTTGATCCATTCCGCCGCGGTGCGTCCTCGCCAGATACCGGAGAGCTCTCGGCGCGTGCAGACAGCGGCTAGGGAGCTCTGCGAACCGTGACATCATTTCCGCTCCGAGGTCCGTCGAGAATTTTCCCTACCGCTTGTGCAGCATTTTACTCGAGCCGTTCCAGCGGTCAGGCGTCTTCTGCTTCTTGCGTGCAGCTCGCTGAAGAACTGATTGTCACCAGGCTGCAAGTGTTTGGCTCTGACTAAGGCAGTGATCGTTGTTCTCCTGTCGCTTGGCGCAGGCTACTATCCTTGTTGCGGGCGAGAAGCAGCACCATACACAGCTTCGCGTCACGAAATCGACGCTTCACATTCACCGCCGACCATCACCACCGCGCGGTGGCCGGCCAGCCTTCTCACCCTCCTGCTCCTCCCACCACACAGCTTCATGCTCTCTCCTCAATGAACCCGTCACCCCACCCTTGCCTCCCCTTTGGTACACCGACTTCTCCTGTCTCGTGCCTGCACCAACACCTGTCCACATGGCGCCCCGCAAACAGCTTGCGGGCTCGCCCGAGTTCCCCATATTAGTTGCCAATGCCCTCTATGCTGGCGATATCCGTGGCGATGGTGAGCTTGACCCCCAAATTTTTTCCTCTTTGACTGAGGCTGACACGGGTGCAAGGCAACTGCCTGTTTAACGCCCTGTCCGACCAGCTCTTCGGCCACCAAGAGATGCACGAAGTCTTGCGCACTGCAACCATAGAGCACATGCGAGAAAACTCAGACTTCTACCGTCAGTACATGGCTGCGAATAGCGTGCGAAGAAATCCCAAACGCAAAACCACGGCAGCCCTGCCGACGCGTATCGACACAACGTACTATACCGAGGAGCAGCTGCAGCTTCAATTCGAGGAACATGTTGAAAAGATGGGCCAGCCCGGAGAGTGGGCCGACAACATGGAAGTCTCAGCCTTTGCATCAGCCTTCAACGTACACGTCCGCCTCTGGCAGGCTGACTACACTTACCTCATCTCCCCTCGCACATACTACGCCCCAAGTGATGACCCCACTGCTGTAGATGATCGACAAACACTGCACATTGCCTACCATGTAAGCTCCTACTGTCATGCACATTCCACCTACTGACAACGCTCCAGAGCTGGGAACACTACTCGTCCATCCGCAATCTCGCTGGGCCTCACACCGGAATGCCTGAAGTTCACATTGTACCGGAGCTGATTTCCAAAAAGCGTCCGAGCCCTAGCGTGGATGGTGATGACGATGATCAAGTACGAAGGGCCAGGAAACGTCGATCTCCACTCCCACTCTTCGACTCTGATTCCACACCAGAGGGCACCGAGAGCTCATCAGACGAGTCCAATGGGCCCATGGCTTCGCAGCAGTCACATCTCGATATTCCCCCACCCGAGCACAGCGTCAAGCCACAGAAGCTGACTATCAAGCTTCGCGGTCTACGCACGTCTGACCCCAGCAACTCACCTACACCGTCCCGCACCTCTTCACCTGCACCTCACCCTGCACCTCCACCGATGCAATCTACAACGACACCCTCACCTGAGACGGCAAATATTGCAACAACGTCATAGACACAACGTTGGATGACATTAGGATACGGCCGAGTTGATGATACCCCATTCCATTACCCTGCATAACTTGGGCGCATATTCTTGACTTGAATTGATTCGCACGGTACAAAAACAAGCATGACACGGCTACATTGTTGCATTTGCCAGCAAGATGAAAGGTGCCAAAGTGCTTGGGCCTCCGTCTTGATATTGGCTTTGGCGTTTTCCTGAGGACTAGCTTTGAGATCTCTTGGGCACATGGATGATAGATGGAATACAATCATTCCTTTCCATGAACGCAGATATAACATATGACCAGGTTTCGTGCCGGTCGGGCTTTTCTTTTGAAGCGTGACACATTGCTGCATTATCTACTCATCCCAGCATTACGAATGCCCTTCCGTCTGCCAAAACGCCATCTATGCTGTGTGCTTTGTGCTGCGGCGCGTAAAGATTTGTTCCGCTGGAACGCAACACTATTCAAATCCCTCGCCCCTGGGATCCGTCTTCTCATCAGACCGCTCCAGTGCGGGACTTAATGGTCCAGTCTCTAAAGATGGCACAGCTGCCCCAATCAAGCTCTTTCTATGTAACCGAGGACTTGTATCTAGCGTCTCAGTTGCCTCTTCCACTTCGGGACTTTGCAAGCCGTCTTCATCATCTCGCTCGGCGTCATAGCCTTGATGGGATAAGCGCAAGCTCAAAATCTGCTGCCGCAGCTCATCTACAAAGACTTGCATATTCTCAAATGACAGTTTCGCGTTGATCTTCCCGCCTGGCTGACTTTCCACGTGGACGTTATACAGTCGCAACGCAGAGTCTAGACACTTCTCTGCTTGCAGTGATTTTTCGAGACGCCACCAGTGTTCTGCAGCCAGGACGGCCCAGAAGGCTGCTTTGCGCTTCCGGCCCCCAAGCTTGTACGCCCCTATGCCAGTTCTTATGGAGTAGCAGGCTGAGATGCGCTCTGTGATGAGTGCGTGGCCCACGGCACCCACAAGGCCGGTCTCTAGTATGCGGGTTGCCCAACGTGCTGCATCATCGGCTGCCGATGCGCCTCGCAGGCGTAAGAGCTCAAAAGACAGAACTAATGTGCGGAGGGCATAGTATGGTGCTGCACTTCGCTGTCGATCAGTATAAGAGTATGATGCAGCCTCAATCCACGCGTCTATATTTTCCGATCTCGACTTGGACGACAAGGGCGTCGGAGCCATGAGTGCTGAAAGTGCGGCCATCTCTGCTGCGCCGGCGTAGTGCCGCCATGCCTTGTCATTCTGGAAATCGGTCCGGAGGATGTCGTAGGTACTGAGCGCTAGCTTCCAGTCCCGTAGCATGAAGCAGTAGTCTGCCAGGCGCCGCATGATAGCCTCTGGAGCATCAGGGCGGTAGAAGCCTTGTAGGCTGTCATAGTTGGAATTTGATGAGGCTGTTGATGATGACGAGCTATTGCGAGACGTGCCAAAAGGTGTCCATCGCTTGCTTAGCGACATGAAGCGACCTGATAGTCCCCGCCGCCGCGACAGAATCTGTTCGTTCCAGGTCGCGACGCTACGTTCCATGTTTGGAATGATGGATTGGGTTACCAATTCACGAATAAAGGTGCGCAGGCTGCTCACGTCCGAGTCGGGCAGATAGGGTGTCGGATCTGTTATGTCATCGGCTGTTTCTGTTTCCTGTGTTTAGCATCATTCGACATCGCGTGTAAGGGACGTACCTCGCTTCTGAATCTCGGCTAGCTCTTCAGAGGCAGACATCCAGTCGCAAGTCGGCACGCGGACACTGTCGTCATCAGATGGTATGGTCGGGTGGCTCTTCAGTCGCAGGAGATGACAGTGCAGACCGAAGTGGCGCTTCATGGAATCAAAGGTTTGGTTGGACTTGGCGATGTCGCCTGTCTCTTCGTCGTGGATGAGCACATAGTACCGCAAGAAGTCGTTCTCAACCCACTGCGGAAAGCGCAGGTCGCCGTCGTGCTGCCGGTTGTACAGTCTACGCAGCTCTTCTATGGGGTGCGGATTGCGCGAGCTGATGGCTATGATGCCAGCGACGGGATGTGAAAAGGTCTCATGAGGCACGACAGGAAGACCCGAGAGCAGCCTCCGCAAGTAGAGGGTGTGGAATGGGGATGAGGTGCTCTCGGTCTGCGGCGCTACGTTGCCCTGGGTCAGGTATTCGGACACAGGGTCCTGGTGGTTGAATTCAGAGTGCTGCAGGTGCCGGTCGACCAGCTCCTCGATGTGCGCCACGTCGCCTCCTGCTCGCCGTGTTCTGCGCGTGGAGCTGGTCGAGGTGCGAGGGCCGGCCGTCGTGTCTACGCGCAGGTCCGGATATGCATCGTCGACGGCCAGGAAGCGCACGCCAAAGTCGTCCCAGCTCTTGCTCGCGCCGATGCTGTCGCGGACGGTCACTTTTCCCGGCACAGCCTCGCCAAAGGGACGCAGCAGCTGCAGCAGGCCGCCCTCGATGCCCTTGCCGCGCACCAGCTCCTCGGTCTGCGCATCAGCCAGTACCGCAATGTGCGGCACAAACGCCCGCTGGATGAGCGTGCGGTGCTCGTCCGAGACGCCCGGCGGCAGGCTGTTGGGCGTGCCTGTGCCAGTGCTGCCTGTCCGCGGCGCTGGCGAGAAGACTGAGCCGGGCACGGCAGCGGGCGTTGGGGTTGCGGTGCCTGAGCCCGGCCGTGACGTGGACGCGCTGGTCGTCGACTCGAACAGCTTGGACAGGCTCGGGTTGGAGCGGCGGAAGGGCAGTGACGCCAGCGACGCGGCGGGCGAGGCGCGCTGTTTGGGCAGCATCATCGAGGCGCCCACGTCGGCCGGGTACTTTGGAGGTTGCGCCGTGGCATCTTGCGGCGGCGGCGTCATGAGAGGCGGGGGCGGTGCGCCCGCGGGGGTGTGAGTGCGCGCAGGCTCGCTGGTGCTGCCGGCATGTATACGGCGTGGGCGGAGTCCTGCTGTCGGCGGCGGGCGTGGTTGCGGGCGTTACGGGCGGCGTTGCTGGACCTGGACAGCGACGATGGTGCGTGTGAGCATGGCCAAGTCCAAGGCCATGTCGATCGTCTGCGGCCGCTGTGCGCTCTGACTGGACGAGAGCACGGCATCTCCATGTACCACTCTGCACGCTCATAGTCCTCACGATACGTCTCTCACTTGACCCACATGGATGCCTTTGATGAGTCGCGCCTGCCGTATCCGCTCACCGCGAACATTCTTTCTGCTCAACGGTGCATCTGCCCGCGACACGAGGCACGCTTCGATACTGTCTGCCCCACGCCGCATGCCCAAAAGGCTCTCTCCTCCACATTCGCCAGTGCAGAGCCCGAAGCGGCCAAAGCTCGACGCACACGCTGCCCGGCTGATACAACCCTACCGAAGCATGGCCCTTGATGCAGGACCAAGTATTCAGCTGGAGCTGACCGAAGTCGAGTCCAAACTGCGCCAGCTCCTCTTGGATGTAGCAGTCTACATTGACGAGTCGCCCGCCAAGCCAGACGTCGCAGGCGTGCATGTGCCAGACCAATTCGCCCACGAGAAGATTGTCTTGCGGTGGACAGGAGGATGGGTCAGGGACAAGCTCCTCCATGTCGCAAGTCACGACATCGATCTCGCCATCAACAAGATGACCGGCGAGCACTTTGGCCTGAAGATGCAAGAGTACCTGCAGATTCCAGGCAACGCCGAAAAGCATGGCTTGATCAAGGAAGGAGATAATCTGACCCCGCGGGACAAGAGCAAGATTGTCGCTCCAGGTCTCCACAAGATCGAAGCGAATCCCGAGAAGTCAAAGAATCTAGAGACCGCCACTACCAAGATCATGGGCATCGACCTGGACCTTGTCAACTTGAGGAAGGAGACATACAATGAAGTGTCTCGCAACCCCGAAATGGAGTTCGGCACCGCACAAGAAGACGCAATGCGCCGCGATGCTACAGTCAACGCCATGTTCTACAACCTACACACCTGTCAGGTCGAGGACTTCACCAATAAAGGCTTCGATGACATGGCAGCAAAGATCATTCGAACTCCTCTGGAGCCCATGCAGACTTTCAAGGACGATCCTCTCCGTGTTCTTCGATTGATCCGCTTCGCCAGTCGTCTTGACTACATAATCGAGCCCGGGACGGCAAAGGCCATGGGGAACTCGGAGATACAGGACGTTCTGAAAATCAAAATCAGTCGAGAGCGTGTGGGAATTGAGCTAGAAAAGATGCTCAAGGGGCCGCGGCCGCGCATGGCCCTAGAGCTCATTGACCGCTTTGGGCTTTTCAACACTGTTTTCACAGACCCGACCAGAACACTTCCTTCTAAGCCAGACGTGCACCTCTTCCAGCCTGCCTGTGATTTCGTGGAGTCAGTCGTGGAATGCCATGGCGATACTCCCACCGTGGTCACTGACACGCTTCTGCGAAGTGCAGAGGAGAAGTATCTTGCCTGGATATGTGCTACTGTGATCCCCTGGGCGGATGCGCCCACAGTCCCGCACGCGAAACCTACACAGCGACCGTATCACACCGGCTATCTCGTCGCTCGAGAAGGCTTCAAGGCTCCGAACAAGGTCTGTGATGTCATTGCAGCCGCACTGGGCAATGGCGAGGAGATACGCAACACGGTGGCCAAATGTGCGAACGGTTTACGGCGGCCAGACACGATCAGTCCCATCCATGATCCGACTGCTCGCGACACACTGGGAATGTCATTGCGTCGCTGGGGCACAAGTTGGAGGGTCCAGATTTTCTTCAACTTAACCTACGAAGTGGTTCTGGGCCACGTGCCCAAAGAAGGTCAGGCCCCAAATGGGAAAGATATGTTGATCTCCACTAACTTGAAGCAGAGATCTTGCACTCTTATGCTGCTTTCCTGACACACATCACCAAGCTCGACCTCCTGGATGCTGACACGTTCAAACCACTATTGAAAGGCACGGACCTTGCCAAAGCTCTCGGCACGAAACCGGGACCATGGATGAAAGATGCTCTCGATGTCGTAATGGCATGGCAACTGCGCAACCCCGGTTCTACAGACTCCGATGCTGCTATAGAGGCAGTAAAGGCGTCGAGAGAGAAGCAGACTGACAGTGAGCTACCCTCCCGCCTCGCGTCGCATTTCCTCCAGCTTACCATACCGCCCTTCTTTCCGCAGAGTAAACTGCCCGTCAACGCTCTCGAGGCAACCCGGCAGCTGTATCCTTGGAAGGAACCCGGTGCTTCATACATCCTGGACCTGCTGAGGTGGTCAATAGGTGCGCTCGGTGGAAAGGGAATAGAAGAAAGATGGCATTTGCTGGTACCTCCAATCCTGAGGATGATTGACGACATCGATACTGCGTGGAAGGCGAGGGGCTGCAATCTGCTTGGTGCGCTCCTGGAACAATTGCACCGCTCCGAAGACAAACATGGAAAGTCGAACCAGACAGTCCACAGCCCGACTCGAAGGGGCTTCCTCCAGCGTACAGGATACCAAAATGTCTTTTCTGAGGCACTCTTACCACTCTTTACATACATACCTTCACTCACTTCGGAGGCTGACGCTGTTGTGCTATTCGAGGAGATCTTTCCGGGTTTGACCACCCTTGCCCAGCTCCTCCCCACGGAGAATGACAGTGGCGAGGCGAGGAACCGCCTGTTGAGTAGAATAATTCGTGAAGGGGTTTTATCACCACTTGCGCATTTCCCGACCCCATCTACATACCCCGACCTCGCAACCGTCATCACGACCCGTCTTCAACCGTTGCTCGAAAAGATGGGCATCGAGTCAGTTCGACACGTAAGCAGCCTTATTCAGGTATTGTCAACGATTCTCCAGGAGCCCCTTATCATCAGCCATCCGGAATTGACGACGTCTACTTTGAAAGCGCTTCAGGCAGTCATGCGCAACGCTTGGCCACGAATCCCCGGGCACCGTGGCGGTCTCATGATGGGCCTCTGCTTGTGCTGGCAAAGGCGTTTGCATGGGCCAATGCCATTAGCGAAGGGACAGCTAACAGAAGTAGAGGCACAGCTACAGGAGACGTTTGCGATGTTGGACGCCATTATGCGAGGAGTGGAAGATGCGGCCTTGAGAGAAGAATGGGACAAGGAAAAGAAGGTCGTCGAGGAGATTTCGCCAGTGCACAGAGGGCTGTTTGAGGCGTGCATTGCGGGCAAGGAGTTAGATAGCCCAGTGTAAAGCATCGTGGACATGCACGGTGATGATGCCGAACAGGTTGTCCTCTGTAGAATAGCACAGCCGAGTATGGCCATGACAGGCCACCTGGACTCGTGCTAAACCGGATGCATGCTTCGGATGGTGGACGCGCGTCGCGTGCTCAGCAACAGCTGTGGAGATGTGGGCGAAACGTCGGCTTTGGATCGCGCAGATTCTGCCTGTGTTATCCTGCTGTCGATCTCTGCAGCACTACGAAGCACTAGAGTGTCCACTCGGCGCATGTCGTTGCAGGTTGGGGCACTGCGAACAGTGGCTGCGGCCGTGAAACGTGCAGCCAATGGCGCATGCCCTGTCACGCTATTTCGGGCGTGGCCATTTCGCTTCGGCATCTGCGCGGCTTCCCGCTGTGGCAGGGACCAGCCTTGCCTTCACGCTCACCAGCCTGCGCAGGACTCGACGCGCCTGGGGGGCTCACACATGTGTGCGCACGGCGAGGTCGCGGCGCAGTGAGGGTTGGCCGACTCGCAGTTCGTGTGTGTGTATATGTATGTGTATGCAGCGTGGAGCGTGCAGATGCCGTGCCGGTTTTGTAGTCGATCGTTCAACAATCAGCCTCCCAACCCTCATTTGGCCGTGACCCGTGCGCCCCTGCCCCAAGGAGCCCCATCAGCGCCATTGCAATTCTCCTCTGCCGCGCCTGCTCCCGCGAGAACCTGACCTCTGCCAACATCCCTCTGCCAGCGACGTGCCATCTCGACTCGCACGAGACAGAGCTGCAAGAAACCCCCGCGACACGCTGCCCAGCCACGCCCAGACAGCCTCCATCCGTAGGCATTGACGACATCTGGACAGGGCCCGGAGTATGGCTAGAGCCTACCTCGCGTCTTCCTCAACCGCCTCCACCACGTCCACCACCACAACCTGTGTGTTCCAACACGCCCATCGTCCTGCATCGCCGCCCCCGCCGGCGCCCTTCAACATACCACGGCCGCTCCGCGCCCCTTTCTATCCTACGGCCGCGCATCTCGGAGGCTACGTCTTGAAGAGCCTCCCGCAACGCCTTAGTGTTCGCATGCCTCTCGAGCTGTCCATCGTGCCTCGGGCGCATTGGCTCAGCAAGGTCCGCTCATGTCTGCGCCTGCTCATCATCGTCCTCAGCGGCGCCGTCGTCTGCATGCTGGTGCACACGCTCGAGATCTACCGCGGTAACCGATACCTTGACCTGCGCCATGGAGAGCTGCCCATGACATGGCCTGCACACACCAATCTCGCCCCCACCATTGTGCTCCTGGCCATCGCCGCTGCAAACTTTCTTGCTTCCGTCGCCATCCTGTCGCTCTCGCTCAAGCGCTCCTTCCGCCGGCCCATCCGCTCGCGTGACGCCTACCGCATCATTGCAGGGAGCTTCGGCGTCATTCTGTGGATCACCGCACTGGTCGTGTTTCATCTACTGGACAAGGCCAGCAAAGCCAGTTTGGGTCGCTACTCGTGTACCAACAAGAACATACTGAGCAATGGCCGTTACCAGTATCGCGCCGTTTGCGAGGAGCAGGTATGTTACTCCTGCTTATCTAATCTTCTCAAAACTTTTGCTCACAACCAAACCAGGGAGTCGCCTTCTACACAGCCATTGGCGCCGCATCTGCTGAAGTCCTCACTCTCATCACCCTCGCCATGTCTGCCATACGCTCAGTCAAGAACCAAGAACCCCCGCCCATGATCCAGCTCCGTGACAAGAAGCACTCCATCAGCTCCGGCTCGCAACTCTATAAGCCCCGCAAACGATCACCCTCCACTCTCTGAGTCAATCTGTGCGAGTTCCCTATGTATACACTTGTTTTCCCTTTTCGGCACTGCATGATACCCTGGCTCTCTTCTGTTGAGCGGAACTTTTCATACTACACGGCGTTCTTGCTTGGGATCTGAGCTTTGCTACATTTTCTTATGATATGCATCGCAGTTGGGCATTGCATCAATTGCATATTCTGGGAGTTAAGACGTTGCCGGTGCGCACTCTTTTTTTGTTTTTGCATACCAGACAGTTTTGGAATCACGTATGACGAAGACACTTGCACCAAGAAGCGGGCATCATAATTCTATTCCTGTATCTGAGAGCGGGACAGCCTATACGCCAAGGCTACACTCGGAATTCCCTATATATGTTATATAATTCAAAGAGATAGCTTCGACGCGAGATACAAACTATGTCAGAACGTGTTCAATACTCCGCTTCCCGTATGTCGTCTTGAACAGTCAGTGGCCAACATCTTTGCAACCGCATTCTCTGCTACAGATGGTGCACGAGATACATGGCAGATTCTCGTGGGCGCCTTTGTCGAGGTGGACTCCAAGCCTGTGCATCAGGAACCACAAAACACCACCACTATCAGGCAGACACGAGCATCACGCGCAGAGAGAACAGACATTGGGAGAGTTTCCATGGTAGTATTAGTAGCACAAGGGCATCTATAACCCGCGCAATTCGTACCAGTCGAGTACCATCATCGCCACGATACCATCGTTTGTATCCCCATAGGAAGAGGAAAAAAGGCCATACGATACAAGAACAAGTAACAAAGAAACAAAGTAGAGAGGCTAGACCCCAAAGAAAACACCGAGAGTGCACTACTCCCCGTAGGTAAATCGACAGTGTGGTCCACTCAATCGTTGTGGCACAAAGTCGCAAAGTTCTGTTGATTGAAAAAAGAAGATGAAGAAATGAAACATGCTGGCTGTCGTTCATGACACCATGTTTCTCAGACAGACCCTATTGCCATGCATTGACCCCTGAAATATGTATGTGACAAGCAATGAATGGCGACTATGACCACTTCCGCCTTGTAGCCGCAAGTAGTTTTGTCGTCAGGATATCCAGCCTTCAGTGCACGGGCGCAGCCGCACGTCTTGCCCACGTTGTGGCCTGATGGGCTGGGGTCGCATTCGAACCCGAACTGGAGCGGTTATTGCTCGCCCATGCATTCGTAGTAGCAGGTCGGGGCGAATTGCTCGGACGCTCGCCCTGCCCTTGTTGCGGCGGCTTACGCGATCGCTCCTTGGAGCCTGCCGAGGGCGAACCGTTAGGGGCATTGCTCTTCTTGGGCTTGTTGTACTGGTTTGTAGTCTTTGGTCCCCGGCGAGATCGAGGCATTGACCTGACGATTGCTTCGCGCATGCTTTGAATGCGGATCACGACATCGATCTTCTGCGCGGCTCGCTCCAGGTCGAAAGACTCTAGCCTTCGCTGCGTGAACGGATTCTCGATCCTCTTGAATCGGATAAGTGTGGAATCATCCGTGGGTGCGGCAACGGTAGGCTGATTCGCCGCCAAGTGCGACACCTTGGGCGCCCTGACCGTAGGCAACGATCCAAATTCGCGATCCTCGAAGAGAACTTCAGTTCCCTTGCGTGTAATTACCTCCCTGCCACGATCTTCTGAAAACGTACGCTTTGCAGGCGCGTTAGGCAAAGATACAGTCGCGGATCCATGGACTCCGCGAACCTCAAGGGCAGCTTTGGACGAGGCAGTCACTGGGAGTGAGCCCAATTTCGAGGACTGCGCTACGGTTGCAGGTTTGGCTGAAGCAGCTTGTGCAGCCTGCGCGGAGGAGGTGCCGGGCTTCTCGAGAAGTTTATTGAAGCGTGCCTGCCATTCCGGGTTCATAGTCAGGGGCCGCGCACCCAGACCAGGGTTTCCTCGCGTCGGCATGCTCACGGGAGCCTCAACCGGTGCACCGGCGATAGGACGCGGAAGACGTACCACAGGCGACGGTTTGGGTAACCGGACTAGGGGCGTGCCAGCGCTGCCAGTAAAAGCAGGATGTGTCTCGGTTTCGGGAGGAGGGGGTGGAGAGTCAGCCTTGCTTGACGCTGTGTTGGCGGGCTGCTGGACTGGCTCGGTTGAGCGAGGGAAGAAACGCGAGGCGCGAGGTCCGTTTTGCAGTGGAGGGGCTTGCACGAGAGTCTGTTGTGCTGTTGATCCTTCTTGAGACAGCTTCCCCTCGTCCTTCTTCACGACACCGTTAGGCAAGCCTTTGTTGCCAGCAACCTTATCGTGCAGTGTAGTTTGAGATTGCCCGCGCTGGTCTTTGTAGGTCTCACGAATCTCAGGTCTGAATGTCTCGCCACCAACTCGCTCCATATCTTGATGTGCTTTGATTTTCATATTTTGATCGTCTTGAGCGATGTGGGCCTTGTAATCACCCCAGCCCTTTCCAGGAGGCGGTGCAATAGGACCAGGTCTTCCGGACGCTCCATTTTGCGCAGATAATGGGCCAGGACGGCTTTGCATTGACTGTGTCAAGGGAATTGTGGCTGGCGTTTGGGCATGAGGCAACTGGGCCACCATGTTCATATTGACAGGCACCGTGGACGTGGGCTGGGGTTGGGGTTGGACAGACACTTGCTGCTGCGGAGTGGGACGATTTTGGCTACGATCATAAGCAGATCCGAAAGTGCCGTTCCCGAGAGCGCGGTCCTTCGTCTGCGGAGGTCCCCAGACTTGAGATGTCCACCCTCGAGGCTGCGTGGTCGCTGGTTGCCAACTGGTCTGCGTTCTTGGACCGGCTGGAGCAGAGCCTTCTGAAGACTGGGTCGTTGTCTTTGGCTCGATAGACGGCCTCAATTTCTCCTGTTCACGTGCAAATGCATCAGATGATGTTGCCGATTGCTGAGGTGGATGCTGCGGCTTCGTCTGATGCTCAGTATGCGCCGTGGCAGCGGAGGCGTGTGGCGCAGACTCCGACGAGTGGGGAATCTTAGAACCTTCCGCAGGTGCTGCCTTGTGAACGGGGTGCGCATGGTGGACCTTCATCATGCCATACTGTGCGATTTCACCATCATTTGTTGGCACGGGAGGCTTTGGTGGTGACTGTACAGCTTCAGGCACTGCCTTTGCTTTTCGAGGCGAGCGGTCAGGCGCTTGCAAAGGTTGCTGCTCTTTGGTTTTGGGTGGCTCGAGAGCAGCTAACCGTTTGGCGAGACGTTCCTTCCTCTCCGCTTCCTCCTTCTCTTCAGCCTCTCGTTCTTGCTGCTTCTTCAAGCGAGCCCGCTCGATCTTGTCAGTCATCAAGCGTTTCTGCACCTCGATGGGATCCTCGACTGGAGGTGCGGGTACAGGGGTGGGAGGCTCTGGGGCACCCGGTGATGCAACAGGACCATAAGGTGAGGCTGGGTGGACATGCGCAGCACTTGGTGACATAGCATGCGTTACCGATGGCTGTCGCGACGTTGATGGGTCTGACGGTTCAACTCCGTTGACAGAGTGCGAACCACGTCGCTCCAAGTCCATGGGTCCGCTAGGCATGTCTGGCAGTCGCTTGTCGAAAGACATGCGTCGGCCGTTGCCTCCACTCACATTGGAAGAATTTCTTCTCCTCCCCCAAGTTGGCATATCACCGCCTGATCTAGACGTCTGGAAAGCTGCCGAAGGCTCAGCCGGACCACCGTCCTGAGAGGGCCGTTGGAGTACGGAAGGTTGTTGGCGGAAGCCTGGGTCTCGCATTGAGCCCCTTCGCATCTCATTGACCGGCTCATAGCGACCACTATGTGAGTTGAAGAGCTCCGGGCGCCCGCCTCTCTCATCGCGCCAAGAGCGGTTGAAGTCGTCTGGAGCGATCTCCTTTGCGGGCAGCGGTGGCATAGGATCGTAGCCATATGAGTCTCGCTGTGAGAAGCGCTGTTGCGGTGGCTGTGCCGGTGGATTGATCAGTATTGGCGAAACTTTCTCGACTGGCGGTAGTGTTGCCCATGGCGACTTCTTTTCTGACGCAAGTGGCTTTGCTACTAAAGTTGGCTTCTCTGGCTGGCCCTTCAGGACAAGGCTGGTCTTGCCTGTAGCAGGCTGTGTATGGGCTCCAGGTTTGAGAATCGTTTTTGCACCTCCTGTAACACTCAATTTAGGAGTATTTGCTGACGCAGGAGGTGCAGGCTTCACGGGCTCCGCTGCTGTCTCAGGTGCCTTCAATATCGTCTTCGGCTCCTCGGCTGGCAGCACTTCGTTTTCCAAAGCCGCACCGGAAGACTTGGTTCCATCCATCCACTGCACGGTATCCGGAGCCCAGTCGTCCTCATCATCGTCAATGTCAGCCCACTTTGCTTCCTTTCCAGCCTCGTCCGCTTGCAGGCGTGTTGCAAGATGAATGCCGTATTGCTGCTTTAGCTCCTCGTCGGTAAATTGCTTTGGCGGGGCAGGGGGCACGGGTTGGTTCTTATTCCAGACTTTGCTCGCATCAGGGCCCGCGCCTGTGCCGTTGATCTTTCCAAGCGTGCGCGGGGCGTTGGCTGTGCCTGATTTGGCCACGAGGCGAGGCTTCGCCGTGAGAAGGGAGGCAGAGGTCGTAGGTGCAACTTGTGCGGCCTTGTCGCCTGGACGCGCTGCTGGAGTCGAGACAGCCGACTTGGCGAGGAAGTTCTTCGTTACGGAGACTGATTTGAAAGTGGACGGCTTCTTCATCGAATTTGTGCGCACATGGCCGGGGTCTCGCTTCGACTGGTCGACGCTGCCCGGCCTGCTGATGTCTGTGTCTGAGCCGCCGCTTGCATCTGCTATGGCTTGCTCAGCCGAGTCGCCGTTTAGTAGCGGGTTTTCGGTACCGTTCGCATCTGTTACAAGCAAAGAAGGTTCCGAGGTCGTCGAGGGGGCAGTCGCAGGGCCCGAGGGCAGCTCGCCATTGGCGGCGGGGGTGATGGTAGTTGACGCAGAATCGTCGATGGGCGCGGGACGGCCCACCGACTGTGCTTCCTTTACCACATCTTTGGTGACCTGCTCTGCCATAACAGTTTCCGGAACTGTCGAGGCCAAGGACTCGGTGTCAGAAGCGTGCTCAGTGTCAGGGAACGAGACGGGGGTCGTGGGCGTCGACAGCTGCGTGTCGGGCCCGGCCGAGTGTCCATCGACCATGCGCGCGGAGTGACTAAGAAATGCGAAAGAGTATTCACCTAGTGTCAGATGCTACAAGTCGCCACGAGAGGGGAGTAGGCGCTTCCGCAGAAACGCTGTCGGCGCGTGTGGTCCTGGGGTGACGCGGCGAGTGCGGAGGTCTCGGCTTAGAGGCGAGGTGAGGTGAGGTGGTCGCTCGCAGTGAGGCAGGCGCGTCGGGGTGCTGGGTCGCGCGGCGTGGGCCGAACGGCGTGGATCTTCGTCCGGGAGGGAGATGGGCGAGACGGCAGCCCTGGAGTTGCGGGGCGCGATGTGGTATGGGGAGAGTATAGGAGTTGTGTACAGAGTGCAAGCTAGTCGGCAGCCGCAGGTGAGGCGGCGGAGGGCTTGGCGCAAGCACCGCTTTGTAGCAGCGCAGTGCTTTCGGCACGTCACACGGTCCCTGCTGGCTGCTGGCGCCGTTTCAAGACGACTACGCAGTGTCGCTGCTGCCCTTTGACATGAGCTACGGGCTCGGTAGACGGCCGGGCAGCGGCGCAAGGCAGACGATGCAGACACACATGCACACTTGCACGTGGGCCGCCCTTCACATATGCCAGCATTGGGCAGGCACGAGTCACCACAGGTCGCAAAAGCACTCAGAAGCAGCGCGCAGTAGTTTAGGTTCTATGCTCGATTGTCGGCTACATTCTACATTTACAAGTCCAGTCCGCCCGTGAGGCGCCCATCATGCGCAAAGACTAGCTTAGTGCGTGTTGTTCTTGTGGTGGCCTGGATGATGTGAGTCACTTGCTTTTCCCCTGCGTGGAGTGGAGACACGTACGCAGATGGAAGTAGTAGTTCTGAGCGTAGCCAAGCGCAATCAGAAAGCCGATGACATGGACGAGTGCTGTGGTCGGTCAGCCATCGCACCTCAGGCGCACGCACGAGACTCGTCGTCGACGTGCTGCAGGGCAAGCGGGAGAACGTACGCCGTGCCGATGGGTTCTTGCCCATGTACTTCTTCTGGTAGCGGCCGAGAAGTCCCTTGCCCGCGGGCTCGGGAGCTGGGCCCCGGGGCAGCTTCTCGTAGAAGCTCACGACCTTTTGCATGCGGACTGCATTGGGAGAGGCGCCAATGACCTTGCGTTGCTGTCAGTTCGTCCTCACGAAATGTGAAGTTACAGGTCGTTGGCTGCTAGGCGCGCCAAAGGCCCGGGCTGTGTGGCAGCTTGGGAGCGTGCGGTGGTGCATCCAATCCTGACGGCATCGGCTGAAGCGGGTGGGGAGGCTCTTACGCTGGGAGAGGCAATCTAGAGAGACGAGTCAGTACGGTACGGTGCGAGAGTCGACTGGACGGCGGGCCGGACCTTGGGGGGAATGAGGGTCGAGAGACCGCGCTTTTGGATGAAGCTCATCTTGACAGCTGGGGCTCAATTAGTACCAACTGCACTCGCCGCAGAAGGCTCTGCAGCCGGGCGACGCACCTGGGCGGGCAAGACGATGGGGAGAGATGGGGTCGACGGTGAGGTTGGGCAAGAAGCTGCGGCTGCGAGATTCTGCTGCCGACGGCTGTTCGCCAAGCATGCTAGCGCTTCATGCACCCGGTGCCGTCGTCGACATCAGAGCACATCCTCGCCCGCCGCTCCACACCACCAGCAAGCCCGCCATGTCTGCCGTGCCCCGGTCAATTGCATCGCGAGCCGTCACACCTGCCCTGCGGCCGTCCGCCGCGCGGGTCGCCGCCCCCAGATTCCGCGCCTATGCCACCGAGCCCGAGAGCAAGACGAGCTCCGCAGATGCGCCCGCCGTCCCGCTCAAGAGCGACTCGACCCAGATCCGCGAGGAGGGCGCAGCGGAGGGACTGAGGCACCAGCCCGACTACAATGTGGCCATTGACTACCGGACCTCGTGCGTCTTCGCCTGACCGTCCTGCTCTGCAAGTCCTCTGACGTACCGTACAGCAACTTCTCACCCATTCCCAAGCGCGTCATGGATGGCAGCGAGCCCGGCGAGAGCGTAGCCGCAGCTGTCCTCTCCGGGGCACCAGTCGACCTCCAGGCCCGCACGGTGCGGTATGCCACATCTCTGTCCTACATTTACCAGGCCTCGAGACTGACCAGTACAGCATTTACCGCCCGACAAAGACCGCCACACAGTCCGGCAACTGGAACTCTTCGCACTGGCTCATGGACTGGGACGTGCTCCCCAAGGGCCACCGATGGGAGAATCCGCTGATGGGCTGGCAATCGTCCGCCGACTTCATGAACGGCCAGCGCATCCAATTCAAGAGCAAGGAAGATGCTATTAACTTTGCCAACAAGCAGGGCTACGAATACTTCGTACAGGAACCTAATAAGCGCAAGTTTGTCCCCAAAGCGTACGCCAATCTCTTCACCCACAAGCCCGGCAAGCTGAAGGTAGTCTACACAAAGTAAGAGCAGAATTTAGGACCAAGCGGCCCATCGATTGTACATATTGGCCTGCGGATCTTGTCTCTTTGGCCATACTTGTGTCCTTCCATGTGATGTATCTGCACCTGGTGCCCATTGCAAACAAATAAACAAACCACAGCACGCGAGGATAACGGACGAGCGCGTGATCTTCGATTATCTTCGATTATCTTCTGTCCAGGCACGGATTAGAGGCAGCAGCACCAGTAGTGATTGTCTCCACGGCGACTCCTCGTACTTATATGCCGTCCAGCGCTTTCCAGTGATGCACTTTCCTGCAGCACAGAAATAATGACTGGTAACCACACTAACACTCGCGACTACCTCCAAGATCGTTGCGCTTCGCTCCTCCCGCATCGGACTCACAGGTGAAGAGCACTTTGCGAGTCTCACTTGTTGTGCACAATTGTGGACTGTTCACTTCACCTTTCATATTCTAATTCACCTTGACTCCAGTATGGCCATTTATATACAGACACTTCTCAATCAAGGGCGTTACCTTCCAGCAACCTTGCAACAGCATCACCTATATCCAGCAAAATTCCATACCGTTGCATCACAATCGATCGAATGGGACGTGGCGCATACGACGTGACCGAAATCTCGGCCTCGTCCGCCAAAGATGGCACGAAATGTCCGCCAACGACTTCATCAAGCTACTCCCCGGCACAACATGTCATTGACGCCCACCACGCCGAACAAGCAAAGGCTCAAGTACGCATGCTTCGACCACTTGAGCATGTTCTGGATTTGACGATCGACAGCGCGAGGCCGATGCACGGCAGGCGACCGAGGACCACGAAAAGTTGATCCGGTCCAAGAAGTCTAGAGGTATTTGTGTATGATTCTAGGCATTCTTAACTGCATGGGGTATCGCTGATCTATATACAGGATGCAAAACGGATCGCGAAAGAGCAGGCTGAGGGCGCCTCAGTAACAGCCAGTAACGAGTCTCAAGATAAAATCACCAAGTGAAGGGCATCATCGGTGATTGTGGCGTATTATGTGCCAAAGCCGTTCGGCACCTCAAAGCTCACCGGGAACAATCATGCGAGGCGTTAAACAACATATTATCAGTCCTTGTTCTCCTCGAGAAACTCCTGTATGACATTCATAAAGTCCGTTCCGACATTCGTGTTCCTCATTTTGTTCGTCTTTGTCGTTACTTTCGACGCCTATCGTCCACCGTCACCCTCCGTACTCCCAAAATGCCACGTGATCGACTTACTGCTTGAATTGCGTCCTTAGTAGCACTAAGGAACTTGGTAGCCATCTTCTCGTTGCCCGATTTGTTTGGATGCTCCCCATCGTCGGTGTCTGCAACAGGATCAAAGCCTTCAAAGTTGTTGACAAATCGAACCGGGGAATCCGCTGTCGACTTGGTGGGCGCATAGTCCTTGATCTTGGCAGAGAGGGCAGCAATGTCCTTGGAGTTATTTGGGCTACTCGATGTATCCCATCGCTTAGGATCCACGGGCGTCAGATTCGACCAAACGATTTGTACTTTGGAGTTCTTGGTTCTCATCTGGTCGATAAGGGTGTCGTATGCTTTTATAATGTCCGCTTGGGGCTTGTGACCCAGGATGATGTCGTTGTGTCCCAGGAACATGACGACAACATCGACTGCTGGCTGTTGGTTCAACCAGGCTGTGAGATTGCCTTTCGCCGCGTAGTCGGTGGCTTGTGACCCAGGATGGCCTTCATGATCATTGTCCGTTCCAGGAAATTGGGCAAGGCAGTCCTGGGAACCCTGTTGCGAACCGACAAAGTCGATGTTGTTGACCCCAGCACCTTTGAGCTTTGCGAAAAGATTGTTGCGCCAGCACCGCTTGTGTTTTGGTTAGCCAAGCTGCTTGGGCGCAGCGCAAGGAGTAAATAACATACTGTGACAATGGAAGCACCGAAAGGCATAACCTTGACGGTCTGCTGAGCCACGGCATGGCCAGCGAGACTGCATAGCCCAAAGGCTGTAAGAGCTCCAAATTTGACCATCATGAAAGCCGTCTGAAGATGTTCGACAAAACTCGTAGGAGGAAGAGGGAGGAAAAGTTTGGGGTCGAATCTGGATTAAGGCTGGTATTGAATTCGGCAGTGGCGTTTTTAGTGTTTCTTGTGGGCGAGAACGTGTCAGGCTGCCAGTAACGAAAATGACCAAGTCCACAGATCGGTACCGGTGCAAGAGCAGGTAGGTCTGGTGTGGTGATGAGGGAGGCGGATGTTCAGGTGTTCCACACTTGTCTATGATGCCCCTGTCGCAGTGCAATCAAAACGTACAGAGCACGCGGATAATTTTGGGAGATGGATTGCAATTCAGCCAAGTTCAAACAACAGCGACGCCGAGGGACTTTAAGAAGGCTCTCAGCCCATATTCCCACCGCGGAAACGCTCAGACACTTGACAGCGGAGCCTGGCGGCGGTCCTAGGAGGGTACGCCTTTACGCCAAAACCACACTCAACACTCGCCCTAGTCTCGAAACCATTTCGCCGACTAGGGTGCGAGCCAGAACATGCCCCATGTGCGCTGATGTGTTTGGCTAGATCGCTCGGCTCAAGAAGGAAGCGGCTGTGCCTGGGGTTTTGGGGGCTGGCTCAAAGACCCTTGCGCTTACTCGTCGCTTGCCGGATCGCGCATAGATCTTACTTGGAGGCTTGGGCTCCAAAGGATTCAGATGCTCTGAAGCACATGAAAAGAGACAAACTATCATCGGTATGCAGCGTTATTCTAGCATCAGCGTACACTTTGGTCGATGAAGCGGATCAACCGACAGGATCACTCAGCTAGACATGGCAAGCCACGATACTCAGCCGCCGGTGATGCTCAGCGGTCTAGCCTCAAAAACCCCTCAAGGTACACGGATATACCGATCAGGTGCCGTAAACGGAAAGGCTTGGGCGTATTTAGAGAAAAAGCTTAGCGACGCGGACCCCGTCACGTTGTTTGTTGGCTGGATGATGTGTTGGAACGTGCTTCGAAAGCGACACCCTGGTTGGCTCCACTCTTTCTCCGCAGTCCTTGATTGGGGCCGTCGTGCTGGACCCCTTTGTAACTAAACACATAGCCCGAATGGTTTTTAAGGACCGAATTATCCACATTGCAGAGGGACGTCGACGGCCCTTTTGCTTAATTGTACGCTGACTGACGCGCAACTGGTCATCATGATGCGGACAAGGCGGCGCGCCCCTAATTTTTGAAATCCATGAACATCGATCCTGCGACCTCGGCTTATGACCACCCGCCGTACCAATTGACACCACGGCTGACTGGGTCGGCGAGCTCTTGCTGATCACTTCTCCTAGTCTCCACACAGCGATATCTCGATGTGCACCAGCCGATCACTCCACCTCCATCTAGCACTCTGAAAAATGTCATACCGACATTGGTTTCGGTGTCCGCTGCACCCGAAATATGGTGGCTGAATGACGATTTTTCACGACGTCTTTCACGCCCAGCGTCTCGAATCAGTAACAACGCTGACGGAGGAGTTTCAGTGATGGCGGCCTTTCTGACATCATGCACTGCGCCAACTTGTGCTGGATGATGGAGAATTAGGTTCGCCCGGTGACAGTCCAACTGACCTCGATGTTTCACGTCGGCTTGACAGCATCTGGCCGACACTGCGTACTATCCCACTCGATGGATAATATAGCAGTCGAAGCACCTTCAAACACTGTGGATATAACAAATACTGCACTGTGGTATCCACCTGAAGTTTAAGCCTTTCGTCACACCGTCCGTAAAGAAGTCCACTTATTTGAACGAATCAGCTGCACAAAGTCTGCTACCAAAGGCTTGTATAACCAATCGCACCATACCCGCGGAGCATAGACATATTCGAACAATGGCCTAAACTCAAAGGATACCACAGTATGTTTGAGCAGTGTTGCCCTCGTCTTACCTCGGTATCCACCTGTCTAGTCACCTCGCACGTACGCATTCCCCAGGAAGTCAGAAGCTCTCCTTGACGCTGAGACTGGCCATCTCAGATCTCGCGCATGCCATCACGATCTGTGGAGGTGTAAATCATGCGTCAAGGCGCATATATTTGTAGCGCGGTTGGTTCGCGCAATTGCGATCAAATCCCACGGCGCTGCACTGCAGCTCACCGAATGTTGCCTCAGGGCTTTTGTTGCCGCATTGTTGGGCTCGAATGGCAGGGACATAACGTTGTATGTAATTCAGTATAGAAGACATTCGCATGCATAGCCATTACCATTGGTTCATACCTTGTGTTGCTCACATTGGTGACTCTGACTTAGCGCTCTTCATCAACTGCATCGTTTGCTCGTTTTGTAAAACAGGGAGAAAACAAGGTTGGCGCAGACAGATTGTGATCCTGCTTCAGCCCATATCTCAATGCAATGCAAATGAGCAGTGGGGTGAGGAAAAAAGCGCTTGGTGCTGTGCGCAAACTTGTGGAATATAAGACACAAGGGCAAGAAACGACTTGAGTGAACTTCTGTGTGAATTGTGTCAGTCACATGAGTGACAGTTGGAGGAGTTCCAGTAATGCCAGCTCCCACCCTTCGATGCTCCCTTTTGATGAGGCTATCTAGCCACAGATTCTCCCGAGGTTCCCGTATGAGGGTCTTCTTGGAGGTAAATTCGCAACATCGCATCCTCGACGCGAGTCGATTGTCAAGCCTTCTTACATGCCTGACTCTGTTAGTGAAAGTTTCGGCCAGTGGCGTAATAGAGAGATAAACTTGCCCATGGTCAACGTATCTATGCCCTGCGCAGCGGAGATTGAAATACAAAGCTGGGAGTACGCACGTGAAGTAGCTCGATACTACTCTTTTGCGCCAGGCATGCTATATGCATGACTCTGAGCCGCGCATCAACTTAATTCTAATAGTGCTAGTGGCTGGTTGTATCGCTAGCACAGACTTGATATTATGAACCTCACCCTAGGAGTCCGCCTCACGGGGAAGCTGCTCGCCCGAGACAAGGATGCGCAGACAATCGTTCAAGGAAGTGCCACCGATGCCGGGTTCGTATAGCTCATGCGTTCCGTCATTACCGCCCAAACCATAAGGCGAGCGACTGTGGTCCAAATTGTAAAGCGCTCCATCAACCATTGATCGTTCGCATAAAGCCTGACTTTCTTCCCTCGTCCGCCTGTACTGCGAGGCGGGCATAATGGACATCATGCCAAGATTTGAGGCTTGCTCAGAGGTACAATTGGCCTCGTCGTTCTCCTTATCGTCATGCTCAAAATTGTATGGCGAGACTGCATTTGCGTCTGCTGCAAGCTGATCTTCGAGTCGCTCAGGGTGAATGTTGAATGGCAGGCTTGGAGAAGGTACCCAGGACTCTCGATCGTGGCGAAAGTATCGCTCGCCAGGCTCTAGCAACCACACATCCAGTCCTTCTCGACGACGCACGCTATGCCGTGGAGGAGTTGCAATAGTAGAGGAGGTTGGGGAAATCGCAGCCACTATCGGGTTTAGTTTTGTCAAAATGCGCCCAAACATGGTAGAGTCTTGCAGGGCAAGAAATGATCGAGATCGTACCTGGAGCTTCAGTCTCACTTTGCATCTCTGTAGCAGCTTCAACACCACGATCAGCTGTCGTGCAGTCTGGCCTGGGACTTGCAGTGTCCGCATCAAGCTTAGCGGTAATCTCACCACCGATGTAGGCAGGGCCCTGCTCCCAAATGGAGCTGGAATCATTCGCGATGTTCTCTTCCTCTTCTTCGTCGTCCTCGTCTTCGTCTTCAGAGTCAGATGAAATCGTCAGCATCTCAAGCTCTTCATCTTGAGGATGTATACTCATGTCATATAAGACCTTCGCTTCTGGTGTCTTCCTCAATGATCGCCGAGTGGGTTCGAGCGGCGAATTCTGACATCGTCGGCGCTTTCGGCTCTTGGACTGGGCCACAGCTCTCTCCTCGTCAGTGCTATTAGCAGCAGCATTGTCGTCGTCTGTGCCTTCTTCGTTGTTCTCAGAGCAAGACCCACTTGCGTCGACCAAGATTGACTGAGTCTCCCCATGCGCCAAGCGACGCTTTGCTGCTCGCGTTGGTTGGATGTCGTCGTCCATTGGGTGGTACTTCACGTCATACGCAAGCTTGCTGTGGTTCGCCTTACGATTGCGAAATGCATATTTTGACGTGGAGAGTGACGATGTGAGGGCATCCTCGACGCCTGGATCCCCGACTACGTGCTCTGTTAGATCAATGATGTTTCCAGGATCAATAGCAGTGAGGAGCGTGACACCATGACCTCGCCTCCGTGTAGCGGTTGCAGGGGCCTGGTCTGGCGGCTTGGATGCGTCTGGCTGAGACTTTTGAAAAGTCAGGTCAAAGAGCGTGAACCTATATAGTACAACAATCTTACAGCAAGCATTCCATCAGATGTTGACGTCTGAGTTGCAGTAGCAGCGACATCATCTCGGACTAATCTGATTTTGCGACCCTGTTGTACCGCTGTCACATCGGTCGGCGTTTGCTGAAGGTGTAGCTCGCTGTGTATCGGCGAAGGTTCTGGGGTCGTTCGAGTTACTGAATACTTAGACGCGGAAAGCCCAATGGCTTCATCGTGTATGGCAGTCATGTCCTGGAGGAAATCAGAAATGGTAAGTGCAAGGGCAGGGTCAGGTCGAAGCTGACCGTGAGTGGTGTCTTCTTGTTGTCGCACTCAGCAAGACTGGTAACAATCTGCTGCACCTCTCGTGGGAGCGGTAGGGAGTGGCTCGCCGATGTAGCCTCAGCGGAAGCCCGCAAGCGATCAGTATCCGCACTGCCAGACATGGTCCCGTTGATGCGACCGTCTCGGTGCTGAGGGAATGTGGGATATGGGATTTACGTCTCTGCGTGGGATACGCAGTCCAGATGGTCAAAGTAACGGGAATTACGCTTGCGACGTGACGCGCTCAGGTGCGCCTTTCCCAGACACGTCCTCACGTGCCGGATGTCCAGAGGAAGGAGCGGGTGACCGCTCTCGCAAAAAAATCGCGTACGCAACTGTTCCCCGCCGCATGGCATGAGCACGAGTCGAAGTACAACAAGCTTATGCGAGAAGCGACTCACGGACGGAGCGGGACAAAGAATGTAATGTGGAGCTCCGGTGGTAATTGTATTGGGTCAATTAGAGAATGGATCTGGACGACAACAAGAAATGTGAGTGAGTCCAACCCCTCTCGCAAGTGGATCAGCTTCACATTCGGTATCTGCAAAAGCTTGATAATTGACAGAATAGTCGATGAGGGTAAAAAGACACCCAATGATACAGTAACGATGCCCTGAGATAAGCCGTATATGTCTGGCTGACAAAAGTCATGAGGAAAGGACTCGCTTGCTTCTGAGATGCAACCCAAATGAAAAAGCAACAAATGAAACTATTTCGCTCGAACGCAGGGAAACAATTACAACATGGACACAAGAAACTATGCTCGGGCACCAAATCGGGACGTAAGCCGCACCGGAGGCATCACAAAATCGGGCTCGTCTTCGTCATCGTCATCATCGACTTCAATCTCCATAGTTTTAAGCGGAGGTAGTGCGTGGATTGCGACAGGCATACTAGCTTCCTCGAGGGGCGTGATAGATTCGGGCGGCGACATGGCGATGTGTGGGAAGTGCCGCTTGTACGACGGCTCTGTGGACGGTATTGACGTGTCCGGGGTATCTTGTGATGGAGCTTCTTGCGGCTCTCGTGGCCGGAGAGCCTGACATTTAGTGGCCTCGGCCTTGGCAGTCTCAAGCACATCCTCGAAGCTTTTGCGCATGGCTGCCAGCTCCTTCCGGCAGTCACCGTCGCGTAAAGTAAGATGGGCCGCCTTTTCACACAAGCCCTGGGCATGCTCCAATGTCTTGTCGGTGGTGTCGAATAGAGCTACGGGTGCAATCGCTCCGGCGGCGAAGCCTCGATGACCGGCCCTCTGTGCAGCCGGACGCATTCGCATGGACGACATGCGCGGCCGGTACGTAACCTTGGCCATGACAGCATCGTCATGGTCGTCAGATTCGGTGCCCTCATCTTCGTCTTCGCTCGCGCCCGCCAGGGCAGAGAGCTCTTGCATCTTGGCCTCCATCTTGGCCTTTCGCAGCAGATTACGTCCAGTCCCTACTGCACGTACCATCAGCTCGAACGACTTCTGCATATCTCCGTCATAAGTAACGACAACCATGGTCCGCCCTCGATAACGTGATGGCCCTGAGGCGCGACCCGACGTGACGGACAAAGTCTTGCGCTTGCGGTTGCCGACAGGGTCTGTCTGCGCTCCCTGTGACGGTGCAGACTCCTCTGCTATGGGGCGCATCCTCTCTGGCCGGATCGACTCAATTGACTCGGTTGGACGCTTCGCAAAGGGTGACAGTGACTTGGGCACCTTAGCAAGCTCGTCCTGCATGGCTGTGACCTTCTCTTCTATCCGGACGAGGTCCTGCAGCCATTGTGGGATGCTGTCCTGCAGATACGTGAACGACTTTTCAGTGTCTGACATATCTGGATCAGGGTGTGGAGTGTAGTAGGAGGCTGGCGGGACGGCGAGGACGGCAGGTTGGAGGGAGGTAGAAGCAACGGGTGTCGGCCAGCGAGCAGCACGTGAGGTGGTGGGAAGCGTGTGCGGACAAGTCGGCGAGCAGCACTGCGATCGAGGGAGCGGAGAGGTATGGAGCCGTTGTGTCCTTATGAAGTGGGGAACGGCGGGCAAGACAGGGTTGCGTCTAATACGAGCTGCGATCAACAGGCCGCGCTTCGTGTGGGAGTGGAAGCCGACATGCGTGCAGACTGTGGTGGTACCAACTCACGGCGCATTGCACAAGTGGGAAGCAGAGGCTAGCAGCGACAACAGCGAGAGCAGGGAAGGGCCTCGCAGAAGAATGGGGTCCCGGGCGGGAGGTTCGTTTGCTGGGGTTAATGAGACGGCCCTTCTGTGCCCCCTTGGCAAACGCCCGCCTCATTGCGGGAGGCGTTCTGAAGTGGCCTCCGCACAGTTCACAGTGTCAGTGTCTGTGCACCCACATGCCTTGCCCGCTGTCGTCGCTGCACTGGACGGGGCTGGCTCTCCTGTTTGCTCCAGCTACCCCGACATTGTGGCGCTTGTTTGGCCGTCTTGCAATGCGGAGCACATGATGAGCGCAGGCGCAAACTGTTGCTGTACGGCGGCCACCATTGAAGAGTCAATGCAGCGGCTGTAAGCAAGCGGCACAGTGCAGCTGCAGAGCGTCACTCACTTGCTCAGAGCGGCAGTCCGTCAGCAATATGGCCAAGTCAGGACCATCACTGTTATGCGTGGAACCACCAGGCAGCGACTCCACGTCGCCAACGGTCAGCTCGCGGCTCTGCTCCAATCAATGCCTTATGGCGCTCGCTACGCAATAGTGCACGCCGCAACCGCAGCAGGTTCAGTGCGCCAGGCGGATGCAAATCATGGCGAGGCGACCGTTTGATATGAGGCTGGCTTTGCATTGCCATGGCCCATGTGTACAGACTGGCATTACTGTGGTAGTGTCGCACCGCAAGTGCGAACTCGCGGTGCAATCAAGTGACCGTCGCGAAAGCTGCCCGGGAGAGGAGAGGTGCCACGCCGCAATCATCAAGCTTCGAATGCATGCACGAAATGTGGTCTAAGTATAGTCCTCCATTGCTTGACTTCGTCCAGCCTCGGGAGCTTTCAGCACAGGCGACCGGAAGTCTGTCCGAGTCCTATCAGCCCTTGCCAGCATCAATTACTCGCGTTATTCGCACGCGCACGGCTGATAAATTCGCGCAACGAGATGACCTCAAAGCCCGTACAAGTATTTGTCCCCTGCGACACCAAGACGGCGTACGGACTGTCGCGCCATAGCCGACCGAACATTGTAACAACCTTGTCCCTGTTCCGATATTTCCTTCGGCCTAGACGTATTCCGCGTCAAGAGTAAATCACTGCACAATCCTGGCTGACGTGACGGGTGCGGCTAAGGCGTCCCCACGCAAGCACATCAGACCTGCTGGCCGCAATAGCACAGACGACACATTCGCCTCATCAGAGTCGACGTCGCAAGCTCCTGGAACGGTCCGGCCGGTGTAAGCGCCTAGGCTAGAAAACGAGCGGTGAACACGAGGTGGTCGAAGAAGCTTGTCAATCTAGCGATTGCAGGGAAGCCACGGCCGCGTAAAAGGACGTCGCCGACCTGAGCCACAGTACGGGAATTTGTGCTCGGATGTTGCATGCATACAATGCAAAGGTAATGTGGGAGCTGCAAGGTGCTGCGAAAACGGGTTACACCGCATGCTATTAACAGCGTGATCGGCAAGTCTCATCAAAAACGAAACGGGCAAGTCAGATGACCTTAGCAACGCAAAACACTGTGATGCAGGCACGTAACACACCTTGCAAAGAGGCAAAGATCGTGTTATCTACATTATGTACATTGTGGCCACCCTACGGCCACAACTCTTCGGTTCTCCAGCCTGCGTTTGCGCGAGAGCTGTCGTCGAATGTATATCTGAATCGTCTTGCCTTTTCGGGGTCACTGAGATCGGTTTGCTCTACCGAGTCTGGCACTATGACAACGAGGCGAAAGTTCTTGCGAGCAACAGGATCATGCAGATCCTCTGCTTTGGAGCCTAGCGCGAGATTCTTCTCATCGTAGGATTCGTTGACCGAGGTCCCTGGTGGTGGATTCTTGAACGAGCCTGGCAGAGTTAGAAAAGCGATCAAGAGACAATTAGCAGAACACACCTTTTATGCCAGGCGATTGATTCCCAAAGAATCCCGTCAGCTCCGTCTTCCAACTCCATTCGCCCTCCTTGCCCTCTTCTAGCACGCGCATCCTCTTACCCACCTCGCTCTTGACTGTGCGTACGCCACTGCTCTCCTCGTCGCCTTCGATATCATCCGCAATCACGAATGCTCGCCCCTTGATTCTCCACTGTGTGCCAGTCTCTGAGACCCAATATACGGCTTCCACGGGCCCTCCTCCACCACTGCCCTGTATCTGGTCTCTACTCTCGGCGTGGCCAGCACCCGTTGCAAATATCTGCGCAACCTTCTCCATGCGTACATCGGTCGTGAATGTCGGGCAGTCGCTCGCAAACACCCTGGGGTTGCGCTCTGCGTCGTTGTGCTTGTTCTCCGGCAGCTCGGTCCAGAATCCACGAAAGATACAGTACCGAACCCTGGGGACGTACGGTGTTGGAGAACCCTTGGGTGCTGAGTCGAGAGTACCGAGAACAAACTCCGGGGACTTCATCTTAAATATGTGATCATTGAAGAGCTGCTTCCATGGCGCTGGAGGCAGCATTGCAGCTGAGGGTGTGATTGTTGACATTGTGCGCACGAGACGCGAAAGCCGACGAGCTGCTGTATGTGAAGCTATGGTTGCTGATCTGAGGATGCCTTAAGGTCAAGGATATGGAGGAGAATTACAATCTGGAGTCGAGTTGTGGAATCACTGATGTCGTCATACATTCGAGCTGCGGCCAGCGAAAATGTACGCGGGCGACTAGTTGACGACGCTTACAATCATAGCCGTCTCGAATCAATCGAAAGGAAACAGGCGTCTATCACGTTATACGTAGTCAAATACAAAATCCCTGAGAGGCAGCGGTGCCAATTGACGCTCTCGCTTCTCGCAAGCCATTGGGAGTCGCTCACGCACCCCGCACTAACAGCTCAGGGTTACGCCAACCAAAAGGAGATGCTATGCAAGCATCAACTAGCTGACAGTGTGTAATATGCTACACGGCATTCCGGCGACGCCGAACGATCAAGATCTATGTGTAACATGGTACCGTGTCCAAGATGGCACAGGTCGGCGATGTAGCGGATGGCTTTGCCAGTCGACTTTCCACTAATTTTTCACTAGCTATCCTGATCTTGCAACACTGCTCTCGAAAAGTCGAATTGGCCATCTGAATCTACTGATAAACCGCTGTAGGGTGCTTCGTCAGTGGTATCGCGTCTTGTCTGACAAGTTTTATACACGAGATGGAACGTCAATGTTGCACTTCACATCCACAAATCTATGCACTGTGAACGGCATGAAAAAGTCCCTGGTCCATCTCGACGTACTTCCGCTTCGGATATGCTTAGGCTT
Organism: Paraphoma sp. B47-9; assembly: GCA_001748405.1. Lineage (NCBI taxonomy): Eukaryota > Fungi > Ascomycota > Dothideomycetes > Pleosporales > Phaeosphaeriaceae > Paraphoma > Paraphoma sp. B47-9. Next base: position 186,833 of record BCLK01000193.1, read on the forward strand.
TCTTGAAGAAGCTGGCAATGCTTCCTTGCCCCTTTTTTACGGCGGGCTTCGATTTAGCGCTACTCGATGTCTTGGTGGGCGCAGATTTGAGCTTCTTGGAGTCTGGTTCTTCTTCAGAGAAGGATTCCCACACAGCCTCTTCTTTGGTGACTGGTCACGATTAGCATCTCTACACGGATTGCACACAGCACACGCCTACCGAGGTAACCGTCCTCATCCTTGACTTTCTTCTTCTTCATAACTCGTCGTCTGCCTCGTCTGCGGCCATTTTCGACAATGACAAGTGGTTCGGGTTGTGTTTGCTCATCACTGCCTGCGGCCTCTGTGGGTGACGGCTTTTCTGGAGACCCGGCTTCCGCGGGAACATCAGGCATATCCTCGTCTTTGAAGTCTGTCAGTAGTAACACATACACACAGAGGCTAATTCCGGCTTACCGTCGTCCTCCATCATCTTGCGCAGCTTTTCTTGTCGGTCCTCGCGAGCCTTGCGGGCTGCCTCATTCTTCTCTGCGTCCACCGCGACTTCAGGTTCATCATCAACATCGCCTTCGTCTTCGGACATGCCTTGCATGGGTTCTGCTGGGGTCAGCATATGCGCACTGATTTGAGGCGAAATGACTTGCCATCTTCAACAGGCGTGGGTGTAGATTCTTGCAAGGTATCAACTTGCTTAGGTTTTGCCTTCGTTTTCGCAAATGACTTGAATAGATCACCAGCTGATTGGCTCTTCTTTGAGCCACTCTTGGAGTCTGCCCTCTTCAAGCTGGTTGCACCGGCTGACGATGTAGGAGTGGACCGACCTGATGCACTCTCTTCTGATGCGCTGCCTCTGCGTGTAACAAGAGCTGTTGCTTTGGACTTTGCCTGATTCACAAGACCGGACTGTGCGGTAGCCGCCGTTGTAGCTCGGACAGTGGGTTTAGGAGCGGCGTTTTGGGAGGGAGGAGCAAATTGGGCGGCCCTTCGCTGACGTGCCACATCAGCTTGAGCTCATTTGCAGGTGCTCGGAGCAATGGCGTACCTTGATGTAAGGGTTCTGAATTGACCCATACGCTTTCCACCGCTGCAACGGGTCCACGTCTGTGTCCAGCGTGGCTAGTTCCAGGTTACATGCTGCGAGTGCGCTCAAGTCCTGTCTCGATTAGCAGCAGGCCCTCGTGAGGGACAGCGCGTCCATACAGCGATTGGGCCCGGTTCCAGGCTGTAGACATGAATTGACGACTCGCTTTCGAACTGGGCACGGGTGCCTGCGCTCTGGTCAGCACTGTACACGCGCAATTGCGTGCCGACGCACTCTCGAGTTCCTCCTCTCGCACGAGCACAATGGCCGTCGTCGTCACAGGCTCCTCGGCGGTGTCAGCAGGCTCGGGCATCGAGCTCATGAATGGCGAGTTGTGCATAGCCACATCGTCGCCGTCGTCGCCGTAAGCCCCATTGGCGGCGTGGGGGGCGCGCTCTTTGCCGGTAACGAGGTAGGTCGCGTGTATTGAATTTGGCTTCTTCGCATTCTGCTTCTGATGGAAGTCGAGGAGCATCCACTTGGCCGTGTTGACAGGCACTCCAATCGCGCGCGACAGCAGCCTATACGTGACGGGCCTGTTCTCGGTGAGCACCCGCGCAGCAAGGTAGTCGCGGCACTTCTCGTCGTCCATGTTGACGCGTAGATGCGGGCAGGATGAGGGCGACGTCGCGACTCGACTCGTCTAAGCGGGCGCGTGACGCGGAGTCAGGTGCGCACCACTTCCGCTCTACCTAGGTAGGGCACATGCTCGCACCCCAACACCAAACACCAAACCCCAAAACACCACATGCTCCAGAATGAACACCGGCGAAGATGACGACGTCAAGCTGCAACGGGCATCTGCCGCGCTCATCGCCGACCTCGAGGCACTTCTTCCGCGCCTGCTCCGAGCACGCAGCCATGGTTCCATCCCCGTAAAGTTGATGTGGAAGGCGTGCTCACTGGTGCGCTGCACTCTCTGTCAAAGGCGACATCACGCGCTGACTGGGACAAGATCGAACCGTTCCAGGAAGACCCTCAGATTCTCGACCCCCACTTGAAGACGTTTCTGCCCCCTCTTATTGCAGCCTATCTAAAAACCCTTGGTGCCACTCCTCTGAGCTGCGCAAAGAAGGGCTCTGTGCCTCTGTCGCATGCCGTTTGTTACATTCTTAACGTATTCTGCAAAGTCAGAGGCGAGAAGGTCATTCGCGGCTTTCTCAACAATGAGCCCCGTTATCTCCTGCCGATCCTTGACGAGCTCGAAACTGGTCGAAACCTCCAGAGCGGAGATGATGCTACGTCCCAGCAGCAATTCGTCGTGCCCTGGGTCGAGCGCTACATTCTATTGCTCTGGCTCTCACACCTCCTGCTTGCACCATTTCCACTGGAGTCCATTTCTGCTCTGCAACCGTCGCAGCCCACGTCAACCCTTCTCGAGCTCGCGCTTTCTCCACACGTCCCCGGAGTCACCTTACGAGTTCTGACTGTGTGCTTCGGGTGTTTATCTTCGGCTTCAAAAGAACGTGGTGCGGCTGCCGGTCTGCTTGTCCGGCTCTGTGCACGCCCGGACATGCAGAAGCTGGGCCTGCTCGACGAGCTCGTCAGGTGGGCTGTGTCCTTCTTTGAAAACTGTAACGAGTCACAAAGCAACATACACAAATGTCTCGGGGTTCTATCGTTCTTGTCAGGCCTCGTAGCTACTACGACCAATGCAGAAATTGGTCTCAAGTTACCCGCAATCTACAAGGTATGTCGAAGCATACTTGATCAGAGCAGTCTCTACTTCGTCAAATCCTCGGCAGTGGCGAGGAAGCTCATCGTCAAGATAATGCGCAACATTGTGGTCCACGGCCTGCAGCTCGGTATGAATCTGTTGGATTCTGATTCCGCGTCTTCCATTGAGGAGGTCATTGAGTTTCTTTTGGAGACGATGGCCGATGGCGATACGCCCGTGCGATACGCAGCAAGCAAGTCCCTTAGTATCATCACCTTGAAATTAGATGTGGAAATGGCAGAAGAGGTCATTGAAGCGATTCTTGGTACACTCAATGAGAGTGTGTATTGGCAGGGGTCCCAGCGTAACCTCAGCGCTGTAAGTCCGCTTCAATGGCATGGACTTACTTTGACATTAAGCCACTTGCTGTACCGAAAAGCTATCCGCACTACCAATTTGCCGGACGTTCTCAATGCTCTCCTACTGTCTTTGAGCTTCGAACAGCGCTCCCCTACTGGCGGATCTATCGGGACAAATGTGCGCGATGCTGCTTGCTTTGGCGTATGGGCACTGTCTCGTCGTTATGCTACGAGCGAGCTGCTAGAAGTGGAGACTGCGGCAATTCGAGCCTGTGAACATAGGCAAGGCGTCTCTGTCCCACAAGCACTCGCAATTGAATTGGTCACGGTTGCTTGTCTGGATCCAGCCGGCAACATCAGAAGAGGCTCGTCTGCTGCTCTCCAGGAGCTGATCGGTCGTCATCCCAACACTATCGAACAAGGCATACCACTAGTCCAAGTCGTCGACTTTCATGCAGTCGGCCTTCGCCAAAGAGCACTCTGCGACGTCGCGCTGCGTGCGGGCGAGCTACATCCGCTGTACTGGCGCGCCTTGTTGGAAGGTCTCCTTGGGTGGCGAGGCACTGGTGCATTGGACACGGACGCCCGGCTCTCTGCTGCGAAGGCTGTAGGATTATTGGCAAGATCCCAGTCTGCAGACACTTTACAATGGATGGCAAATCTGGTGTGCAGTAAACTCGCAGATCTCAGGCCTCGTGAGGTCGAAGAGCGTCAAGGTTTGGTCTCTGCTCTTGCCACTTTGGCGAACACGGCGCGCGAAACTTCAGACAGCACTAGCAGCGCTTGCGAGGCAAGGGCCGATGAGGCCCGTCTCGGGGCTCTGCTTCATTTATGGCGATTACTGGCTGAAGACTTGGCGCTCGACGACAAAGCTTTCACATCTCCAGCTTTGAGACCTGAGCTAACCGCATCCTCGATGCTCTCGTTCATTGCAGCAATGGCGCAAACCACGAATCTCGTACCGGTGAATCACTGGCCCGAACATATGCCCGTTGCACAAGTCACTCGCATCTTGAACTTGTGCCTGGCTCGCCACGAGGGTCTGGTTTCTGATGCCATCACAATGGCAGTTCCGGCAGTTTTGTTGATGTTTTCGACCAACCATAATGACATTAAGGAGACCCTGCTCAATGGGTGGCTATCCAGTCTCGAAAACGAGGCATCTTATAATGGGCAGCGATGCTCGGGCCATGCCATGGCGCTCGGCTCTGCATACTCTGTTGTGATCACGCAAATCCCCAATGAAGATGTTTACAATAGCTCGAAGGATGTCCGTATGAGGATTGTGCAGGTACTTGCATTTAGATGTACTGCTGCCGTTGCGATCGAGGCTCGCACCGTTGCATTGCGTGCTTTGAACGTGCTTATGCGAAGCTCGAGTGAGCTCACACTGCATGTCGAAAGTCAAATCGCAGCTGCTTTGCATCTTGCTCTCAATGACTATACTATCACGGAACGTGGTGACGTCGGATCTCTTGTGCGCATTGAGGCACTGGAAGCCCTTGGGGCGGGATGGGCCGCTGGCACTCTCCAAGCTTGCGACAGCGAAATGAGCTCGCTTTTGCATCTTGATGTTCTGCGACTCTCCCTGGAAAAGCTCGACAAAGTCCGCGCTGTTGCTGCGCGTGTGCTAGCACTACGACAGCAGTCTCAGCCGTGTCATGTAGCCAGCCACGAAGATGTATCTTCAGTCTCTTACTTTCTCGAAGCTCTACAAGCGCTGCGAGACACAGACGATACCGCAATGCATGTTGCTACATGTCTTGGCTTTGTGAGCTCAGCTGGCATGGCATCAGAATCGGTTGCGCAAAATGCAAGAGAAGCCCTCGTCCAATTCACCGATCAATTATCTGTCTTCGACGAATTGGGCCGAGGCTTTTCGCTGGCAGATTTCGCGACCCGTATCATGGACATCTTCAAAGCTAACATAGATGATGATAGGGTCTTAATCCCTCTAATGGAGACTCTCGCCTTCCTTTTCGACATGCAAGTCATGCAACGCCTATCCCCAAGACAGTTTCCGTATGCTACCCCTCAATTTATTGACTTCACAAGTCTCTCAGTGCTGATCTTCGCAGCTTCCGGTCACTACTTTCGCTCACACAGAAAGCGCACTTCAAATCTGCACATATGCAAAAACTCCACCTTGCGCTAGAACTCTATCGCGGCTTTGGAGATATGCCGACCTCCAGACTTGACACTTTAACAAAGGTGACGAACATGCTTTTGCATCCGTTCCCAAAGGCACGTCTTCTAAGGTATCGGGAACTGATTGATTAACGAAAGTGTAGATTCGTATGATGGCAGCGGAGACTCTGTGGATATTGACACGGAAAGATGCACTGAAGCTGCAGGATTGGAGTATACCACCAAAAAGCTTGAAGCCCATCGTACTTGGATTCCATGAGGAATTAAAGGCTGCTGCGCATGCCTGACCCATGTCAGGTTACGAAATACGGATGAATAGGGGTTAGAACCATCGAGTCGAGTTTTCCGCACGCCACGGACACAGCACCTTAGCACTCGGAACTCTCTTTAGAGTTGCGCCCAACCAATTGTGCCTGAGATGATTATTTTCTCACAGGAAAGCCGATAGACTCAAGATTGGTGGGTCCAACTTTGTCACCCCTGGCCATTGTGATGAGCCCATCAAGCCAGTCTTGGTGTCCAAGTAGCATTTTGTTGGGCTTCTCCGCCTCCCACTCGCTAAACACCTTGCCAATCTGGCTTTCTTGGGTCAATATCCGAACCCTTTGATCTTCGATATCTTCGACTAGCCATGCGTGGTATATCTCCAAGCCCTCCGAGGTAGTACTGCTCCAGGCAAGTCTTCCCGGCCGCCCATTGCCTGTGTGGTGACATGTCAGTCGCTCTCTGACAATAGGCCACCCTATTCGCGAAAATGAACTCACTCTCTGGGGCCTCGGACTCTTCTACCTTGCATGTCAGTGGTGGGAACCCAAATGTACTGAACTTGAACACATCGGCCTCGTGCAGGAAGTCGCCAGATGCTGGTGGCGTAATTTCAGCACAATTCTTGTAGTATGACTCCCATTTCGATATGTTGGCGAGCAAAGCCCATATTTGTGTACTTGTGATGTCTTCGGCAATGCGTTCGTTGGAGACGAAGGCATCTGTCGTGCCAGGGAGAAAGTGCTTCGGCCAGATGATAGCGTTTTGTTGCGCCATGATACCTCAGATTGCGGATACGATCATAGAATATAATTTTGCAGTATTGTTTGCGCCCACGAGGTAGTCCAAGGATGTCTGAATGCGAGCGCTATGGTCTTAGATAATGACGCCTACGTGCACCCATTTTGTACCGTGCATGACACAATACATTACACGTCAGCGCCCCTTGCCATTAGCACCACACCATTGTTGACGTAGAGCTCGCCGATCTCCGGCGCTCACATTACATGTTTTGGGTGGTCAATTGACCAGGCCGCGTTTTTGGTGGTGCGGACCCTACAATAGACGATCAGCAAGCGCCTCCATCAACCCTAGCCTCGTCATCGACGTCACCACCAACATTGGAGAACAATCGCATGTCGGCAACAAACAAGATAGTCCGCTGGATGTCTTAGGTTTCTAAATGAGACCAGACAGGACCGGACTTTTCTCCATTTCAACCATTACCCCATTCGTTTATCCCGAGTCCGTTTTCACCTCACTCTCCAGGCACGGACACGCCACACATTACGACGAGGAAACGCGCTCTTATCGAATACATGCAGAGCGATTCGTACCATTGATACAAGTTGTATCGGCTGAGAGAGGAGCACTTCGCCGCACGGGCTCTTGTAGGCCTCTGCGTTCTGTAAGAGGCGTAACACAGAAGTCTAATTCGAATAATGATCTCTCAGCCGATACACTAACTCCACCGAGAAGTTCTACTCAAACTTATCTACTTAGCCTACCAGAGAGTCCAAACACTCTCCTAGACAGTACTGTGCCGAGAAACCTAGACCAAGGTGGCGCATGGCAGAAGTGCGAAGCATGCGGCAAGAACATTTGGCCCCATCATATCACACCCATGAAGGTGCCGCGTACCCATTTTCTGGCGCATCACCCAGCGCAAAATCTCTCTCCGATCTAGGTTGGTGTAGATTGATTGTATTCTCTCCCAAAGATGCATAAGCATTCGGCGCATGGCACAGGCAATTTTGTTCCAAGCAACGTATCTCATAGCCCGTCCAACCCATCTCAGGACGCATTGTCCGAGCCTCGCGATTATCGAATGGACCATGGAGAAGTGGCCATGGTTGTGTCTCGAGTAGCTCAATGCTGAAGGGAGCTGCTCTCGAGCAAGGCAGCCAAGGGCCGGAACGTTTTTGAGGTTCCATGGTATGAAGCAGCGAAGCGTGTGACAGTGGAAATATCAGATACTGAGACGAAGAGATCTCCCAAAATCTGCCGTCCCTGGCCTGTGCATGGGTGTTCCGCGGTGTTGGTTGCTGTGCCGCAAGACGCGGGCTACCATCAGACTGACTATCGCAATCCACGGCCACAGAACCTTTTCGATGTTGCTCATTCGAACGAGGCGCGCGATCGTATTTCTTTCGAGCCGTATGCGCTGGTGACGTATTTCTACTACAACTGTTTTCGGTGTAACTCAAGATTGTAGTTGGGGCTGCTAGTGTGAATTGAACAAGGGCGTCGAGGGCATTCATGGCTTTCAGTACCCTTCAATGAAGGACAATGATAGCAGTTGATCAAGTGAGCAGAAGCTGCTATATGACAGTTCCGGTGATCCCTGCTTCTACCGGTTTGACACGCACAACAGCTCCAAGATAGTTACCGAAGTCACATTACACTGTGTGCTCCACGAGGATCCCTGCACAAATTTCCCAATAGTATTCAAACCAGTGTTACCAGTCCGGAATCCCTTTACAATAGCCGAAAATCACTGCTTGCAAAGACTAGAAGTGATGTACTGAAGTCCAAGGCTCCGTACTGCGAAACCATAGGTTTTAGCCAGATATACTCGACAGTGTGCTTTCGCCATTCGACTTCACAGGTCGAATATGAGATTGAGATAAGTTTCTACCTTTGCATAGGATATTGTGTAGGTTCTTGTGCTATCAGATATTTTTCTTTCAATCTGATGTACCTTCTAAGGGACTTCAATTACTTACTGCACCTTAAATGCCTTCGCTTGCGTTTACGTATATAATGTAACCTTTACGACACGTTAAAAGCCATGAAGCTGTAGAATTAAGACTGTCTTTACCACTCTAGTAGCATTTGCATCCATCTGCACTGCTCATTCAAAAGGTTGCAGATTGATTAGTTTTGTTGTCCAAGCGGTCCTGGAAAGGTGGAGTATAGAATATATATTCGTCTCGTAGAAACGGGCGAGAGCTTTTAGATACTGTTGACTACTACATGCCGGCTGAACAAGCAAAGTCAGGTTGTGTTCAGCGCGCTAAGCTTTTCCGCAAATGCCGCCTCAACGGAAGCCAGGTGATTTGGCTGAGAGGTCATGCTCGCCATCAAGTAAATGACATTGCCGAGCACGCGAGAATGAATCTGTACCTGCGTTTTAGAGACTGCGTTGAGAAGCGAGTCGCGCAGACCAGCAGCCGCGGACGAAGAGTACCCTGCACAGGATTAGCGCAGTCATGCGATCTGAATGCGTGCCATATGCCTGCATTCATCTCAGTGTGTAGAGTTCAGCTTACCTGTGGATTTGGATTTGTCGTGAAGCGATACAGCCAGTACTGAACCTAATGCGTTGACGTGGCTTACACATTCGTGTCTTGAGAGTTGCAAGACAAAGCTGCGTGACCACATACTCCATACACACTCGTTCCTATCTCTAGTTGCAACAGCAAAGTCGATTCCGTCCCGCTGTCTTTGCAGCGATGTTGGTATCATCCAGTCTCTCTTGTATCCCTTCCACGCAGAGTCCTTCGTATCGAGCTCGGCCATAGTCTGAAGGCTGGTGTTCGCAATGTGACAGCCAATAGGGTGGGCGGTGTAACTGTGTCCGTGTAACAGCGCATCCGACTTTTCGTCTCCCCAAAAGGCGTCAAATATAGACTGGCTCGCTACTGTGACGGATAAAGGAATCAGGCCACCAGTCAGGAGCTTTGCGTGCACGCTAATATCTGGATGTACGCCCAAGAATGACGCAGAGGTGAAGCGACCGAGGCGGTACAGACCGGTGAATACTTCGTCAAACACAACCGGGACGCCAGCCCAAGATTGTTCGTGATCCATAGGTGTGACGTCTTCGTTGGCATATGTTGAGAACTTGTAGCGACGCACAACGCGCACAAGACTTTGCTGAAAGAGTGGGTCGACAAAAAGCATCCCACCCGCACCAAGCACAACTGGCTCGAGGATAAGTGCACCGAATTTTCGACCCTGCACTTTTACAAGCCTGTCGAGTGTTCTTTTGATATGTTGCTCGTATCTTGGTGAATGGCCACGTGAGTTCAAGTCAAAGATGCTGTCCATATCCGAGAAGTGCTGCGCGGGGCCGAACTCTTCCTCCATGCCTTTTGGTGGTTCGATGATCCAGCGGCCATCCTTGAGCTTGAATGTGGGATAGTCGAACCAAAATCCACGGCCACGATACCAGTCAACTTTTTCGTTAAACACGCATGGTTCCGAAGCATCCATTGCTCCAATCGTATCGCCATGATACGAACCTTTCAGTCCCAGTACGCCAATCTCTTCTTTGTTGCTCGTCCACCCATATCTCTTGCAGCTGGCTCGAAGAGCCATCTTGATACCTACCTCGGTCGCAGTACTTCCATTGTCGCTGTAGAACACCTTCTTGAGACGCGGATTGGCCAGGGAGGTCAAAAGTCGCTCTGCGAGTGCAAGTGCAGGTTGATGGGTCGCCCCGGCAAACATGACATGGCCATATCTTCCGGCAGCGTATGCTGCTTGTAGGGCTAGATTTGGATTTCCATGTCCGAGTCCCTGGGTCCACCTGTAACAGATGTCAGGCCGGGAATCAGGCATTGATGAGAAATGCATGCTCACCAGCTAGCCGAACCATCAAAGGCAGGATAAAGTAATGGTATGTCTTCAGCTCCATTTGTCATCTGCAGAGAAGCCGCTGTATGCTTGACCTGAAAATAGTCGCCGTATGCTGAATCAAATACAAGAACACTGTCCACCCCTTGTACATGCTTGTGCTGGGTAAAAGGATGCCAGATGGCCACATTTGCTCGACTGGACATGGTATCTAGGTCATTCAGGCGACTAGTGTGTAATTCGACAAGCTTGTCGCCAATTTCGCACACGGATGATGTCCTACTGATAGTCTGGTAATAAGCAGTCATCATTTTCGCCTCCTGTTCTTCGCTGGCATTTTCAAGATGGGGGATCCATGGTATGGTGGAGACCGAGATGCCCAAGTGGCTGAAGTGATCCATGAGATATTTCGAGTTCTCATACTTGCTCTGGTCATCGAAACAAATGACAGCATCGATATCGTAGCCTCTGGTAATCAATGACTCCGCGGCCGCTATAGTTGAGCCAATTCCTCCAAGCCTGTGGTCTCCAACAAGAACAGCGGGCAGTCTCAAGGGGCGGAAGAGGTCAGCTTGCAGTGTACCTGAAGGGCCGGGAGAAAGGACGCCACCAGCGGTCTCGATGATAGCGATCCCTGTGGTTCCCCGAACCGAGCTTGCATCAGCGGCCGCATTCTTCAAACGAGAATACAGTCGTCGCACTACTTGGTCATTGCTTGGCTTCTATCAATCAGCAAAAACTCAATAAGCCATAAACTCGGCCTGGTTCCAGTAAAAAAAGACGGTATGACACCTGGGCACAGATGCTCTTCAAAGTCCTTGTACAGGTCTACGCCCGCAGCAGAACCTTTATGAAGTTCTTAGGACTTCTCGACCATTGCACTGAGGCTACGATCATTGCTCTAGCAAATTTTGGGTATGTTTGCGTTGCGATCAAAGCAAGACTCGACATAGTGAGCAAGCGCTCCCACTGGGGTCGAAGAAGTGGTATGATCAAGCCTTCCGCCCTGGGAGAAGCCGCAAAAATGTGGCACGAATTACGGCAACGCCAAGTCGAGACTCGCGGTGCACAAGAAGGTGCTGCATTGACCCCGCCATACGCTGGCAGGACTTTTGACGTGCCCGCCTTCATACGCCGCGAGAATAGACAACATAGACGATGAAAACTCCACTTACACAGTTTTGAGCGCCTCTTGCCGCAATGTGCGGACTTACGGGATCATTGAATTGAAAGATTGTGTCTGCTGAAACCCCAGTATGTCGCCGAACGTAACGGTCGTCTGCTTCGTTCAACGGCCCAGTCGATACAGGCTTGATGTAGTTGACAGTCCATCTCCTTCTGCCTTTTCGCCTTGTGAAGTGCGCGCCCAATAGTGTTGAGAACACACTCTTGCCTACCCCCGTATTTGCACCAAAAATCTGTACTGCGATGAGGTTCTTCCATGAGGCGGCTGGGATTCTTGACATGCTTAACAAACGCGATGCGCAGTAAGACCTGACAGGGGCGGCAACACGGTGTCAATGGTGTCGGTAACTTCGTGGGGCACTTATTGCTCAGGCATCGGGTGGGGTTGGGTGGCGCTAAGGATTTGGCTTTAAGGTTGAATGGTTCCTGCATGAAGCTACCGTACCTCTCGACGGCCGAGAGCGGAACATCGTGTTTTTCCCCTGCCGCTTCATCACGGCCTTTCCTTGATGGTTTGACCTACTCTACAAGCTCTGCATATGTTGAAATTACATTATGTGGTATGCGAAATGCGTGCCCGACGGAGTCTTGGCTATCTTCCAGACATTGCGGAAGCTTGGAAGGCTCGAGGTCTGGAATGTTCGCGTGGAAAAGCGTGTGTGCACTAGCCCACCGTGCATATGGATTACTTGCGGCAGCCTCGGCGTGCGGCTATTCAAGGTTTAGATTCGGCGCATTTTTGGTGACGTTGCGTGTTGGCTTGCACTCGCCGCATCCCGCACTTTTGCAGCTCTCGTGAGACAATAGATCTACAGCTTCATTTACGAGCAGCGCAGATAGATACAAACATTCAAATTAATCGCTTAGGGGCCATTGTTTTCTTCTAGAATATGTATTGGACACACATAAAGGCATTCAGAAGTGTCCTACCGGAGATGTCAGGGCAACACCCTGTAGGTTAGCTCAACCAACGGCACTTTCCGTCTGTTGTCAACCCGCACCTGCTTACCTAGTTCCTTTGGCATTCTCTCACGTGTTGGGAACGGTACCGAATATCACGAACGTGGTACAGAAGCCCTCTAGACAGCTGTATACTATATGCAATTAGTCTTCCGAAGTCTTGCGTATACTGTGTAGTATTGAATTGAACGGATGGAGAAGAGTGGGCCTAGTGTCCCATCGGTTATAGGATGATTTGCCATGCGCGCACTAGAGCCGCTGCCACCCCGCGTCTCCGCCCAACCGATCGACTCTTTTTCGAGGCACTGGTTCGCTAAGGAACGTATGTGAAGCTAATGCATCAAATGTATTTTGATAACAAGCAGTCATCTACACGGACAAACGATTACAGCTGGACACCCCGTTCGTAGTGACACAAGCACAGAGCATTGAAATCAGTACTCAGGTATGGATTCCTCGCTCAAGAAATTTATGCTTGAACACCAACTTCAGAACTCATTGGATCGCCGGCAGGCCAAATCTACTCTTCGGTCTCTCACACTACCCCAATCCTCCCATGTTGATTTCTCCTCAAACGACTTTCTCTCCCTGGCCGGACACCCCAAGCTGAAAGCAGCGTTCATTGCAGAGGTTCAAACAACCGACACGCCGCTTGGGAGTGGTGGATCAAGATTGCTCGACGGTAACTCCGAGTATGCAGAACGTCTTGAGCGAGAAATTGCCGAATTCCATGGCGCCGAGGCGGGTCTATTGTTCAACTCAGGCTTTGATGCGAACGCTGGGTTCTTTGCCTGTGTACCCCAGCCTGGTGACATTATAGTGTATGACGAGCTCATACATGCGAGTGTGCACGATGGGATTCGGTTAAGCCGTGCTGCAAAAGCATTGTCCTTTCAACACAACTCACTGCACGATCTTGAACAGGTTCTGCAGCGTCAGGTGCAAGAATCACCGGAATGGAAAGAAAAAAAGTGCAACGTGCTGGTAGCTATCGAGGCAGTGTACAGTATGGACGGCGATATAGGGAAGCTCAAGGAGATTCTTGACATGGTGGATGCCGTGTTGGGCAATGAACGAGGTTGCGTCGTCATAGATGAGGCCCACTCCACTGGCGTATTGGGTCCGTACGGCGCAGGGTTGGTGAGCTTGCTCGGGCTGCAGAGTAGAGTCTTCGCTAGACTGCACACTTTTGGCAAGTCGATGGCCGGTAATGGAGGTACGTACAACAATAAACGACCACAAATGATAATACTACTAACTAATTGAAAGCTATAATCCTGGGGTCCCATACACTTCGTCGATTCTTGATCAATTATGCAAGGCCGCTCATATACTCCACTTTCATGTCATATCCGTCCCTCGCCCTGATCCGTACTGCATATGGCTTGCTCAAATCTGGATCAACATCGGCAATGCAGAATCAGCTTCACTTCCTCGTTCGGTCATTCTTCCTCAATCTCTGTAAGGTCCAGGAGACTTCCAGGGCTTTTCGACGCTTCTTGAAAATCCCGCCTGGTTGCCCCGAATCCCCAATATTTGCCATTCGACTGGTAGAGCCAAAGAGTCTGGCACTCTACCTACAGAATCAAGGCTACATGGTCAGAGCGGTCGTACCCCCCACAGTACCTCTTGGAGCTCAACGAATCAGGGTCTGTATACATGCTGGGAACACAATGGCTGAGTTGGAAGGCCTAATCAATGCTTTGGCTGCGTGGTGCGAGGCGCAGGAAGGGGCTCACGGGGAACAGGAGGGAGCTCCTCGAGCCATACAAAGCCGCCTGTAATTGTATAGAATGACCACCTATCATTTGGACAAAGCAAAATATAATTGGCAGCGTGCTGTAGCCTTTCGGCCGGTTAGGTACTATGAACAGCTCCTAGAGACCTTTACGCCCTTCTATTGGCGAAGCATAACGCCAATAAGCTATTAGATGTCTAAAAGGAAGTATCTAGTAGCAAGTCAGTATACCCAGCCCACGAAACCAAGAGTATACAAGGATCATTAGAAGCACCCATATACGGAGCGTACGGCCGCATATTGAGGTCTCTGTGTCTTCAAATCGTACTCAGACTGGCTATTTCGATAGCATGAATCACCGAAATTGCCGGCTGTGACAGAATCAATCGAAAGACTGCTGCACTTGGCCGCTCAGGCATGTATGGTTGCAAGGCCTATGCCAGTCCGCGCTGCGTGAGGGCGGCAAAGTGAATGATGTCGTGAATCACTGAGATGTTTACATTGCCCATGTGTATGGTTGGGACGCAACCTGTAGTTGCCGGACCCATTCCGCCACCCTCAAGCTACTTTTGTATGCTCGGAACCCACATCAAGTGTCTCCTCGCTCACTACTAGCTTCTCTCCTATCGTCTCCTCCATGGCCATCGGTCGAAGCCCCCATCGCTCGAACATAGCTTTATCCTCCTCCCACCCATTACACGCAGTTGTGAGCATCTTCTCGCCGGTGAAGATTGCGTTCGCGCCGGCTTGAAAGCACAGTATCTGCTTCTCCTCCCGCATAGTGTGACGACCTGCTGCGAGCCGAATGATAGTCTTCGGCATGACCAGTCGAGCAGTGGCAATTGTGCGTAAGATTGCGTCGAATGATACGCTCTGGCTCTCACCTAACGGCGTACCTTTGATAGGCACAAGCGCATTCACCGGGAAGGATTCAGGGTGCGCAGGTAGCGTTGAGACTGTATGGATGAGACCAACGTGATCGTGCGCTTTTTCGCCTAAGCCTAGGATACCGCCGGTACAAACGTGAATGCCAGCTTCTTGGACGTTTTTGATGGTCCTGAGTCGCTCGTCGTAGGTTCTGGTAGTTATGACACTCGGGTAATGCTCTCGACTCGTGTCGACGTTGTGGTTGTACGCTGTCAAGCCGGCGGCTTTGAGTTCTTTGGCCTGTTCAGCATCAATCATGCCCAGGGTGACACAAGCCTCCATGCCCATCGCCCTGACGCCCGTGACCATCGCTTCTACGAGAAGCAGAAACAAAATTTTAGCGTTTGTTTCATTTGCACCAAATATGTATATATACTTACTGATGTTCTTTAGATTTGTCTTACGGCCCCTCATGTCCCTCCATGCCGCACCCATACTACAGAATCAGCGATGCTCTCGCACAAAGACATATATTGCAGAGATATAGTTGGAGAGCTTTGGGTAAAGTGACGCACCCTTCGAGTCGTCAGCCTAGTCTTGAATAGAAAGTGAGAACCAAGAGTAAATACGCTCAGTGTCTGACGCATGCTTTAGGACATCCGGACACTGAGGCGTATTACGCACTTCGTATGGGACATTACGCACAGAATCTCGAACTTCCATTTTCTTTGGCGATACGTGCAGCTTCGAGGACCGAATCCACCGAGCTCATTTTGGTGGCCTTAAGTCCTGTGTCGTATCGTGAGGACTGGGCACAGTAAGAGCAATCCTCACTGCATCCACCAGTTTTGATGTTCATCAAGGTGCACATCTGGATAGCAGCTGGATTGTGAAAGCGGCGGTGCACAGTAGCCTGCATCATGGCCGTCAGTCTGTGTAGCTGACTTCGAGTGGCTTTCGTACCGCGGCATATGTGAGCTCAATCAACGATGTATTGTAGACCTCAGTAATCTGTTCTTTGGTCCAATTCGTTCGAGGAGCTACCGCAACCACTGCATCCTTGAACGCTGATTGAGCTCTGCTTAGTGGGGCGATTTGCTGGGTTTTGGGGTCAACCGGAGTGTCCAGTACAGTACTGAACGGGCGCGTAGAGTGCTTTGTCGCCTTCAGTCTTGGGCCCAGAGGCCGCAAAAGTAGCCGAGTTGCCATATCAGATTTATGAGAGGTATCACAGCAAAAAGTGAATCGGAAAACAATGGAAGCCGCAATGAAAGGCGTGGGGCAAGGCCAACTTGAGTGGAATTGGGCGCGGAGCAATTGCCTCCATTTGATTGGCGGAGCTTGGTCCGGCGGGCACTCGCTAGCGTGACAAGGCTCGACATGCTTAGGCTATTCCTTTTCCTCTGTAATGCACGCAACGCGTCGCGACACTCGATGTGTTGCCGTTTCGAATTGTTGAGCTTGTTGATAGTTTTCATACAGCGCCTGGTGGGGTCTACGAAACGGTCCTTCGGCGCCCCGTCCCCGCCGTCGCCGTGACCATGCTCCACGAAATCCTCCTCTCCCTCTCAGGGCATCCATCGGCCCTCTTCGATGCAGTTCCAGACGTTGACCACGTGACATCTACAGCAAGCCATTTGCTGTCGCCTCCAGAGGCCGAGCTGCTGTCTGCAATCGGCCAATTGTCGCGTCTGCACCGGCAAATCCGAGAGCATGTCACTAAAATTGCCGCGTCACACCCTTCGACTGTTTGTCGCGCGGTGGCAGCGTCCATCATATCACATCACCTTGCATTGTTTCAACGGAAAATACTCGATGTTGAAAGTCGTATCCTCAAGCAAGATGCCTCAACTGTCGGCGCATACAACATCGTACCGCTCGCAGGCGTTGTTAATGACTTCTCCGAATGGATTCAGATATTGGAATGGCTCTGGGATCTGAGCAGCTTCGTATTGTCTCCGGAAGCTCTGCAAGATGGCAAAGTAGACAATTCCAAAGCGTCGTCCGGCTCACAACTCATCGACAAACTGCGTGCCGAAGCTCAGACAGGCTATCCTAATATCGGGGAAGCGGCATGTTACCTAGGAGATGTTGCTGAACAGTCATGGCTAAGGCAACTGTCAACTTGGTTGTTATATGGGCGTCTGCCCTCCTTCGGTGCCTCCGACTTCTTCATTCAGCAAGAACATGAGGATTCAGAAGGATTAAGCTTCCGAGTTGATCATTCATTGTTGCCCAAGTTTGTCACTCGCCACACAGCTTCCTCTATCTTGTTCGTCGGCAGATCGCTCAACCAGATTCGATCAATACCACCCACTACACAAGCTATCGATCTGTCTCCCAACGTGTCTGAGCTCGATCTTCTTCCAGACCATGTCGAAGCGCTGTCCGGAGTTTGTATGCCTATAGCTGCATCAGAATTGGCTGAAGCCGTCAAAGCTATTCGCCTATCGTTGTCACGCAACTTACTTCAACATCTCTTGCCACGCGCAAAGATCATCGAAACACTCACTGTCTTGCACCAGTTCTTCCTGCTTGCCAAGGGCGAGTTTGCAGTGGCCCTCATAGCAGAGGCGGACAAGAAGAGGTTGATGCGCTCTAGCGGTCTCGAAACCGTACCCACCACACAGACCATGCAAGGTGTCATGCTGAAGGAGGCTGAAATCAGCCAAACGTTGGCGCGTACACTAGCCATTCTCTCGACGCTGGCCGATGATGATGAGCACATTGATGACATTCTCGACGTTGCAAGCCGAGTGCTACGGCTCGCACCGCGTGAAAGCCAGGGGCACCGTCCTGGAACTCCTGGCCGCGCCAAGGATGCCGATTCCATGGTGCCACGATTGACCAACGCCTCCTTTGATCAACTTTTATTATCAACGCCTTGCTCGCTTGTTATGGAGATACCCTATCCTCTTGATCTCTTCGTTTCGAGAAGCGATCTGGACGCGTACGCGACCATCAACGCCTATCTCCTTGCAGTTCGCCGAGCGCACTTGCACCTTGCTCAACTCTGGCGACAAAGCTCCATCAGACGAGAACACCCCTGTCCGCCAGGCTATCAGTACAGCAACACGGCACATGGCAAGAGCATTCTAGAACTTCGAAGACAGAGAACAGCCTCCCGGTTCCGCAGTATGCGTAAGGTATGGGCTACTTGTGCTGCATCGGTGCTCTTCCTCGCAGAGAGCGAGACCTACTTTCAGGGTGCCGTGATACAGGAGTCTTTCAGTCACTTCTTGAATTGGGTCAACCGGGCGCAGGACCCTCCTAATTCGGCTTGGCACGCGTCGCACAGCTCATCTCAGCACCCCCAGATAGGCCACACCCACTTGGAGCAGCAGCACGACCCCGAGGCTCTCTCACATGCACACCGCCAGTTTCTATCTTGGATAGCATACTCGCTTCTCCTAACTGATGCAGCATTCCCAAGACTTCTCTACACATTCTGCACTCATGTGGATGAATTAGCGGCCTACATCACACGACTCACGGACATACAACAGAACCTCGACCTTGCAGAAGACGAGGGGATTGAGAAGTTTACTCGTAACTACCTCAACGAAGAGAAAGAGGTAAAACTGGAACTTGATCGCGCACGACGACGGTTGGACAGTGATCTGAAGGGGCTAGTAGAGCGCTTGAGGGACATTGATAACGAAAGGAGTAGCACCTCCGCACCGAAGACTAACGCTGAGGGCCAAGATGAAGACAGCACATATGTACCAGCTCGTACAGGAGGAGTCGACCGGTTGTTAATGAAGCTAGATTGGGATGCAAGAGATAAGGAAGACGAGGATATAGATTTACTTCAATTTATTTAAGCTTATCTCTCTATCTTCATAGATAGAGAAAGCTTAAAAAATAAATAAGTATACATATTCTATAATCTATTTACTATTCTAAATGACATGTGCGAAGGGACTGTAAAAAGTGCTGTGGGGATCGAGGGAGCTGCAGCAGACGCACGGAACAAGTGGGGTGTGTAATCCTGTTAAAGGGAGTCTGAGCCTGAACAACGACTCTAGACACAACTGCGTTTAATCGATTTAGTTCCCTTCATTTCTGTAGCTTTGCCCGACAGTTATACCTGTAGCTAGGTCGCAATAAAACTCCGAAGAGGAAGGGGTTGAGCCACCAGATACCAGGCTGAGTTCGATAGGCTGCATTAGGCACGAGGACGACCGGATCAAAGTTGGCAAGCCATTTTCACCATCACTGTAGTCCATCGCGATGTGAACCAGTCTGCGACAAGCATCGCGGCTTGATGGCCGTTGTCTTAGCTGTCGCAATCATGAAATTTCGACATCAGGCGAAATTTTAGTTCGTTAATGTCATATCATTAGCGACAGGTATGCATTTGAGAGAATGGAACTGAAAACGAGTATGTAGTCAGTGAGGTGCCGAAGGTGGTGTGATGTTTCGCGGATGGTTTTGTTCATAGCGGAACAGTATGTCGGCGGTTGAAGTGAAGCCGGGAAATGCGGAAATGCCTCGGAAAGAAGTCCTTCTGGCGTCATTGTTGCTCCTTCAACATCATATACGTAGAACTGCCCCCGTACAGAAGAGGGATTTATCTACGGGCATTCATGGAACGTCGACTTCTTCACACATAAGTTGATCTTCATCGCTCCCACCACCCACCGCATTGCTCCTTGTACGCGTCCGCGCGCGTCCGTTCCGCCCATCATGTCCAAACTCTCCCCCTCCCTCAAAGCTCTCATCAACGCTTCACATTCGCGGCCTGGCCCTGTACCCGCACCTCCACGCATCCAAGCAGTCTACCAGCGCATCCAGGAAGAAGCCACGGAGCGCAAGCTCAGCCGTCCATCATGGCTCGGCATTTCTACCGCAGCGACCATGACCATGAACTCACCCGAGTCCATGCTTGCATTGTACAACTCCACCAGCGCATCGAGACCAGCCAGTGAATCTGTCGCGATAGCAGAGTTCATGAGAGAAGTGGGACTGAAGTGTATCGGATTCAATGGTGTACGTCACCTTCGATTGATCACCACCCAGGACGACTGCTAACATATACATCGTTAGATCCCACGCACAATCAACATGCTCAACGCCTTCCGCGCGGCCCTCCCAGCCTCCGTCGCCTCGTCTCTAAATACCACACCAACCCGCAACCCAACGCCCTCCAACATCGAATCAATAGGCGCCCGCGGCCGCGCCCTCTGGGACGCAATCTACCGCCCTTTAGAAACAAAGCTCGAACACAAACTCGGCGACGCACATCCAGATCTACCAGTGTTTATAATAAATCAAGAATACGGTGGCTTGTTCACAGACCCGCCAGGCAAGCCGGGCGCAAAAGTGGGCCGCGTCACAACGAGCTTGATTGCCGTGACGTGTCTGCGCGCACAACAGGGTGTGGGACCGCAGGTGTTAAGTCATGTTTTTGGGCTGAGGAAAGGGTGGGAAGATGGCACGTGGAAGCAGGAGCCCGAGGCTGGTGAGGAGGAGGGAATCAGGTGGCTTGTGAGTGATGAGGGATGTACATGGGTGTTGGAAAAGGTGGATGAGCTCGTTGCGGCATTGGGTCAGGGCGAGGGGACTACGTTCGCCCCGGTGCGGGCGAAGTTGTGAAAGTGGAGAGACGGTATGAAGCTGCTCGCTGAAAATCATGCCAGTTATTGATGCATGGCTGAGGGTTTGGCAAGCAAAAGGGGCCGCTGCCGGAATTAAACAGAGATACAAAAAGAGACCACACCATTGGCACTCGCAAATTCTACTTCGTTCAGAATCAAATACGCTTGTTGGCCTTCCATGGACACCTGTAATGAACAATCGGTTACAGCGTTGTTGCAGGCTTGCGGGTGAGCAAATCGGGTTGACTTGCATGCACCTCTCTCGTACAGCATGTGAGATCTCATCGAATGCTCGGAAACATCTCAATCACGTCGCTCCAACACTCCCAACAAATCCCGTGCAAATTCACCCACTCCACTTCCCACATACCCAACATGATCCCCCGCGAACATATCCACATCCAACCCCAACTCCTTCGCCAACACTGCATTCGCACGATATTGACTTCCCGCCGGATTTGTCGCCTTCCCGTTTGCTAGCACCAGTTTCCCTTTCACATCTTCAAACATGTCCGCTGTGAACTCATGCAACGGATACTGCAAGAGCTCGCGCTCGAACCAATACGCTAGATTTCCCGCAACATATGGACTCGTCCGCCCGTCTGAGGTGAAGCCGGGGTTCCCCGCTGGCGAGGCAGTGAGGGAGATGGCCTGTAGGACAGCGAATTGTACCATTGCGAGTGGGATCCCGGCGCTGCGGTAGGTAGCGTATACAGCTTTTTGTGCTGCAATGAGGGTTGCATTATCAGGTAGAAGAGTGAGGGCAGGAGGTTCGTGTGCGATCAGTGTTCTGAGCGCATCTGGGAAAGTCAGGAGTAACTGTAGCGCAACAATGGCTCCAGAACTTGTACCTAGGACTGTGACGGGCTGGGAGGGAGAATGGTGTTGGATGAGGAGGCGAGTGTCGTTTACATCGACGGCAAGGCGGTTGGTGTAATCTTGCGGAAGTGTGCTGGAGAGATAACTGCGGCTGAAGCCGCGGCGGTCGTAGATGGCGATAGTGTGGTTTGTGGTGGAAGAGAGGGTGCGTGCGAGGGGCCGCCAGATATCTGCGTCGCCATTCGCGCCGGAAATAAAGAGGAGAAGAGGGTCAGAGCCGTAGGTCTCGTAGTAGATGGAGGCTGCAGGCACAGTGAGGTAGCCTGTGTGTTCCCGGAGAGGAGCGGGAGATGCGTTCTGATTTGGAAGTGCCTGACAGATCATGAAAGGGACTTGGAAGAGCAAAGATGAAACGAGGAGGAGCGAGAGTATTGCCATGTTTAGGGCTATAAAGAAGATAGTGAGAGGAGAGTGCTTCTGTGTTGGAAACGGCAGAGAGCCATCGTCGTTCTTATACCTCATCGGACGAGTCACGGCGACCTCCAGTAGAGGCGTTGTGGGATCTGGGTAGAAAAGGTCGTCCGTTTTCTCCTAACTCCATCGTTTCTCCTTTGCTGAACTGGTTGCTATATAAATCAGCCATCTCGCACATCGAACCTAAAAGGGTTTAGCTGGTTGTGGACATGGGTGATGATCCTCTGAAGCTGCGTAGCCGCCGAATTGACCGGAGAAGAATGTATCTGCTGGCCTTTTATACAATAATGGGTAGAAAGCCGCCAGAAAGCACTGTGTGTGCCAACCAAAGGGGAACGCCCATGATCAGACCTCTTCAAGGTTGCATCGTTTGGTAGCCCTGCCAATTCAATGCCAGTATCAATGGGCAGCATTTGCAATCCTCTGTGAAGTCGAAAGAGTCGAAGTTTTTCAGTGTTCATAGTGACTGCGGTAGCCACTCATATATGAAGCTGTTGCCCATGTAGGTCAGTGAGGGATCGAGATCACTGAAGTACGACGCGATCTGCCCACTACAGCAATCCAAAGTTCTGCTGGTCTGTCACAAGTCGTTACGTGTTGAGAAGCTAGCGCACCATGACGAAGACTACTCCCGTCGAGTACCGGGAGTTTTAGATCGCAGCGTATGTAGTCCGCTCAAGTTGTGTTGTAAAGTGGAACAGCGATCTGCAGCAACGAGACTGCGAACTCGCGTCGAGAACTTCGGACCATCCGCACCGCACCTCCAAACTCGCCAACCAACTCCTAACACCGTCTGCTTGTCCCGAAATATCCGCCCGAACGACAACTCATCCACCGGACGACTTTTGCACATCCCTGAAACACTTCACGATGCAAATCCGCCGCTGAAACCCCAAAGCTCCTGTGACACGTGATCTCGCGCCGTGCTATAACACCAGCGCTAACCCTGACGACTTCGAGATCGTCAAATCGCAACCACACTCATCACCATGTCGCTTATATCGCGAGCAAAAGACCTCGCATACAATCCTGCCCATGCGCAATGGCTAATACCACTCCTTCTCGTCGTCGACGCAGCGCTATGCGGCGTAATAATCGATCGTGTTCCATGTATGCCTATTCCAGTCCTAAACACGTGTTCCCACGCACATTCCCACGTTCATCCCAAGTTATTTGGTCCCAGCCATGGCAAGCGATGCTAATAATGACTTCCAGACACTGAAATCGACTGGTCGACCTACATGCAGCAAATCGCAATCTTCCTTAAAGGCGAGCGCGACTACACCAAAATCACGGGTTCCACAGGCCCGCTCGTGTATCCTGGCGCGCATGTCTGGATTTACAAGTACCTGTACGCGATCACGGATGAAGGCCGAGATATCCAAAGAGCGCAGTATGTGTTTGCGCTTGTGTATTTGGGGACGCTGGCGCTCGTGATGAGGTGCTATGCGAAGGCTGGGGTAAGTTTGATTGCACGCGATGGGAAGAATGGATGCTAATTCTACAACTCAAAGGTATCGCCCTATGTTTTTCCGCTATTGATTCTGTCGAAGCGATTGCATAGCATTTTCATGCTAAGGTGCTTCAATGATTGTTTTGCCGTTTTGGGACTCTTTGCTGCAATTTTCTGCTACCAGCGAAATCAATGGCACATCGGGAGCTTCCTGTTTGCGACAGGTTTGAATGTCAAGATGAGTTTGCTGTTACCGTTGCCGGCAATGGGCATTTTGATGATCCAGAAGGTGGGAAGTAGGGAGGCAATGACGCAGGCCATGATCATATTTCAGGTCTCGGTATGTATCATAAGGGTGATGATTATTTGCAGTCATACTAATGAGCTACAAGGTCCTGTTTGGATATCCGTTCAGGAAGCAGTCCTTCTCATATTTCGGTCGAGCTTTCGAGCTCACGCGGGCCTTTCTGTACAAGTGGACCGTCAATTGGCGATTCGTACCAGAGGAGACCTTTCTCTCTAAGCCTTTCGCACTTGGACTCTTGGCTGTTCATGTCTCCCTGCTTGGACTTTTCGCAGCGACACGCTGGATCAAGCCCTCCAAGCGCTCCCCAGGTCAATTTCTCAAGATCATAATGCCACAAGCCGAACCTCGAGATCAAGATACCATGGCCAAAAGAGTCACGCCAAACTTTGTCATGACCGCGATTCTGACCGCCATGACGATTGGTATGCTATGTGCCCGGTCGCTGCACTACCAATTCTTCGCGTATATTGCATGGAGCACGCCCTTTTTGCTGTGGAAAGCCGGCTTCCCTCCTGTTGTACAGTATGCGCTATGGGCGGCGCAAGAGTGGGCATGGAATGTATATCCGAGCACACCGATAAGCTCGGGAACCGTTGTCGGAGTGCTAGCAACCGCAGTTGCAGGTGTATGGTGGGGAACGAGGAAAGAGTACGAGGGCGAGTTGAAGGGCGTCATTGACGAGCATGAGCACGCCGAGTGATCAGTCTTCATCCGAGTCCGCCGGGGGCATCTTTCCGACCGTGGACTCTTCTTCGTCGCTGTCCTCGACGTAGGTCGACTTCTTCGGGAATTCCTTCGGCCTGTTGCGCGCAGATATTAGCATTTTGTACCATAAGACTATGATACCCAGAATAGAAGGAAACATATCACATACCAGTATGCCATCTTCCTCCACGCCTTCTCATCACGCACCACATTCACAATCTCGCCATCCAGCTTGTTCTCTCGGTCCGCCAACGCCGATGTATCCACTACGACATAGCTACCACGCTTGATCCATACTGTAGAGCGAAACTTTGCTTCGAGTTCCGCAAGTATCGGCTTCTTATCTGGTAGCTCAGCGTTGTATAGGTTGTTGCCAGCCGCCGTGGTAACGCGCGCAATCACGTGCGAAGGCGGCAGCGTACCAGGCGGGGTGACTGTCGAGTCAATCGTCGCGAGAAGGTTGCGCTTGGGTCGCGGCATATTGACGGCTGATAGACGCGTGTGTTGATCTGCAGGTGACGATGATTTTGGAGGGGTTGACAAAATTTCCAATTAGGAAAAAGTTGCCGAGCTGAGGCGGGCAATTACGACCGCAACATTCTGCAACTTCGCACTTCACGCACTTTTCAGGGAATGCTTCCGCTCTGTTTTCAATGAAAGACTAGCATCAGGCTGTGTTTTTGAACGTTTGTGAGAGGCATTGCGGATATCTTGCCAATTTCAAAAGGGCGGACGCTATTGTACCGAACGGTCAACCCACCTGCAACCTCGCCCTTTAACGTCGAGACTTTGCCATACCCACAATCGCATGCATTGTGATACCGAAATTTCGTTGCATGAATACAGCTGATAGGCTGGTTGTCGGCTCGTGCAGAACTCACGCAGTCAGAAGGACGATCGCAAACATTCGATATGTGCAATTGTCAGCAATGACACCCGTGGCTTTGTTTCTTACTAGTCACAGGCTATCGACAGTCGGTATCGCGAACTACCCCGTAAGCGTCTTTTGGGGTCTCCACTTTGGTACTCAACTTTTAACAACCTGCTCCCTCTCTGAGTTATCTTGAGCTGCTACAAAAACTTTTCTCCTCGGCAGGAGGGTTCAATTGACGGCTTAGTCTCGACGTTGCCCGAGTGAGTCAAGCATTGCGGTGCTTGATCGTCAAGTGCGTGACAACATTACGTCTCAGCCCACCACTCCATTTCAACATGTCTTCAGCAGCACTTCATGGTATCTTCGACATACAGTCAACGTCTGATGTCACTAGCCCCGCACCAACGTACCAGAAGAGCAAGAAAGGAGCGCCTCAGAGTCTCAAGGATGTTGGTATTCTACCGGACATCGAACTTGACGCTATCACGTCAGGCAAGGACCATGATCAGTCCGGAACATCTGAACAGCATGCATATCCGCAGACAGGTCCATCTGGTGCACAGACACCAAAAACGCCAAACGAGTTGGAGATGAGCAGGCCTCCCACGCCGCGAAGAGACGATGCTGTCGGGTTGATGCGCACATGGAACAGTCCTCCAATGACCAAGTGGCGTATCTTGTGCTGCTGTCTGATTTACTTTGCCAACGGCATGAATGATTCAGGTACGTATAGACACGATGAGGGATGGTTGATTAGCCCATAACCATGTCGAAATCAAATATGTACTGACGAGTTTTAGTCGTTGGTGCGCTCATTCCGTACATGGAGTCACATTACCACATCTCCTATGCAATCATGTCTTTGGTCTTTGTGGGAAACGCAATCGGCTTCATCGTTGCTGCGTTCTTCACCGATGCCATTCTCGGCAAACTCGGTCGTGGAAAGACTCTGATACTAGGCGATCTCATCCAATTATGTGCATATGTGATCCTCGTGTGCACTCCACCATACCCTCTGGTGGTTATCTCGTGAGTGCTCTCGCTAGTCCAATGACCCAAGCTGACATGTCTTCAGTTTCTTCTTGCTCGGCTACGGGGCAGCAATGAATCTTGCCCTGAACAACGTGTACTGTGCCAATACGCATCCTCCGAGTGTGATTCTGGGCGCCGCTCATGGATCGTATGGAGTCGGCGGCATTGTCGCGCCCATCGTCGGTACTGCTCTCGTATCTAACGGCATCCTCTGGTCGCGATTCTACTTCCTCGCGGTTGCACTGCGCCTGTGTTGCATTGCCTTTGCGGCATTCGCGTTCTGGTCGTACAAGGAAGAGTCTGAGCCAACACTGTTGACTGCGCTCGAAATTACCGCAAGCAGACAAACAACCGTTGAAGAAGCCGCTAGCAAGCTCAAGGATTTGAAGGCCGCGCTGAAGAGCAAGGTCACAATTTTTGGAGCGCTTTTCATCTTTGCGTATCAAGGTGCGGAGGTGGCGATATCCGGCTGGATTATCTCGTACCTCATCAAGTACAGAGATGGAGATCCGGCAAAGGTCGGATACGTGACAGCTGGTTTCTGGGTAAGCTGCGCCGTGATAGCATATATGCATCTGTGCTAATTCTGTGCAGGGTGGCATCACGCTGGGCCGCTTTGTCCTGACACATGCTGCGCCAAAGATTGGAGAGAAGAACTTCGTCGTGATGCTTACCATCGGTACCTTTGCGCTCCAGCTCCTCGCATGGCTGATTCCCAATGTCATCGGAAACGCGGTCGCAGTCTCACTTCTTGGTCTTCTTCTCGGTCCAGTCTATCCTTGTGCACAGACAATATTTTCGCGCCTGTTACCGCGCCACATTCAGACGACGGCCATTGGCTTCATTGGAGGCGCAGGTAGCTCTGGAGGGGCAGTAGCCCCATTCACCACGGGTATTCTCGCGCAGGCGTCGGGCACCTGGGTGCTTCATCCCGTCTGTCTTGGGATGTATGCGGCGATGATGGCGTGCTGGTTCGCCTTACCACGCGTGCACAAGAGGACTGATTAAGCTCGATATCCTATCAATACAACGCTCGTCGGTCATTTCGGCGGCAGTTCTGGCCGTGGCCGACTTTGGTACTGTAGTTCTTGTCGATTCTTAGCGGCTCAAGCGACGAGGGATTCACATTACGTCAACGCGCATGGAGCTAGCGGGCTCCACGCGACGCGATCCTTCGACATTGGTTCTCAACATGACATCTGTAGGTCAGACAGACGAATATATAGCAATTGGGCTTCGCTTTATATTGCAATCACAAACATTCCAGGCTTCATCATCACTCCCTCCTGCAATAGTATCACAAGGTCGTCACGATGCCTACCACCGCGGCTACCAACGCCACCCAAATACTCAGCATATCAACCGCCTTGGTCGCATCTGGCGGCATAGCAACCCTCTCCCTCTTCGACATCCCCCTGCTAAAGTCGCAGCCTGCCTCTCGCTCGCTCCCTATGACACGCTGGCTATTCAGCCGCGGCTCGCACATCTTCCCCACCGCCGCCGCCATCTCTTCCTCGGGCTTCGCATACCTCGCTTACTCGGCTTTGCCAACTGGTCAACGTACACTATCTGCTTTCCTCCAGCACGCAACCCGAGGGAAAGTCGGATTATACGCCGCCGCCGCGGCACTTACAATCAGCATCGCGCCATGGACCATGATAGCAATGATCCCGACAAACTTCACCTTGATAAAACTCAACGAACAGCTCGGTGGCACAAGAAGTGCTAAGTCAGCTCAGTATCGGCAGAAGATAGCCGAGGATCCAAACAAAATGCCAGGAGGCTGGGACAGGAGTGCGGAAGACTCGGTAGACGGGAAGGATGATGTGAGCCAGTGGTTCGACTTCAGCCCACCGCAAGAACGGACAAGGAAGGATAGCTCGAAGAAGCAGGACGAGGAGGTGCGGGAGTTGCTGGAACAGTTCAAGTTTCTGAATTGGGCAAGGGCGGTGTTGATGGGTGTTGGAGGGGTGGTGGGGTTGAGTGCAGCTCTGGCATGATAGCGGCGCAATTGTCTGTATTCTTGAAGCAACGAGTACGACAGCGAGCCCCGATAGTAAAGCTACAATATAGAACCAATAAGAGCTTGGCTACAAGAGGGCTGTTCTTGACGATGAAGCTTTTTGCGCTGTTGAACGAAGCGGGCCGTCCTGCATGTTGCTGACGCTGCAGAAAGCTTACTTCCAACCGCACTGCCAATCCTCGTCTAATCCTTGTGAACATCATATCCAAATCCTCGAAATCATCCAACCTCATCCAACCTTATTCTTAATTCCGTCGAGTGCAAGTGCAAAAGGACCGATTGCACTCGTCGGACTCGCACTCGCGGAGCTAAGCAACGGACATAACCACCGACCCCACATTCTTGCACAATGTGCCCCTCCAGGAGCATAACGCCGACCCGACAATTGTAGTTTTTAGCGTAGTCGAGACCTTGAACAGACGTTTCGGACGAATGCGAGCATTGCGGAGCTGGGAATAGCCGATCTAAACACGTCACTATCACGGCATATGTTCAACGAGGTACTGTAGCAGCAAGTATAAGAGCTGGGAACTCCCGCTAGCATCATGCCTTCCAAGAACCCCAATTGCACCTCTGTCGATTCAATTGATCATTCAAAATGTCTACAATGCGTTCCCCGTTCGGTGAAGTTCCAAAGGCGAAATCCCTTCTCGATTTCCAGCGCGTCTTATCTCCTACCGCGGGCATTCGCGTCTCGCCACTATGTCTCGGAGCCATGAACTTTGGCGACGCTTGGGAAGGCTTGATGGGCAAATGCGACAAGAAGACTACGTTTGAGATTCTCGACTACTTTTACGAGCAGGGCGGAAACTTCATTGACACGTACGTGCCACGAGATACTCCACGCCACCCTAACGAAGTACTGACAGCGCTGTAGTGCCAACAACTACCAAGGCGAAGAATCCGAAACTTGGATCGGCGAATGGCTCGCCTCGCGCAAGAACCGCGACGCAATCGTCATTGCAACAAAGTTTACTACTCTGTTCCCCGATCCGTACGGCCCAAATCCGCCGCGCCAAAAAGCCAACTATGCAGGGAACAGCACGAAGTCGCTCCGTGTGTCGCTGGAAGCTAGCTTGAAGAAGCTGCAGACGGATTACATTGACTTGCTCTACGTCCATTGGTGGGACTTCTCCACGTCGATACCAGAATTGATGCAAAGTCTCAACCAAGTTGTGACGAGTGGAAAGGTGCTGTACCTGGGTGTGAGCGACACTCCAGCCTGGGTTGTCAGCAAGGCGAATGAATGTATGTTTTCTCACCTTCTTCCATCTCCCTTCCTACTCTTCTTTTTCCGACCTTATGATCATCCGCTAACAACTCCCCCCAGATGCCCGCAACCACGGCCTCCGCCCCTTCTCCGTCTACCAAGGCCGCTGGTCCGCCGCAGACCGCGACTTCGAGCGCGAAATCATCCCCATGGCGCGCGACGAAGGCATGGCGCTCTGCCCGTGGGGCGCGCTCGGCGGCGGCAAGTTCACGACGGAGCAGAAGCGCAAAGACGCAGATACAGGCCGCGACCCCAGCTTTGCGACGCCGAGCGAAAAGGACATCAAGATCAGCCAGAAACTCGAAAGCGTGGCGAAGGCAAAGGGAACTGCGCTGACGAGTATTGCGCTGGCGTATATTCGCGCGAAATATCCATATGTGTACCCTATTGTGGGAGGACGCAAGATTGAGCATTTGAAGGGAAATATCGAGGCGTTGGCTATCGATCTCACGGACGAGGAGGTCGATGACATTGACAGCGCCGCGGACTTTGATGTCGGGTTCCCGATGAACTTCTTGTTCGGATTCGGAGGCGGAAAGTACAACACAAGGCTGGGCAGTGCGGAGGTTGGGCTGTTGAAGTTTGCGGGCAATTTGGAGACGCCGCTGGTGCAGAGGGGCCCCAAGCCGCATGGGCTGGAGGGGTATGGGAATAATTAGAATCCAGTGTTGGCATCGAGGTCCCGGCGCAGAAGCTGTAGACATAGATGATAATATCAGATTGATGTGATGTTATGAAGTACATACTTTTTTAGGGGTATCTGTACCGTGATATGCAACAACTCCATGCAAATGCAAATGCAACAGTTAACAGTGATCAACAAACCAACCACCTTCGAGAAACAATCCTAGTGCTTCTTCTTTTTCTTCGACTTCTTCCTGTTCCGCTTCTTCTTCTCCTCGTCGCCAGCGCCGCCGCCTTCAGCCTCTGCCGCCTCCGCAGCCGCCTCAAGCCGAATATGTCCGTATTTTTGCCTGATTTCCTTTTCAAAATCGGTCTTCTCCAGCCTATACAGCGCCATTGTTGCCCTAGCATCCTCAACCGAGCTATGCGCGCCAACCTGGATCTCCACGCCCAGCAATTTCTCCGCCAGAAGCTTCAACCCCGGTGTCCGCCCGGGGACCATTGCCAGCGCGCGGAACTTGGAGAACCTGGAGGTGTCGCGGATGAACCTTTTGTCGTGTTTCAAGATCAAAACGTCCAGATCGTTCTTGACTGCGTGGCCAACAAGTATCCGTCCAGCTAGCAAAATCTTCAAATCTTCGCGCACTTCTTCAAAGGGCCGCGCAACGTCCTTTCGCAGATGTCTCGGCTCGATGCCCGATACGGCGGTGCGGTAGTCTGTGACTTCAATGTTGCGCGGTATCTGGACGTACGAATCGTACACCTGGTGGCCGTGGAAATTGACTAGCGAAACACGTGCGAGCGCCGAGTCGCGATTTGGTTCGGGTCCTATGCCGACCATTTCGCAGTCGACGGCGACGTATTTGCCGGGAAGGGCGGTGGGAGAGGCGCCTTCATTCTCGACGTCGGGGAATGAGGGGTGTGGGTCGATGACGGAGAGGGGTTCGGCTGTAGGGTCGGAGAGGAGCGTGGGCTTCTTGAGATTGGGCGTAGAAACGCTTCGGGAGAGGGCCTTGGTGTCGTTGTGCTTGGTGGATGCGCCGAGGGAGGCTGGCTCTTCCATCTTTTGTCGCTTTCGTGGAGGCGGAGGTTTTCGTGGTGCGCTTGTACTTTTGCCGTTCACTGACTTGGGAGGAGCATGGCCATTCAATCCATTGGTGTGCTGAGGTCTCTTGCGCTTGAGTGACTGTTGCTTCTCGTCCTCGAACTTCTTGTGCTTCGACGGCGCAGATGACTTAGAGGCCTGGAGAGAAGCCTGGAGCTTCTTCCAGTTGGACGAGAGATTGGAGAGCTCGATTGGAGCCATGTTGATGTCACCTGCGAGGCATGGCGGTCTGCGAACAGTCGTTTTAGTGGTGGACGACAGAAGCTGCGTTTGCAAGACTTCCGAGCGGTCCCCGCAAAGAAATGTTCAAAAGTTCGACCAGGCCTGGCGCACGGACGTCGGCGGCTGCAAGTGCCGGTGGGAGGCGCGCGCAGGCGGCGCAGGCGGCAACATCGCGACAAAGGAGCGCAAGCATCGACAACTTCATCACGACTTCGCCATCCACAACGCGACTCAAAACTTGCATCAATCAGGGAACAGGTGTCGCATAACCATGGCACCTCGGGAAACATCACACGAGCCATCCGGCACGCCGGTGCCCGTAGAAACAGGCTTTGCCACTCTTGCACAACTGAGGTATGTGCGACACCAGTGCATGTTGTTTCGAGATGCATACTAATGCGTGGCGTGCAGGGTCGGTGTAAAGGCATGGGTTGAGAAGGTTGGTTTGCGCCGCTGAAGCCGCCCTGCGCCATACTCGGGGCTGCTGGAACATAAGCAATGGACATGATGAAGTAGAGCTAACAATACACAGGATGGAGAACAGCGCAAAGCTGAGATACTCTCAATACAAACACGTCAAGGGAAGCCAAAGTTTTACGTCCATTATGAGGAGTTCAACAAGCGTCTCGACGAGTGGATCGCGGCAGAGCGCATCAACTTGTCAAAAGAGGTGGAATGGCCGGCGCCAGAGAAGCCAGAGAAGAAGAAGACTGCTGCGCCCAAGAACGAGAAGGCGCCATCAAAAAATGATCAAAAAAATCTGAAGCGCTCACGCAGCAAACTTGACCGCGAGATTTCAGGCACTCCAGAGTCGACGTCCAGCAATATCCCAGGCAAACCTCAACGGCCGTCGAAAGCTGGCGGTAAGGAGAACCAGGAGCTCTTGATCACCAGTGAGGTCACAGAAGGCACCCCAAAGCCCGAAGATGAAGAGATGGATCTGGTGGACGTGCAGGATGCAGCGGCGGCGGCGAAAGCAATGCCTGATCATGATTACTCTCGGGAAGACGAGATAGAGAAGCTGCGCACATCGGGATCCATGACGCAAAATCAGACAGAAATCTCACGAGTGCGAAATCTAGAAAAGATCCAAATGGGCAAATTCGAGGTCGAGCCCTGGTACTTCTCGCCTTACCCAATCGACTTTGTCGACTCCGACGTCGTCTACATTTGCGAATTCTGCCTCTCCTACTTCGCCGAGGTCACACAATTCGAGCGTCATCGCACAAAGTGCACACTTCTCCATCCACCTGGCAACGAGATCTACCGCGACGACTACGTCTCCTTCTTCGAGATCGACGGCCGCAGACAACGTACTTGGTGCCGCAACCTCTGCTTACTCTCCAAACTCTTCCTCGACCACAAGACTCTGTACTACGACGTGGACCCCTTCCTCTTCTATTGCATGTGCACGCGTGACGAGCACGGATGCCACTTCGTCGGCTACTTCTCCAAGGAAAAAGAATCCGCCGAGGGCTACAACGTCGCCTGTATTCTGACCCTCCCACAATACCAACGCAAGGGCTTCGGCAAGCTCCTCATCGACTTCTCCTACCTGCTCTCCAAACGCGAAGGCAAACTCGGATCGCCCGAGAAACCTCTTTCTGATCTCGGTCTTCTAGGCTACCGCGCCTATTGGCAGGAGATCCTGGTAGACTTGCTCATGGAGCCGGGTAAAGTCGAAGCGAATATCGAGGATCTAGGCGCTGCGACGGCAATGACGACGAACGATGTGTTGCACACGCTGCAGAATTTGAATATGCTGAGGTACAGCAAGAATCAGCATGTGGTTGTCTTGACGGACGCAGTTATAGCGCAAAGGGAGAGGCAGAAGGCAAAGGAGAAGCTGAAGGGGAAGAGGACAATTGATCCCGAGAGATTGATATGGAAGCCACCTGTGTTTTCGGCGGCGAGTCGGACATGGAATTGGTGAGGTGTGCGTACTAAGAGGGGGACCTGGGGGAAGATTTGTTATTGCAATCGAAACACTGGAGTTTGATGCTATGCGGTGTGCGGTGTAGTTACGGTTCAATGGTGTTAGTATACCCAAGTTCAATCATGACATATTATTTCTCTATGATCCCTTTCGTACAGCCTTTGAGAATTGCACGTCATAGCAAACACATCCATTAGCAAGCTACAGAAGAAATACAGAAAGTTTGCAAATTTCACAGCACGGATGAAGCAATTGTAGTCGATCGGTACATTCATAACACTTACAAGTCAGATAGGCGGTGCAAGTCATGCAAGTTGGATCTTACTTTGCTTGCCTCCATGTCGGTTACGCTACTGAGTCCAAGTGACAACACAATCCTCACCACACACCTTTCTCCACAGTCGCACAGACATGCCTCCGCAATCATCAAATTCCTTTCCACATTATTAGAATCTAACAAGACAACGCTCGAGAATCTTATTACACAAGCCATGAGCATACAAGCCAAATGATATCCTTCCAACAATGCACACTGACAATAACTTGCCAATGCCAATTTACGCTTTCAACAACGGCCCAAGACTCTTCAGATTAATAGGCTTCACGAGAAACAAATCAAACCCCGAATCCTGCGCCATATGACGGGCCTCTTCACTGCCCAGCCCCGTCAAAGCCACAATGTACGAGCTCAGTGCTCGCACGGGCATTGCAGATTGCTGGCTACTGCTCTCTTCACCAAGTGCTTGTCCTCCATGCGCATCGGAAACACAATGTTGATGTGCTTCCCGCTGTTGCTGTTCAAATTGGCGAATTGCTGCCGTGGCTTGGAAGCCGTCCATTACAGGCATGGTTATGTCCATGAAGACACAATCATACGGATTGCCTCCTTGTGTAGCGGCTTCTTTGTACAGTCGTACGGCTTCGGCGCCGTCGTATGCTGTGGAATAGAGAAGCCCTGTTTTGCGGATGAATGCGACGAGCACTTTGAGGTTGATTGGGTTGTCGTCTACAAGTAGAAGACGTGTGAAGCGGTACGTCGAAGGTGGGTTTGAAGAATCTGCAGAGTTTGGACGCAGTGGGTGCGGAGCTGAGGGTTGGCGCGGGGTAGGATTCGGCGACGGATCTGGCCTTTTGTCCAGGTCAGTTCCGTGCGGAGCGGTCCTTATAGGGAGATCCACTGCCTCATTTTGAGACTCTAACACTCCGTCCCCTACTCGTGGAGTTTCGGAGAAACCGGAATCGACTTGGCGCAATGGAGCTGGAGGATGAATGCGCGGTGCTTCTACGGCGACAGCCCTGTCCAACGCCGTGGTAACAGCATCCCGCAGACTCTTCCTCGTGATGGGGGAGCTGATGAAAGCGGCTCCTTCCCGCCTAAAGAACTGTTCAACCCCTTCTGTAGTAGATCCGAGGACAACGACTGGTCGCGAAGCTATTGCTGACATGAGTTCCGGGAAGTGTTGTTGAAGATTCAGCATATCGGTCGCATGAAGTGCATGGGTATCAAGCAACACGACATCTTTCTCCAACAACGCAGCTAAAGGTAAGTCATCGACGACCGTCATGCCGAAACATGTTTCGCAAATACTGTGGAGACATCGTTGGAGCAACTTCGGCGGAGCTGTGATGTGTGGCGCCTTGCTGTCCGGTGCCGTTCCTGACGCAATGCTGACAAGCCCGAGTGTCACATTCAAGGTCTTATCAGAGGAGGCAGCTTTTCCGGCTGTGGCTGGTTTACCTGGCATCTCTAGATCTTTGTCGTATGGAATGTTCACAATAACACGGGTTCCTTCGTACTGCCTGCTTTCGACAAGTATCGTGCCATCGAGCGATTCGACAATATTTTTGACAATGCTTAGGCCTAGCCCGCTGCCCGAAACGAAACTGTTCTCTTGCATGAAAGGTGTAAACAGGTGGTACTTGAGGAATTCTCGACTCATCCCCACACCATTATCAGCCACAGATAAGTTGATGCATCGAGGACCAACACCCATATCCTCTGACATCCGTAGGGTTACTTCGATGTATCCCGACGCAGTGAATCTGACGGCATTGCTGAGGATGTTCAACAAAATTCGTTTCCAAGCTCCAGGATCCGTGTACAAACTCCAGTCAATGGTGTGGTCAATATTGGTGGTGATTAGTGCTGGCAGCGATAGTGCTTCGGCTCCTGTGTCAAGTGGGCCTTGATGCTCCTTCTTCAAGCCTAACTCTATCTGCGAGCTCGAGACGTGACCTAATACCACTGCCTGGAGAACATCTTCAACGAGAGAGCTTAGGTCAATTGCTAGCTCCTGCGATTGTGGATTGCTGGTATGGCTCTTTCTGCGCTCAGCAGGGTGAGTTCCTCTTTTGACACTATTGATTTTTGAGAATTCTAGAAGATGATCAAAAGTACCCAACAAGGTACTGCTGCACGATTCGATCATATGCGTCATGGAGAGCAAACGCGGGTCGTGGAGGCTGTCTTGCATAAGCTGCACGGTAGCAAGAATTCCATGTAACGGGCTTCGCAGCTCGTGGCTGATTGAAGATATGAAGTCGGATTTCTGTTGAGTTCCAGTCGCAACTTCCAGACGGAATATCTCGGCCATCAGCGAGTTCCCGAATGCGGTCAAAGAATCGATGTCATTTGTCTCCAAGGTTTTGCGAGGGTCCGATACCCATGCCAAGCAAGTAAGAAAGCTCGATTCCCTCTGGTAGTGCCAAAGTGGTAGGAATATGGCGTACCTAGCTTTGGGTATACAGTCGAACAGGCTCTTCCAGTCGTCTTGGGCAGTGGATGTGGCACTCGAGTTCGGACGACTTTCCGCTTCTTGAACACTTTCCTCAAACACGCCATACTCATCTATCGTGAAGACGTGACCATGAGGATACGCAGCGGTCAAATGTTGCATAAGGGACTGACTAGGCCAACACACCATTTGCGGCTCGACCATACCATCTGCTTGATATGTCGAGAGTGGCTGTGCAGAGGACTGGAGATCCTCCGGAGACGGCGGCGCGAATTCTTCGTCTGTGAAGCCGAATGATGGCCGGCTTCCTATGTATCGTGTGCCAGTCTCAACTTTGTCAAAAAACACGAAGCCATCCAGGTTCATGGCATGACCGATCAAGTCCGCAACCTGGGGCAGAAGGCCGCTGATTTGGTCGGACAGACTTTGCTGAGTTCCCTTTGCATTGTTGTCTTTCCGAGGGCTCACAGTGGTCGCCTCGAAAGTCACACGCGTACAGCTTAGATTGTTTCTTGGCAGACTCTCCAAATCGATATTCACGTCGCGCGGATCCCAAGAAAAGTCAGCATTCGTCCTCGAAGTATGCTCCTGCTCTCATAGCTTACGTTGGGTACTCGCTTGGTTTCAACATTCTCATTAGGACATAAATCGGAGTCAGGCCGCGATGCGTTTTGGAAGATATCGAGGGAAAATGGGCTTGTCGCATGCGCAGGTGACTTATCAGGTGGCGTGTGATTATATGAGCTCACGAATTGACAGAGTCCATTCATCATTCTCTCCGAGCGTAGTCGACCTTGTTCAGTGCGTTTCAAGTCCAAGTACTGACTAATCGCTAAGGCGGCCTCCTGTATAGTACGCAACGCATCAGGATGTAGGAAATCTCTTGGTTTATCATCTACGACACAGTAGCTACCCACGATATGTCCGGATATCGAGCGCAGTGGTACCTCGACGTAGGAGACCATGCGTGGGTAGCCCTCCACATAGGGTCGGTCTGCAAACGAAGGCACTTCGCGGAAGTCTTTTATACAAAAGTACGATTCGTCGGCAACGATGTGCGGACTCTCTGGGAGTATGACTTTCTTGCCGTGAAACACGGACATTGTATAGGGGCAGACACCCCATTCGAGCGGGATCCGGGTGGTGCCTAGCAAGAGAGGGCGTTCTGGGCTGGCGTTGAGGATCGACTGGTGCCTCGTCATCTCAGCGCATATGAATTGGGAGCGGTTGTCAATGAATGAGAGGAATGCGCGATCGCACTCCATCGCATGCACGCCATGTTGAACGAGAGCGTTGAGCGCAACATCGGTGCTCGAGATTGGATTCGCGGAAGGACCGTCTTCGACATCGAAAGGGAACGAGGCTGCAGAGAGGTAGCTATGAACTTGTCAGTCCACGACATTGTACACGGCATGCGCCACAGCCTTACGCAGCGATCTCGTAGGCCCGGGCACGTTCGTGAGCATCGGACGCCAGTGCAGGTTCGAGGTCCACCACACAAGCCGGCTCGCCAGTAGACATTAGTGCCACCGTGCATTCGGCTAGCGAATCAACCTAGGCTAGTGATAATCATTCATGCGCAACAAAAGTAACACGGCGTGCGATAGTACTGTGCTACCACTCTTGCAGAGTGAGCACTTCTTCACACAAATGTCTGTGCTCCACGGGCACGTGGTGGGGCGCGTGGAGCATCTTGCCGTGCTTGCATTTTGACCGACCTCGGGAGTGGAGAAAAATTCCCGGCGACGGAATCATTACCAGTGAGCCACATAGCTGGGCATGGCATCTCGAAAGCGAAGATTTGGAACACTGGCATCTCTGGAAATCTGCCGCGGCGGGAGAAGTCACGAAAAAATCTGCGCAGCTCGATCCAGATACATAGAACTCGGTGGTTCTCAACGTACGCACAAGTTTGCAATGAAATGTCTCAATGCCAATCCAAGTTCCCTATTTTTATCATTTCCTACCACTCGCGAGCTCTTGTTCTCCTCTTCCTACATACACACCCCAACCGCCACTCATCAGCCTTCTAGTCCTCACCAACTAACAACTACCTCCTCACATCCCACAATCCCATACGTCTTCTTCTTGCTCAGTTCCTGCGGACACTTCCTATAATCCGCATACAGCGTCGCATTGAGAAAATTACACATGTCATTGATAATCGGGCGCGCAACACCGAGTTCTGCGAGCGTGCATGTCCCGTTGCCACCAATGGCAGCGGGGAAGGCGCATGGTTCGATGAGCTGGAACTGATTAGCAACCGTTTAAGAGAAGGGATTGGGAATGAGATATGGGGATAGGATGAGGTGGACCAACGTCAGAGTATACGCTATAGTTGACACAATGACATGCAAAGTCATCAGGTGCGCAGCCGTCGCGGGCGTTGGCTTGGGCTTGACATGAGTGAAGACACGAGGGGAGCCAGCTGCTGAGTTTGGCATTGTCGCTGAGAAAACCTGCGTCAGTCTGCCCCCGATTGGAAACTTCATGGTGCAAAAGAGAAGAACATACAGGCAGCGGTACTTCTCCCAGTTCCCACGCGCATATGCCTGCGTGATGTTATACGTCAATTGCGCCGAAGCCATGGCTGAGAAAGCCAGGAGAGTAGAGATGCAGGTACGCATAGTCAGATTTGAGGAGACCAATTATATAAGAAATTACAGTGGATGTGGGTATGGTTAAAACAAACATCGAGCATTACTCGAGAACTGACAACTTTATACGCTTCCTCTTCACTTCTCCTTCACACCCACACATGCTTCCCACGCCATTGGCTGGATCTATGATGTCCTTGTGCAGCCACGGATCCATGCGAATGCATCTCGTTCCTGCAGCCTCTTATCGATTGTATGCAGGAACATGCACTTGTGATGATACCAACATACCGCCATGTTACACCAAGCTTGGAGCATTCAGCTTGATATGTCGTGGCATAAAATGAACGCTACTCGTTACCTTCCCATCCCAGAACCAGTCGAGAGGATTCCCAACCCAGCCACGCGTGCGTGACATTGCGCATGAGGTGAGGCTATCGTGAGCGTTGAAGCTTTGGGCCTGGTCGGCGTCGCGTGCCGGGAATGCGGAGAACCGTGTGACTCCAAGGAAGCCCGCCCTGTACCAATCCCCCAGTAGGTCTGGCCATGTCCAGAAGGAGTATTGTGGTACAGTCGTGACGGCAAGCAGACATCATGAATGTCCTGATATGGAAAGAGGTTGGAAGTAGCTGTCTCACCAGTCTTCAGGTTCGTGCCCGCTTAGCGTATCGAAAACAATGGCGTTCATGAAAGTCAGAAGCTGGATGCTTATGTGCAGTGTAATTCATATGCGCGTGCTGGTATATCGACACTCTCGTCAGCTCTAAATACTTGCGTCCACTG
Source organism: Paraphoma sp. B47-9 (assembly GCA_001748405.1). Lineage (NCBI taxonomy): Eukaryota > Fungi > Ascomycota > Dothideomycetes > Pleosporales > Phaeosphaeriaceae > Paraphoma > Paraphoma sp. B47-9. The sequence continues at coordinate 226,211 of BCLK01000193.1, forward strand.
AAAGTTCACTGTACGCCAAATAAGGACGAGCAAAAGAATCCCAGGCAACCTCCGCGGCGCGTTCAAGAACTCCAAAGGTCAGCACCCAGTGCGCTGTCCTATGCCTGTACATAAATTTACCCTTGCGCCAAAATGCAATGCCTACAGCTTATTCGTCAAGCTTTGATCGCCCTTCTCTCCTCTTGGGACTGTTTGCTCGACTCCGTATTCTCTCTCTGCTATCTATCCTTGAGAGCAAACCGCCACGGTCGAAAGCGCTGTTCGGTCCCAGACCAAGTCCGGCGCCCTGAGACAGCACACCACCGCTCGCGCCGGCACCACCGAAATAGCTCGGGCGATCTTTCTGTGGTGTCGCGCAGCCGGAAGTCTTGCCGAAACGTGACCCATCCGAAGAGTCCGAATTCTCATTGTCGCTTGAGTCCAGGTATGTTTCCTCGAGTTCGAAATCGTTCGCAGCGTCCGGATTTTCGAGGTCCACACGTTCGTAAGATTGCGTTCGACCAAGACCGAGCAATTTTCCGACGAAGCTGCGTTCTTTTCGGCGGTGTAGCGGATCCTTGCCTTGCTTGGCGGTGAATGGCTTCATTATAAACTTCTTCACAACTGCCCTCCGCTCTTTACCAATGACGATGCCAACGATGAAGAACACGATGAAGATCATCATGAAGAAGGCTGGTATCTTTTGTGGGTGCTCAACGAAGAGACGGTGCCAGTCGCTATCGGACTCGTACGGATGAATGGTACCACCTGCGTATTGGAAGTCCTTGGGTATGCCAGGTTCATTAGAGCCGAAACCAACTGCCAAAGCATTCTCTGCGGGTAGTGGAACCTCGCTCGAGGCGTACAAAACCATTTTGCCGAGCGTCCAGCTCACCTCGATGTCGTTGATCTTATTCACCGCTTGGAATGGATCCAGGAAGCCCTTCTCCTTTGCGTGATCCACAATTACCTTGGAGGCATTCTTGCCGTCCGGAAGTCCTTCAATGCCAACTCGTGGAACCCCAATACCGTCGTGTAGCATGTTGATGATCCATGACGCTTTAAAGCAGACCTCTCGTGCCTTCTCTTCGTCAACTTTACTGCCCCATTTTTCTTTCTTGAGGCCTTTTGCAATCTTCTTCCAATCCTCATTGCAGAATTTCTCGACCCGCTCCTGGTAAGTCTTGAAATCGTAGGCCTTATCTTTGTAACCCATCTCGAAGATCTCGTGTGTCGTATGCCAGTACTCTGACACTCCGACGAAGTGATTGACGTCAAAGTCGAGCGCTGGGACGTGTTGCCCGTTGATCAAGCACGGAGCATCTTTGCACTCCTTCTCTTTCTCTAGCAAGGGATACGTCTGATGCAGGCACTCGGAGAATTTTCCAGTCCCTAATAGATGCGCTACTCCTTTCGACGGCGGTTTGTCATCATCATCGTCCGGATCCGACTCGATGAATGTTCCATCTTTGGTGACCTCGATCTTCAAGCCAGCAGGTAGACATGGGTCTGGCAGCTCTTTCGAGCTAGTTGAATCCATAAGGGCCTTGACGTATCGTTGCCGTGCCTGGTTTGCGCCAAATCCCAGCCACGTTGTCACGAAGACCTTGTACTCTAGCGATGTGCCGTCTATCGTCCGTAATCGTAGTAGCGTTAAATCGTTTGCGTGCTTTTCGGCCTCGGTCGCATTGGGCGCGAAAGCGATCTGTGCAGATGCACCTCCCATGTCCAAAAAGCCGTACGTGCAGTGTCCCTTGCCATGATCGTGGTCTTCTGGTCGATCAAAGCCACCAAGCAGGTAGTTTGCAGCTATCCACCCATATAGACCCTCCGTCTCTCCCGGTATGACCTGCACATGCAAATCGCAGTCAGGCAGTTGAAACTGCGTTGTGCTCCGCGCAAAGTCGCAAACTTCTTTGAGGATCGATTCTCGCTGCAGAGAGGGCAGGATGCGCATTCCTGCTGTCGCAAGCAAGAATAGAGGTGTGTTTGGGACATCTTTGTGGGGTATGTTGCTGAGCGCATGGCTGAGAAGCTTCTCGAGGTGTTCTGGACCGACATCGTGCGGGTGCTCGCCAAACGTTGAGATTCCAGGATGTATCTTCTTGGTCCACTTCTTGTCCGTCTCTATGACTGGTAGGCTATGGAGTTGCGCCTGGCTGGCCTTTTCCTTTGCTTTCTTGGTGTTCAACCAGCGGTAGATGTGAACGCGCGTCCCCTGAATGCTGTTAGCTACGATTTTCTGGTGAAGTCGAAGAATTGCTTACAGAGGACCCAGCGTCCAGGACAACACCATATCTCCCTGCGCGCCGGACTTGGTCAGTATAACATACATGTAGCAGGCTGGATATCCCGGCTGGGGAGGAGATGCGTACACTTTCCCATGAGGGACAATCAGGGTGAAAACCACCACTATAATGGCGCATGCGGCAGTAACAGAGGATACAAGCGGCTTCAATAAAGGTATTAGTATGTACTACGGCGCGGCCGGTGTGAAGCAGAGGCTGGTGTTCAACGAGCGACGTGGAAGTTGAATGGACGTTCGTTCAGAGGCTCAGCAACGGCAAAGTCGATGGACCCTTGCGCGGCTGTTTCTAATTAAGTAAGTGATCGGCGCCACCCCACGCCCCGCCACAGCTGCGAACAGCAACCACGAGACAAATGCGCCGTTCCGCATTCATTGTCAATAACGCCTCACCTCCCATGGGAGACTCAATATTCTTGGCTACGAAACTGCTATCTGGGGTCTTCGCCGTCACCCCTCGTTTCTGATTGAGTGGATTGCAATACGAACAGCACCAGAAATAGTGACACACGACCCCTCGCTCGCACTTTCGTCATACCGCCCCCCTCGCGCATGACCTGTGCCCGGAATTGGACATCGCGATGTCTCTTTCGTAGTACTCGGTGTGCTTCGTGCGCATGGTGTGAACTTTTTTTTGACTTCAAAAAATTCCCTACGCCGATATCAAACGAATAGAGCTGAGAAGGGGACCATGTCAACCACACTTGAAACAGCACAGATTGTGCGAGAATAGTACGGTACTGGGCTTTCCAGTTTTGCTCTCAGATATCCACGTTCACTTGACTTGGCACGTCGCTTTCTTTGAATCCTCCTGACCCTGGAGGGCAGTCTGTGACTGTGGATTGCTATCTACAACTTCGATTCATCCTCACGCGACAGAGGTCTATTCGCCTTCGCCCACCTGGCCGCTTCCTCGCTTCCGAACTCCAGCGCCTGCAATCCATCAACTTGCGACAACCTCTCCAACTTGCCATTCTCCGTCACGTGCCATTCTCAATCATGGCCCTTGTCCGCTACATGGGGCTTCAACAACGCTTCAAATGCAGTCGCTGTTTGCGAGTGGATCGCATCATCGTCTGGCAGCTTCACCGCAATGTAATCGACCGCCAAACGAATGAAATGCTTCGCCCGCGCGCTGGTGGGTTCTCCGCCAACACTTGTTGTGTGGCCGGGCGCTTTAATAAAGGCGACCACGACATGATTCAGGGAGACTATAGCTGATCTAAAAGCCAGTGCTATCGTTTGATAATCTACCTAGCTTGCGTCGTCTTCGAAGGTACCGTCCAGGCGTCAGATTATCCAGAGAGGCATTGCGGTAGCAAGAACTCAGAAAGTATATGGTGCAAGGAGCAGATATGAGGTATGAAGAGTGACATTACCCGGAGACTGATGAGTACAGACGCCTCCATTGTCTCACAGGTCTATTTGTACTTCGTAATGCAAGGATTGGTACGCTCCAGTTGCGAGGATCGAGAATTGCCGCAATCAAATGAGTAAGCTCCGTCTGCGGAACAACTTCAACACTGCATCAGGACCGTAATTGCTCCGGTTCCGGTTTCGGTTTCGCTACTACAGAGACGTCTTGCGTGCATGGTGGAGGAGCAGGTCCCTGGCTGATAACTGGATCTGCTAACTCTGCCACCCGTCGGTAGAGCGTGGGTACGCTGAAGGCGCTTACCAACAGCAGAGAGCTGTTGTCTTAAGTCTGAGAAGTTGTGCACTCGTCTAGTTACGTCCCGCTATACCCTTCGAGTGGTCATCGAATACAGTATAACAACGGGACCATAGAAAATTGTTCGCAACTACGAAGGCATGTTCAGAGAAATCAGTCTCTGTACTCGACGATAAGGATTCAGGAGAAAGGACTTGACGTACTTCCGAAGCGGCATAAATGGTATGCCAAATCAGCAACCACCGCAGAGCAAGGCAAGTCTCAGCAGCACAATTCTGTGAAAGACGCCATGCCAGGTACATGTACGAATCATAATTTTTCCGATATCAACAACATGCTTTCGCACGAAGGTGTTTCTCTCGCCTTGGCCACTCAGCGATACGTGGATTCCCCTTTAGCGTCGCGCTAAAGTAATCATAAAATGTCGAGACGTGAACGGCTTTGACGAGGCACGATCTCGCCGATCCAAGATTGGATTGCTAGCGTCGATTCACGCGAATTTTACCACTTTTGGCAGCAATGGGTTTTCCCACGCTAAGAATGCGCTTGCGCATGGCCAATGCTCTCCGATCGGAGTGTTGAGGCTGCGACGGCGAGTCTTTGCTCCGAACCTAAGAGTTCGGTCAAAGAGGACTTGGTCCCAGTACCTCACTGCTACGGCCGTTGACTTTAAACACACTGCCCGATAACATGTGCGGTCTGTTGTCCTGCCGAAATCAGTCAGCCTTTTACTGAGAACGATGATGACATTGATCGAGACTTTGCAAATTTGGAGTTGAAGCCACTTTTCACCTTTTAGATCGAGGTATATGAGTGCGCTTGAATACTATCGGCTCTACAGCATCGACGTTGTGCTCTTCTTAATTCGAGTGATTTCACTGATTCAACGTCTAACCATCGCCAAATCACTTTTCAGAGCGGGATACATCTCCTTTTCTCATATCTTTTCAGCTTGTAATATTCAGCTCCAAACATCGACGGAATTCTTCTCCGCTTCACAGATTCAGTCATAAACATGGACAGCATGTCTGATCCCGAGCAGTCCGACATAACACTGGACACAAGAGTCCGCGACGAGGATCCGCAGGAGTGGTCCATATCTAATGAGGTCCAGGCATTAAAGCAGCGAGAGATGGCTCATGGAGGCAAGCCCAGGAAACTGGGCGTGACATGGCAAAACCTCACTGTCAAGGGAGTCAGCAGTGATGCAGCGTTCAACGAGAACGTTCTGTCGCAGTTCAACCCATTAGGGAAGGGTATGAAGAACTTGCCCATGAAGACCATCATCCACAACTCCTCCGGATGTGTCAAGCCCGGCGAGATGCTGCTGGTGCTTGGACGACCTGGTGCAGGGTGCACATCTTTGCTCAGCATGTTGTCGAACCATCGACTTGGGTACGCAGAAGTCACCGGCGACGTCCACTTTGGATCGATGACACACGAAGAAGCAAAAGACTATCGTGGCCAGATCATCATGAACACTGAGGAGGAAGTCTTCTTCCCGACCTTATCGGTTGGCGACACAGTCGACTTCGCCACTCGCATGAAGGTGCCCTATCACCTCCCACCCGGCATCAAATCCGCAGAAGAATACGCACAGTTGAACAAAGATTTTCTCATGAAGACACTGGGTATCTCGCATACTCATGATACAAAGGTCGGAGACGCATATGTGAGGGGCGTCTCTGGAGGCGAGCGCAAACGAGTGTCCATACTAGAGTGCCTCGCAACCCGTGGCAGTGTTTTCTGCTGGTGCGTATTCTTATTCCTGACCATTGGCTGAACCTAACGGCTTCTCTCTCAGGGACAACTCGACCCGTGGTCTCGATGCTGGCAATGCTCTCGAGTGGGCCAAAGCCATGCGAGCTATGACAGACATCCTTGGGCTCACTACCATCGCCACTCTCTACCAGGCCGGCAACGGCATTTTCGAGCAGTTTGACAAAGTCCTGGTCCTGGACGAAGGTAGGCAAATCTACTACGGCCCTCGAGAGGGTGCCGTACCCTTCATGGAAGAGCTAGGCTTCGTATGCGATCCCGCAGCAAACCGTGCCGACTTTCTGACCGGAGTGACGGTTCCGACCGAACGTGTCATCGCCCCGGGCTTTGAAGACCGCTTTCCCCGCAACGCAGAAGAGATCCAGGCCGCATACGACAAGTCGTCGATCAAAGCCACCATGATGAGCGAGGGCGCATATCCGAAAAGCCCAGAGGCAATTCAGGACACAGCGGATTTCAAGCATATGACAGAGATGGACAAAGACAAATACATCCCCAAGAAGTCGGCCGTCATGACGAGCCTTCCTTCCCAGATTAAGGTTTCTGTACGACGCCAATTCCAGATCCTGTGGGGCGACAAGGCAACACTTATTGTAAAGCAAGCTGCCACAGTCGCACAGTCTCTTCTTGGTGGTTCTCTGTTTGTAAGTTCAAAGCACTCGCAAACTGCATGTGTCAACTGCTAACTGCTTCGGCTAGTACAACGCCCCAGCTAACACTAGTGGACTCTTTCTCAAGAACGGAGCACTCTTCTTCGCCCTACTCTACCCGACGCTCATCGCTTTATCAGAAGTCACCGACTCATTCACCGGCAGACCCGTCTTGGCCAAGCATCGATCCTTTGCTCTACACTACCCGGCTGCCTTCGTTATTGCCCAGGTCGTCGCTGATATACCTTTGTTGTTCTTCCAAGTGACACACTTTGGAATCGTGCTCTACTTTATGGTCGGCTTGGAGTCATCTGCGGGAGCCTTCTTCACCTTCCTGGCTGTGACTTTCCTCTCGGCTTTGGCAATGACGCAATTGTTCCGCTTGATTGGCGCCGCTTTTCCTACATTTGACGCTGCGACAAAGGTCTCTGGTCTCGTAATCACGTCCTTCTTCACTTATATGGGATACATGGTCATCAAGCCAGACATGAAGCCATGGTTCGTTTGGATCTTCTGGATCAATCCCATGGCGTATGGTTTCGAAGCGCTTCTTGGCAATGAGTTCCATGGCCAAGTCATTCCTTGCGTAGGTCAGGACATCATTCCCGCCGGTCCTGGCTACGGCTCCGGCGAAGGAGGACAGTCCTGCGTCGGCGTCGGTGGCGCTCGTTCTGGCGCAACCAGTCTGACGGGCGATGAGTATCTTGCCTATAGATCGTTCAGTCACACTCATGTTTGGCGCAACTTTGGCATCCTTTGTGCTTGGTGGGTCTTGTTCATCGTCCTCACCATTGTCTTTACATCGAGGTGGAAGCAAGTCGGCGAGGGCGGGACAGGCCTCCTCATTCCTCGGGAAAAGCAGCATAAAGCGAAGCATATCTTGGCAAAGGACGAGGAGTCTCAGGTTAGTGAGAAGCCACGACCTGATACTGATTCCGAGCGATCAAGCGAGACACTCAACAACCAGCTCGTGCAAAACACAAGTGTCTTCACCTGGAAGAATTTGACCTACACGGTGAAGACTCCATCTGGCGATCGCGTGTTATTGGACAATGTCAATGGATTCGTGCGTCCTGGCACGCTCGGTGCCTTGATGGGATCCTCGGGGGTATGTATCTTTCTAGAAGGCCTGTGGCACTGGTATGCTGACGTAACGTACAGGCTGGCAAGACAACACTTTTGGACGTGTTAGCCCAACGTAAAACAGAAGGTACCATTCATGGCTCTGTCATGGTCGATGGACGTCCACTACCCGTGTCCTTTCAACGCTCCGCAGGCTACGTCGAGCAAATGGACGTGCACGAACCGCTGGCCACAGTCCGCGAAGCCCTCGAGTTCTCCGCGCTCCTTCGTCAATCAGGTCGCGATGTCACTCGTGCGGAAAAGCTCGCCTATGTGGACACCATTGTCAACCTCCTTCAGCTCCAGGATATTGAACACACTCTCATCGGCCGACCAGGTGCCGGACTCTCAGTCGAGCAGCGCAAGAGACTGACAATCGGTGTCGAGCTTGTTGCAAAGCCAAGCATCCTCATTTTCCTCGACGAACCCACGTCTGGACTCGATGGTCAAGCTGCATACAACACAGTTCGATTCCTACGCAAACTCGCAGAGGTAGGCCAGGCTGTCTTGGTCACGATCCACCAGCCTTCCGCACAGCTCTTTGCGCAATTCGACACTCTTCTCCTTCTCTCCCGCGGTGGCAAGACCGTCTACTTTGGCGACATTGGCGAGAACGCCAGCACTGTCAAATCGTACTTTGCGCGGCACGGTGCCCCTTGCCCGCGGGAAGCCAATCCGGCAGAACACATGATCGATGTCGTTTCTGGTCCTGCATCCAAAGGTCGCGATTGGAACAAGGTCTGGCTCGAATCCCAAGACCATGAAGCCATGACCAAGGAGCTAGATCGTCTCGTTACCGAAGCCGCTGCAAAACCACCAGGGACTGTCGATGACGGCCATGAGTTTGCAGCGCCAATGTGGGAACAGGTCAAGATTGTGTCGCACCGTATGAATGTCTCGCTCTTCCGAAATACTGAATACGTCAACAACAAGTTTGTTCTCCACGTCATTTTGGCGCTGGTGAATGGCTTCACGTTCTGGAAAATCGGCGACAGTCTTGCAGATCTGCAGCTCAAGCTTTTTACCATCTATGCCTTCATCTTTGTCGCGCCAGGCTTGATTTCCCAGCTCCAGCCGCTGTTCATCGATCGTCGCGACGTGTACGAGACGCGGGAGAAGAAGAGCAAGACGTATCACTGGGCGCCGTTTGTCACTGGGCTCATTGTGTCTGAGCTTCCGTACTTGGTCATCTGCGCTGTGCTGTATTTCGTGTCGTGGTATTTCTCCACGGGACTGCCGACCGAGGCAAAGTATGCGGGAAGCGTATTCTTCGTCGTGGTAAGTACATACCAATCCTATAACTCGACAGTTCGACTAACCCGCCCGTGCAGCTTATATACGAGGCTCTTTACACCGGTATCGGACAGATGATTGCAGCGTACAGTCCAAGCGCTGTTTTCGCTTCACTCGTCAACCCGCTCGTCATCACCACTCTCGTCTCATTCTGCGGCCTCATGGTACCATACAGCCAAATCGAACCATTCTGGCGATACTGGTAAGTTTTTTCCTTCATTCTACCACTCACACCCCGCAAGTTCGTACAGTAAGCTGACTATATATGCCAAAGGATCTACTATCTCGACCCGTACAATTACCTCATGGGCTCCTTGCTCGTCTTCGCAGCCTGGTCTGGCGAAGTCACCTGCAAGCCCAGCGAACTCGCAGTCTTCGATCCTCCAGCAAATCAGACCTGCGGTCAATACCTGACGGCGTATAAACAAGGCTTCGGCGCTGGAACGAACCTACTCAACCCGGACGCGATTTCCAACTGCGAGGTCTGCCAGGTCACGTCCGGAGCAGACTTTTTGCGGGCATTCAATCTCAATGAAGAGTATTATGGTTGGAGGAACGCAGGCATTCTCGTGCTGTTTTCGATTAGCAGCTATGGGCTAGTTTTCCTGATGATGAAGCTGCGAACCAAGGCGACTAAGAAGGCGACTTAGGCGTATTCGAGGAGTGCGTGGGAATGGCCACAATGGCCACATAGACTGAACCGGGAGTGGCGAATAAGCGTTGAAGGGCGACATAGATTTGGTTGGGGAGGCACATGATGACCGTTTGAGGAAGATATTTAGACCGTTGCATAGCATTTTGGCGTTTGCCTTGGGAAAGCGAGAATAGACTGTAAGAGGCTCTTAGACATTAGATAATACCCGATAGACCTGCCGATCGAAATAGAGACTTGTGTACATCAGTGTAACTACTATGAAATCCTAAGTGACCTTCGAAGACACGGTAACGCTAGGTTTCAATGATTGATCGAACATTTCAATGAATCCGTGTTTGTATGCAGAGAACACAGTATTGAATTACGCTTATGGTGCTTGAGGCTGATAATGATGCCATGATACGCTGAAAATGCCACAACGCCATGCTAATAAGACAACCGAGAGGAAACGATGACGCGCAATATGCAGACAACCGCACCGACCTGCAAACCATGCAAATGCTGTGAGTAAATGCGAAATAAGACGTCGCTCAAAGACTAGACCCCATGCGCTCCTCGACGTAATCCCTTCGCTCAACCTTCTTCTTTCCCTTTCCTTTCTTCTTGTTCGGCTCGTTTGGCGGCGTATGCGTCCCTCTACTCCCCACTTGGCTCTCCCCCTGCTTCAAGCCCTTGACCTCTTGCAACATATCGCGGAAACCTTCTTCTAGTGTCGTCATTCGCGCTAGCATAATCCTGCTCATCCTATTTGAGTCTGAATCCTGGTCACTGCCCTGGCGCTCTCGCGCTTTCATTCGAGCGGCAAGCTCGAATTGTGTAGTGAACGATGCCGGCAGAGTGTTGAGGTTGCCAAAGTTGGGATTGGGGCCATTATCTCCGAGATCTGAAGCCAGGTCAAGAGCGACTGCATTGAACGAGGGTTCGCGATTCCGGTGGTTGGCAGCCAAAAAATTAGCAATGTTTGGTGTGCTTCGTCCAGAGTCGCGCGGAGGCAGTATCGCACGAGGACGTGACGCGGGCGGTGCTTGGGGTCGCTTTGGCGTACGAGCGCCAGCTTGCGTTGATCCGTCTATGCGACCAGGAGTCGCGGTCCCACTTCGAAGACTGGTCTTTGGCCGCCTCTCCGGTGAGATCGATCGTGAAAGATCGATTGTTTCCTTCGTTGGGCTGAACAGAACTGTGCCTGTGGATAGGTTTCGGTTGTGACTCGGCTTGCTTCGTGAATGTTTCTTGATGGGCGAGCCATGCGGTCCTTGGAAGCTGGATTTAGAAGCACTATCAAATGAATGAGAGCCTTGAGAACCCATTCCTTGACCCGGAACCTGCCCGATAGAAGACTTCCGAGAGGCGATCCTTGCTGGCGTGCGTACTTGACTCCTCGGAAGGACGGTCATGGGCGTGCGGAAGAACTCCTCGTCATCCGAGGACTCGTACTGTCCACGTGCCTGGTTCTCCTTGTTGAAACCCGGCGGCACGCGCGGAGTGATCTGAGCCGAACTGGCGTGATCGTCCTCATCGTCGCCATCGGCATCCGTCTGCTGGGGACCATCTCCTGTGGTAATATCTGGCTCTTCCTCCTCGGCTATAGGCTGAGTGTATGTCGCTAGAAGCTCGTCCGGATCTGAAGCGACAGTTCGCGTCGACGCAAGTGGGTGTTTGCGCCTCGGCTGGCCCCCAGTCTTGCTGCGCCGCAGGTAAGGTCTGTTGCCATTGCGACCCTCCAAACGGTCTAAGACCGATCTTGTGTCTTCTTGTGGAGGTTGTTGCTCGTCATCATCGCCCATCTTCTTCATCCAATCGGAAACGACATTGCTAGAATTTCTCCGGCCTGCTGGATAGCGTGAAGGCGCCTGTATGCTAGAGTCGCGATATGGTCTGCGAAAGACCTCTTCAAGCGCACGATCCTTGTAGAAAGTGGTAACAGAAGGCTCGCGCAACCGGGGGCTAAACAAGTCCACGGGGCCGCGCAGGCTAAACGCTGGCACTGGATCGGCTGAGCCTGGACGACCACGGTTCTCGACAAGGTCGGTGGGCCCATAGGCGAGATTTGAGAGGAGCAGACGCTCATAGACGAAGATGGTGAAGAGCACGGGAATGTGCGTTAGCTTGATGACGGTCCTGTTCATACGCAAGAACCTTTTGAATGGCATAGTGTACTTGATCGGAATCAGGAGCCATCCAATGATGTTCGTTGGCGGAATGTAGGAGAACAGCGCATCAGACTTGACCATAGAGATGGTATTGACCGCAAATAGGAACTGGTGCTCTTCGTCCGCATTCTTGACCACAGCCATGAATGAGTTTGTCAGGACTGTAACCAGGATCGTGACGATGAGGAAGTGACAGATGAAGAGAAATAAGGCAAGCAAGGCTCGACCTAAGAAGTTCATCTCTCCCCACAAGTCCCATGCCGCTGGAGTGAATCCCATGACGAGCTGGAAAATAGCGTACGCGGCGTCTGGAGCGCGAAGATCCCTCTTGAATGCCAGGCTGAAAGCAACGAAGAAACCGCTGCAACTAATAACGATCAGAACAAGAATGGCAACCAGATCCATGGCCATCATCTTGAAGGCAATGAGAAGCTGCGAGAAGTATCGGTAGTGGTCCAGGGCTGAGAACAGTCGAGGGAAGAGCAGAACTGCGGTAGAGCCGAGAACGTCATATGCCATTGCCGCAACTTGATGGCGGCTAACATCAGGCATGAGAATGCCGTAGAGGCGCAGTATGTAGTAGGCCATAAACATCAGGAGAATACCCAAGTCGAAGGCGTTCCAGACCGACATAATGTACAGTCCGAAACCTTGCTCGGAGAATCCCACGATCTCATCCAGCATGTAGCCGGCGCTCCAGAACCAGAACAACACTTCCAAGGCGGTGATATCGTCAGACTTCTCCGACAGCACTGCCAGGAACAGCGCGAGCATGATGCCAAAGGAGATCGTCGAGAAGAGATTGCGGTAGCGTGGAACACGTAGACGTGACAGCTTAAAGAGCGAAGCATCGTGCGGATCGTACAAGGTGACGGTTCGCCTCATGAGCGSKRSG